>BROG01000338.1:0-550000 GCA_030159075.1 Atrina japonica | reverse complement strand
TATTCTACCGGATGTTAATGATAAGTTTTTCATAGGCATTTCACAAAACAAGATAAATAAAATTTCACAGGTCTAAATGTTTTTTACACAGTTTGAATTTTTTTAATTTAAAAATGATAGGCGATCGAAGCCTGTATTGAATTTTATCAGTAAAAAAAAATAACGCGTGTAGACTACACAGGCATAGGAAATAAAGGATTGTAGCAGCGGAATAAGTAGTAACAAAACCAATAAATGCCCCAAAAAAAAACCAAAAAAAATGTCTAAATATATTAGTTCACTGAAGATTTTAACATATCTCGCAAAACATTCCAAAAATAATTGAAAAAATAAACCATAAACAATCCCACCTTAGCTTCGATGTGAAGAATTTTGTCAGGAACAATTCATGTGTTTTACATTTCTGTTGTAATGGTGTTATTGAGTTTTTAATTCTAACGTAAGACTCACAAATGATAACTTGAATTTAACGTTAATGATTTTTATTCTGTTCAGGCGAATGAACCCGTCGCATCACGTGAAATTACGAAACACAATGTAAATCATTGACTAGAAGAGCACGCCTTGCATTTCATATAGATATAGATCGCAAAAATTCAATTACGTTATGGATCAACCAAAGTCACATGTTCAGTGCTTCATCTACATACTATCGCGTACGGCACGTATTCAAAATGAAAGCCTCAAAAATCACCAGGGAATAAAGGATAAAATTGTCGAAGATTATGCAGCAAGCTGAGAATAATGGTCCTTATGATTCAAAACCAATTAATCATTTAATGCCAGAAATTAAAACCAAAGGTTACATGACCAATTTTGTCCAGCAGACAAAGCCTCAAATAAATATAGATTTGTTTACGCGCCTTGGAAACGAAAAATACATACACACGTAGCTCACTTTCGACTGCGATCTTCAAAATCACGTGTCCGTATTACACTCATTTGATATTTTTTACAAATGCACATAAAAACCCATATAAGCAAAGTTAAGGAGTGTTCTGAAACCTTTATCACTGACATTAAGCTGTTAAAAAAACTTCCCAGTTGCTTATTCTTGAACAGATGTCTTAAAAATTCTAAACAGACCCTTCTCGAATCACAGTATCGCTGGATTTCAAATCTTTAATCTTTGGAACATTTAAGAAAGAGTGACAACTGCTCACTAAAGGTGTGAAAATTGGTGATTGGTCAATATTATTTCGAGGTTATTTGAAGTCCGATGAATCAAAACAATATATTTGTAATGTTCGGAAGTTTAAACAAACTTTCGGTATTTATTTCATAACAATTTATTCAACAAGCAGACTTATTCAGTGCTGAATCAAAATGAAAAGTTAGCTGTCTCTCGACATTTAGACCCGACGTTTTGTCAATTAATAATGGCTTTGTCAATGCGGGGAAATCCAGAATCAAGCTGACATGGGGAAATTAGGAAACAGGGCTTTCCCATCGTAAATTTTCCACATTTAAGTAGTAATAAAGTCCCACCCGCATGTTTATATATTTCACAAATGATCCAATATGGCGACACCATATGAAGATTTCATCTCACTACTCCCTTATTGACACATATCCAAAACCACGATCGTTCCGCAAATTTTACGGTCTCAATGGTTAGGTTTCACTAAGGAAATTTTGAGTGCGCTTACCACAAGTATGACACTTCATGTTTCATTGGACTTGAAACTCACACCGGTTGATATGGCACCTGATACCTCTTGGTTTCCACGTCCATTTTTGGAGAATATCTATGTCTGGACATCCTATATATATTTGGTATTGAGATTTTTATATTGTACAAAATGTGTTAAAGTTTCCACAATCAAAAAATCGTTTAGTCATAAAACTATCGTATTCAAATATGAATCTTTGGAAACAGGGGTGTCAGTTGTGACAAAATTTGGTCAAATTGAGGTGTCCGAAAAATATTTAAAAAGTTTTACTTGAATGTTATGACTAAAATTTTTCGTTGACCCTAGTTGGCGTTTGGGGGTCCTTGCTGTATAAACAGGAGTACCCGGATAAAACCCAGAGTCTTACCAGGAAATATTTATGATTTTATCAATGTAGGAGGGAGTACCACAAGTATAATCCTAAACATTGATATGGCATTTACAATAGCAAATAATACAAAAACAACCACAGACGTTTAGATAAAACTATCGTGTAAAATTACAAAAGCAATTATACTAAATTTTATATGTCACTATAATGAACACAGTAATTTTTCGTTCCATTGTATGTCACAAACAGAGTCTTGCAAAATATTGTTATAAAAAGTGAGTCAGAATATTTTAGTAAATATCTTAAGTTTAACAATGTGGTATTTTTTTCCTTTTAGCATGTGTACATTTGATTTTAATTATATTCAACTCTACACAAATAATACAAAAACAACGTTTGTCCAAAAAATATGAACTTCACATTGTATCACTTTGTAAAAAAACTTATATCAAGAATTTATTTTTGCATGGTTTGGAATTATGTCTGTTATCAACTTATTTAGCGATGTTTTCACTCCTGTTACTTTGAATTGGTTAAAAGTCAAACAGTGTTTTGTCTGCATTGTTGGTTGTTCCATTGAAATGTGTTCTTAAATAATTACTAGATTATTTCCATTTAAAATTCTGTACTTTTGATACCAAAATGAAACTTAAAAAGAAAAAAAAACTATCAAGTGTGTCCATTACCTATTTCTCCGGTCGTGTTACCTTTATGAAATATAAAAAATCTCAGATACTGAAGTATAAATCTTCAGGATGTCCAGGATATAGGTACAAATCTGGTCAAAATGAACAAACATGGACCTCTGGAAACCAAGAGGTGGGATCAAGTGCCATGAAGGAGTAATCATAGACATTCAAACATGAATCTAAACAAAATCAAACAGTAGTTGGTACTATTACCACAACTAGGCTATATATTATATTTGATGTTTATTAATGTTAAAATAGAATACACGGTAAGTAATACAGTAAGTCTGTTCTTGAAAAAATTGAGTAACATCACAATGTTTTTAAAATGCACATATGGAGGGTTACTCACATCAAATAGTGTTTTATTCATCTCTCCATGTTCACATGATGTTCTATGCCATGCTGTTTTAGACTATATGGTGTTTAAGCAGTTTCATACTGGGTACTTTAAGGGAGGTAATTTAGAATCCCTAACTGAATCAAACTATTGGTGGTAACGTGACAGACATAGAAATTATGGACATACCTTTTTTTCAAATTTTATTATGAAATTATTTAAATACCACTTTATTTCATTAGTGCAACTAATATTTATAATGCTTTCTTGAAAATTCCAATGAATAAACAATAATGGACATTACAGAAGTTTATGTTTTTGTCATTCTAATAGTACCACCCTGCCAATGGATTGCGACAAATTCTAATTTTAGAACTTGAAAAATATATTTTTTCATAACAAAAGTCTTAAATTTCAATTATTTGTTTTAAACTGAAGAGCACGCCTTGCATTTCATATAGCTATACACCTAGCATCGCATCCAAGCTATTCAATTACAAACAGGTTTTGCAGTGCCTAGACATCAACCATCTTCTACACAACACTGTCACATGTTCATGTGCTTCATCTCCTTTCCAATACAATACTATCGGGCATGTCATTATGTTGAAAATGAAAGCCTCAAAAATGGGGCCCTAAATACCGGGGAAGCCCGTTCCTTTAAAGAATAGTTTAGTTATGGATTCCAAGATTATGCCAGACGATGCCAAACATGAAGACGTAGAACGATACTTTGTCTGAATGGCTGAAAGCCATACGATGGTTGATATTCGTATTCGAAAACTTAAAGGGACTATAAAAACACGTTATCCCTCTGTAAAATCCAGAAGTAGTAACTGAACTGAATAGGTTTTGACCAATATGTACTGGTAAGCAGACAAAGTCAAATAATATAGCTTTTATTTGTAAGGCACATTACTATAATTGTTTATTAGAAGAACTTGGGTTTAATTACGAATTCTGGTAATCCTACATACACACGTACCTCACTTTCAAAGGACGAGATCCTTCAAAATCACGTGTCCGTATTACACTCATTTTGATATACCTACAACGGAGACCGATTTCGAGCTACCACATTTCTGGATACCTAAACTTCATAAAAACCCATATAAGCAAAGATACATAGGGATCCAGCAATGTTCTACCAAACCTTTATCTTTACTCCTTACCAAGATATTGACAGCTGTTAAGGAGAAACTTCAAAAATACTGTACAGTATTCCAGATGTAAATCAGATGTGGATACTTTAAAATTCTAAACAGCTTTTAGAAAATTTGAAGGCACATAATTTTTCTCGAATTACAGTATCAAAACTTATGATTTCTCAACTCTTTACACTACTATTCCACATAAAAAATTAAAAGAAAGGCTTTTTAGCATCATAGACAACTGCTTTTTCACTAAAGGTGGTACCCGAAAATTTAAATATCTAGTGATTGGCTATCAGGATACTTATTTCGTCAAACACCACTTGATTCTACTAAGTATACTGAAGTTGATATAAAAAACATGCTGGAATTTCTATTAGACAATATATTTGTAATGGTCGGAGACGTGGTCTTTCAACAAACTGTCGGCATTCCTATGGGAACCAATTGTGCCGACCTGTTCCTTTATTCATACGAAGCAGTCTTCATTCAGAAACTGCTGTTTTAGCGGTGTCCTTTAATTTGACATTTAGATATATCGACGATTTTATCAATTAATAATGACAATTTTCATACATATGTCAATGCGATATATCCCAGCGAACTAGAAATTAAAGATACAACAGAATCAAGTACACACGCTTCATACTTAGACTCTTAATAAACAGACGGGAAATTAGTATACGATAAACGCGACGATTGGCTTTCCCATCGTAAATTTTCCACATTTAAGTAAATATCCCTCACCTCACCTGCATATGGAGTTTATATTTCACAAATGATCCGATATGCCAGGGCGTGCACAACATATGAAGATTTCATATACAGAGGTTACTCACTTACAAATTATTGACACAGGGATATCGAAAACCGCGTTTAATGTCAACGTTCCGCAAATTTTATGGTCGGTATAATAGTCTTGTTTGCGACTACTCTGTTTCACTAAGTGAAATTTGAGTTGCCTTTTCGTTGGCGGTTGTTGAGACGTCTGTACCAATTGTGACGAGGATACACTCCTCACGTGTTTCATTGGACTTGACTGTGGACTCACGGCGGGTGTGACCGGTTCCAAGGGGATGCTTACTCCTCCATGGCACCTGATCCCACCTCTTGGTTTCCAGAGGTCCGTGTTTGTCCATTTTTACCGGATTTGTATCTATGTCCTGGACATCCTATTCATTTATACTTTGGTATCTGAGATTTTTATTTATTTATCATTAAGAAAAACTATATTTCTTTGATACTAATGGGAGAATACGGAAACTGTAATAATATCCATGCTGAATTACAAGTACACAGAATCAGACAATTGTGTATAATGACTCATAAGGATTAACTTTAACAATTTTGCAAATTATTGTGAAATGATATGGTTTTAAGCGGATTCTAAAAAGTGTGTACCGCCTAAAATCATGCTATTTCTCAGTAAATTGTAAAACTGTTAAAGTAAATCCTTATCATTTAATTCAAGACAAGAATAGATCGGCTTAACATTTTAATTTTTAACTAAAAACGTCAACTGAAAATAGCAATTAATGCGGAAGAAGATATCCGCCACTGTCATTTGTCCTTAGCAGCCGCCAACATAAAATGCTAGTCAGCCATACTGAATCAGTGGAGACGACAACACAATGTAACAAGGGCTGTTTATGGTAAGAAATTTATTTGTTTAGATTTAAGTGAAAGATAAAGTTGGCATATGAAGATTTATACAGAAGTCCAGCCGACAAATTGTGGGAGTTTAAAGTGAAATCTTCAGGATGCTTGAGAGCCTCATCCATTTTTTTTGTGCGACATCCTTATCATGACACCAGAGAGCACTTCCGGAAGTGGGCGTGTCTAAGGATTCTAACCATTTTATCGAGAAAAAAATAAATGCAACAATGTAATTAAATCTAATGTAAAATTGACAAATTATTGTCTTGATTCTTGTGATCACTCGTACGTAAGTAACTTCTGTATAACAAACGTATAATCATATTACACAGATCACAATTCGATCCCCACAACGAGATATTTTAGGATAAAGGTGTTACTGGTGCGGATATATTTTGTGATAATGTTGAATTCATATTAATCAAATAATTAAACAGAAATAGCTATGGTATAACGACAACTATTTGAAAACAAAAAACCTTTAATATAAATATCAAAGGGAAAATTATATATTTATTAGTGCACATCGTGTTGTAACAGATTTCCCAAGACACTCATTCTTAAAATCCAACAGACTATACAAGATGTTTGTATTTCATAATTTCCCAATAGCATGCAATGATAGATTGTAAGTCAGAGGAAACGGAAAAATATGCCACACAATCTTGAAATAAAATAGTACTAAATGAGGCATTTCAGTGAAAAATAAGTACCACATTTTGTATCTCGTGTAATTATTTGTGTAATTTCCCAGTGGTATTCTGTCTAAAAGTAATATTTTACAGTACACATTATTGTAACAATTTCGTCAAAACCCTTCTTTTTATTTGTATACTATATTTATAAATATAAATATCTTTCTTTCAGTTGCTTTTGTGAAAATCTGTACATATTTTCTTCTGACACTTATACAAAAGGTAAGTGCCTCCGTGGTGGAGTGGTTAGAGCATCGCGCCTTGAACCATGAAGTCTCTCACTTCTGGTCAGTGCAGGTTCGAGACCCGCTGGAACCTAAGTTGATTTTTGTGAGAAAGTTTGCCAGATTACGTACAGAAAGTCACCGGTCTCATCCCGGGTTCATTATAACCAGGTTCTAAACTCTAACATTAAAAACTGGCCGTCACCATTTAACTGAAAAAGGGTGACACTATTCAAAATTCAAAACAAACAAAGATCAAGAAGAGAAAGTAAATATGGTAACACTGCAACAGAAGCATACTATGCATGAACCATTATAATGGGGTAAAACTGGTTCCCCTTTGGAATGCCGACGGTTTGCTAAAACAAAAACTACTCACACTACATATATATCGTCTATATTATATTCTAAAATATTATTTTAAAAGGGCCCTAAATACCGGGAAGCCAGTTCCTTTAATTAGCGTCAGAATTTCAGTTTAGTTATGGATTCTGTTGAGGATTATGCCAGACGATGGGTCAAACATGAAAACGTAGAACCAGACACTTTGTCTGAAGAAAGCCATACGATGGTTGATAAAAATTTCGTATTCGAAAACTTAAAGGGACTATGAAAACACCTGTATTTAATGATCCAGAAGTAGTAACTGAACTGGACAGATTACATGACCAATATGTACTGGTACCAGCAGACAAAGGCTAAAATAATCTAGTTTTTATTTGTAAGGCACATTACTGTAATTGCTTATTAGAAGAACTTGGGTTTAAAACAAAAATCCTACATACACACGTAGCTCACTTTCAAAGGACGACATCCTTCAAAATCAGGTATCCGTATTACTCTCATTTGATATACCTACGACGGATACCGATTTCGAGCGAACATTTAGATACCTAAACTTCATAAAACCCCATATAAGCAATACATAGCAGATCCAGCAAATGTTCTACCAAACCTTTATCTTTACTCCTTACCAAGATATTGACAGTCGTTTAGGATAAACTTCAACAATACTTACAGTTGCTTATTCCAGAAGCGGTGTAAATCAATGTGGATACTTTAAAATTCTAAACAGCTTTTAGAAAATTTGAAGGCACACAATTTTTCTCGAATTCACAATATCAAAACTTATGATTTTTCTACTCTTTACACTACTATTCCACATAAAAAATTAAAAGAAAGACTTTTCAGCATCATAGACAACTGTTTTTTCACTAAAGGTGGTACCCGAATATTTAAATATCTAGTGATTGGCTATCAGGATACTTATTTCGTCAACACCACTCTGATTCTACACATAAATATACTGAAGTTGATATAAAAAACATGCTGGAATTTCTAATAGACAATATATTTGTAATGTTCGAAGACGTGGTCTTTCAACAAACTGTCGGCATTGCTATGGAAACCAGTTGTGCTCCTTTATTTGCCGACCTGTTCCTTTATTCATACGAAGAGACTTCACTCAGAAACTTCTGAATCAAAAGAAGAAAAAGTTAGCGGTGTCCTTTAATTTGACATATAGATATATCGACGACGTTTTGTCAATTAATAATGACAATGTTTATACATATGAATGCGATATATCCCAGCGAACTAGAAATTAAAGATACAACAGAATCAAGCACACACGTTTCATACTTAGACATTTTACTTATAAACACAGACGGGAAATTAGCAACTAACTATACTCACGATTTCGGCTTTCCCATCGTAAATTTTCCACATTTAAGAAGTAATATCCCTTAGTCACCCGCATATTGAGTTTACATTTCACAAATGATCCGATATGCCAGGGCGTGTACAACATATGAAGATTTCTTATACAGAGGTAAACTACTCACTGACAAATTATTGACACAGGGATATCGAAAACCACGTTTAATGTCAACGTTCCGCAAATTTTACGGTCGGTATAATAGTCTTGTTTGGGACTGCCCTGTTTCACTAAGTGTTTCACTAGTTGAGTTGCCTTTTCGTTGGCGGCTGTTGAGACGTTCGTACCAATTGTGACGAGGATACACTCCTCACGTGTTTCATTCGACCTGACTGTGGACTCACGGCGGGTGTGACCGGTCGACAGGGGATGCTTACTCCTGAATGGCACCTGATCCCACCTCTTGGTTTCCAGAGGTCCGTGTTTGTTCTTTTTTACCGGATTTGTATCTATGTCCTGGACATTCTATTGATTTATACTTTGGTATCTGAACTTTTTTATATTCTACCATCTTTTATATGCACTTAAGCGGAATTTATGTGTCGTATTAGAGTGGTGTTGGATTCTGTTGACTAATGACAATGTATTCAAATTTTCGGGTACCACTTTTATTGAAAAATAGTTGTCGATGGTGCCAACACGGCAACACGTCTTTCGTGTTGTCTCTCATGTGGTATTGTTGTATATGATATATTAAAATCATAGATACCAAAGTGTTAATCTTCAGGATGTCCAGGAGACAAATATACAAATCTGGTGAACACTGGACAAAACACGGACCTCCGGGATTCTAGAGGTAGATCAACAGCCATGGAGGAGTAGGCATCCACTATTCACCGCTCACACTCGTTGCAAGCCCACAGTCAAATTAAAATTAATTTGAGAAATTGCTGTTGTAAATTTTAGGTATTTACATCTGATTTATACCGCTATTGGAACAAGCAACAACACAGTATTGAAAAACACTACCGCCTTTTCGTCAGCATAGCTGATGTTCAGAGGGCTTAAAGATAATTCATGTCTTTTTATTGCTGGATGGTTTCTGAAAAAGTAGCGAAGATAATAATTTTTCGAAGTGTGAAATTATTGCATATGTTCAACGCGCAAATAAAGGTTATTTGCCGAAGTCAATGTTTCTGAAATACGATTAAAAAGGATCATTATCGTCAGCTAATGTAACATATTTGTTTTGCTAATGTCTTTTAATTCTGTTTTTTTTTTTCAATTTGATTAATGAACATAAAATGAAAATTTTACACATTCAGATAACATTAATCAACAAATCAAAGTGTGGTGTCAGCTTCAAAATACGGGTAATACTTTTCACTATACAAGGACAGTGATGTATGGCTCCTTAGAATAGTAAAAACGATTCGAGGTTGTACTTGGAAGTGGGATTCTAATAAGACTGTGTTTGAAAGTAATTCAATATTTCTACTAATGTAAAAGTGCATTTGACTATAAGATTTACGTTTTATGTATCATACATTCACAGGAAAATGTTCCGGATTTGCTTTCCTGTAGCGGATCATACGTCAGATAATTAAAGTTTTTTTTTTGTTATTTTTTGGTTTGCTTTAAATGATGTGATTTGCAAGAATCAGTAGTATGAAAGAAGCTATAACGTTATGGTGGAGGAGAGATTCCGGTAAAAATTTACCCGGGGAGACACCAGGAGCCTTTCGCAAAAAAGTGGGTCTCCCACTAATGCTCAAACAGAAGTGAGAGAATCCATGGTTTAAGGCCCGCCTCTTTAATCTCTCGACCTCAGGATCCCCGTATTAAAAAGAACATAAAACATCTCAAATACCAAAATAAAATCTTAAGAATGTCCAGGACACAGATACAAATCCGGCAAAAATGGACAAACACGGACCTCTGGAAACCAAGAGGTGGGGTCGGGTGCCATGGAGGAGTAAGCACCCCCTGTCGACCGGTCACACCCGCCATGAGTCAAGTCCAATTGAAATACGTGAGGAACAAATCCTCGTTGCAGACGTCTCAACTGCTAACGAAAAGGCAACTTAACATTTCACCCAGTGAAACAGAGTAATCACAAACAGGACTATTATACCGACTGTAAAATCTGCGGAACGTTGACATCAAACGCGGTTTTCGATATTCCTGTGTCAATTATTTGTCAGTGAGTAGTTTACCTCTGTATATGATCTGAAATAAAGTTATGAATCTTTGGAACACGATTTAAAAGCGAATTACTTTGGTCGCATTCCATCGCCATGAGTCGATATCTAACAGTATGAGGTACTTCACAAATCGTGTCAGATCTAGAGTCTTCAAAATAATGAAAATACAAAAATCACGGACAACAAAATATTAAATATCCTAAACATAATACCAAAGTTTTAGTTTTGAAAAAAATGCAAATAAAAACAAATTTTCAAGACGATCGTTTCTGTCAATAAGACTTTATCAGTTGAGCTAGAATTTAAAAAGGATGAAGAGTTCCGAAGCAAAAAATGGTATCATACAAGACGAAAAATATAATGGTATGGTGTTGAGGAGTTTAAATTTTTTTAAATTCTATCCATTCGAAATTTTACTTTAGTATAAAATAATCAACTGGTACCGAAATACCAGGCGCTGGGTATATGTATACCATCACGTGATCCATGAAATAGTATACAAATATGCAAATACATAAATATTTGCATCGATTTCTTTATTACTATATAACTGCTAGGAACAGTTAATTGGTATAATAATAACAAGTTTTATATAGAAATATTTTTCTATTAATACATATATCTTCTCTCTCTTTGGGCATTATGCCTAGAAAATATATCATAATTTTGTCTGTCAGAGTGACAAACAAAATATCCGAGATTTATATAAAACTTTAGTCTTTTGTTTATTTCAAAGGTTTTCACAATGGTTTAGTCGATCTTTACATTTAGTAATTTACGCATATTCACATCCATATTCCTTTTTGTCGTTAGCTTCCTCATGTTGACCACTAGCGAAACAAAGGCACGTAACAAAACCAAATGTACGTCCCTGTAGATATAAAACATACCAAATGCCCAGCTAATAAAAAAACTGGACTGGAATATTTGTAATACGCGATTCACTGGTATTGTATTTTGTGTCTGATGTAAGTATACAGTATATATGACTAAGCTTCCAAATCATCATTGATATTAAAATACAGTAGGACTTTATTTATCGATCAGCTGTCTTATCATTATTCGTTATCAACTTTCATACAAAATTGACTTTGTTTTGAGTGTTTTTATTGCTTGGTTCACTGTTTTCGCCATTAATTTCACAACCACTATGATATTCATGAAAACATAAGTTCAAACGTTTTGTAGACCACGGTTTCAAAAATTAATCCATTTTTTCACTGCTTTTTCATTATCTTCAAACAAGTACGAATTTATCGATTAATAAGATCAGACAAACATGTTTCAACGATCGTCAATAATCGATATTCTTTATATAACAGGTTGACGTAAGTGCAGTTTCTAAAAGAAAGATGTCGTTAAAAATTAGCTGAAATATGTTGAAAATCATATCTTTATTACATGAACACGTATATACATTATCAGGCGTTAGGGTAACACGTAATTTTTGTGTCATACTTTGTTTGTTGTCGATTTCATGATCAGTCACGCATAATCACACAAAATCACAATTTAAAGTAAACACGTAAAAACATAGATTACAATTTTTAAACTGTCGGGTATCCAGGGGACGGTATACACAGTTATTACAGTTATAATACAGAGTTCATTACACCCGTGCAATACGTAATGTCGTATAGCATTGCAGTTGGATACGGAAATTCCGCCGGGGCTACGTTTCTAAAATCGGAATACCACTCATCCAAAATATTTTATAACGCCGTTATTATTCGCCGCCAGGAGGCGGCGAATATATTTCAAATTAAGTTAGGAAGTAGTATATGGAAGGAGCTGTTAGCTTCTTTGGACGCGGAAATGACCAGGTATTTGAGGCAAAAACGCTATTAAATTTCAGATATGAAAGTATGTTGGTTTATTTCATAAATACATCAGCATCTAAATATTTTTTAATGCAATTAAGGTATGATGCGTTAGGGCAATCATTACGTGATTGCTTTTGATTTTGATAAGAGCATGATATCCTTTAAGTTTAGTGGACGACGGAAATTTGGAACAAAATGTGTTTTATCATTTAAAATGATTTCGTTTGTGCAAACCGCATATAACACCGAAAACGAAATGTGTCGTATGAAATATTGATGATTGGGAGAACAACAAAGTGAAAAAACATTTACCGAAACAGACCTTAATTACTGTAGTACATGTAGTACATGTTAAAGTCTACATATAATAAAATGTTACTTTTAACACGAGTTTTGTGTAATAATGGATAAAGTCAGAATTATCATGTTAACCAAGATCGAACCACTCTACGTAAGGCCAACAATGAACGAAACAGACTGGAATATGGACTTGTTTTAAAAAAATTAATTCTGAAGCATAAATGTTTTTCTAAATTACGTTTTATATACATGTACATGTATACTTCCTTTGAAATACCTTTGGCGGCGAATTGATTCTTTGCATCACGTTTTTCTTGTAAAAGGAATGAATTTCAAATTGTGTACCCAATTAGATAAATAAAGGGCATGTAATAAATACAAAACCACACAAATTTTTCTTCCCGTATCATCAGACTACATTTGATTGTTGTTCATCCGCTACAACGATCTCGTGCAGTTTGATGATACGGGTACAAACATATGTGTAGTTTTGTCTATTCATTGAACATTACAAAATCATATATCTCCGGAAGATTCAAAAGTGGAATCAGGTGTCAGTTGGAGGAGAAACTCCCCCTTTGTTGACTAGCCACAGCTGCGGGTATTTTTACAGTCTTATTCAATTACAATAAGGAAGGAGCTAATCCATTTCATAACTTTGGTATTATGTTTGTAATATTTAAAACATAAATATAGGTCGTTGCCAATGCTGGTGGACCGTTTGAGTCCCCGAGGGTATACATAAACCTAGTACCTGGTATTTCGGACCAGCTGTTACTTTATACTAAAGTAATATTTGGCACCATTTGAATTCGAAAATTTTCTAAAGCTATGATAGTCATTTTTTACATTGGTTACTCTTAGACGGATTTCGGCTATACTTTTAGAGATATTATTTGGTCCTGTATGATACCATTTTATCTTTAGAAAAAACACATAGTGTTCAAATTGGAGCTCAACTGATGAAGTCTAATTGACAGAAACGATATCGTCTTGAGCATTATAACTTTGCTATTATGTTTTTAATATTTTCATAATCTGTAACGGTGATTCAACAACTTCTATTGAACAGGTAATTCAGTATTTCAGTCATTGAAATGATCTTTGTGACACGAAAAGTAACAATGAAACAAACAAATAAAACCTGACAGTCTGCGTGAAATCTGTCAATCACTCCGAAACAAGATCATTTTGCGTGCTTTCCTAAAACAGGTGTTGCATAATTAATCTTAGTATATTTGTATAAACATGGTAATTGACACTTAAAACAGATTTTGAAATGGGAATCATCAATAATGTACAAGCAACATCAAATGAAGGTAAATTTTACATTTTCCTCTACACTGATGAAACGACAGAAAACAAAGGTCCAAATTTTGATCGATAAAATACAATAATAACCTTTTTATTACCTGATTTATCGATAAAAAGATGAAAAAACAATTTTTGCTGAAACTGATCAATTTCAAAACTTTGATATTGATGCAAGGTTGTTATTTGCCTTTTACTTTCCGTTTATCAATATTCTATTCTTAAATGTTTTGTGAGTTTATTGATCAGATATTGCACTCAATTTCGAGGGTACGACAAATGTTTTTAAATTTATTCAATATGCATATACTTTAAAGAAAGATTATAGAGAAATCTTGTTATGAGGGTTGATAGGTGTTTGTTCAATTACTATTAGTACTTGTTGTCCTTAGTACATATGGACTTTTCTGGAATATTAGTTGTTATTGTTTTGTTTCAAGGCCGTTCTAACTATATCATCATGTTACTATATTTAGCCATAAGAAATTTCCGTTGTAAACATGAATTTACTTGAAAGTTCATTTCTTGATTATTCCTGATCTAGTGTTTTCTTGAACTGTACTACAGGAACGTGAAATTCTGTCCGTATATTGATATACAAATCATTTACATAGCTTGCCCTCTGTAATGAGGAGTGCAACGTAGTTTGAGGATCACTGCCAAAATACGATAATAAAGTTGTGATTTTATGAAACTTCAGGATAAGAACTATACATATGACCAATAAGTTGTATGATTTTTTTGGTTATTTTAGTACCACAACATTATTATACTATCATTCTATTAAATGCACATAAAACCGTGTCAGGTCAATTCAGGAAAAAAAATCAGGTCTTTAGTATCTCCCAACCGAAAGTAAACTCTTCCAGAAGAGATTGTAATTAGAAGCATTGTGAACGTCATGGGTCCCTCATGGAAACACACGTAAAGATTGAGGTTTGTACTTGTTTAATGCTTGAAAAAGACCGTGTTCAGATAATCACCATTCAAACTGTACCAATCGCTCGTTTGGTGAAAATACGTAGATAAACAGGGAACTACAGTCTGAGTCGGCTGTGACCCCCAAAACGCATTGCACTCCTTTCCGTTGTTTACTTCTTCATTACAGAGAGCCAGCTAAGTAAATGTACGGTCAAAATTTCAGGTTCCTGTGACTGTACTAAGATATGTGTCTGTGTGTGTGTGTGTGTATGTAGTGTGTGTGTGTGTGTGTGTGTGTGTGTGTGTGTGTGTGTGTGTGTGTGTGTGTGTGTGTGTGTGTGTGTGTGTGTAGACGGTCAGATCTCTCAGCAGATCATGTTTAGAACAGCTAAGAGTAAGGAAGAATACCTGAGACTATTTTTAAGACGACGTTATACGAGAGCAGACCACAATTTATATATTGGAAGTTATACAAAAGTAGTGCACATCAATATTACAATCACATATTTCACAAATGATCCTATATGGCAGTGCATGGTCAACAAATGAACATTTCATATACAGAGGTTAACTACTCACTGAAAAATAATTGACACAGGGATATCGAAAACAGTGTTCCCCAAATTACACGGTTGCTAAAATAGTCTTGTTTGCCATTACTCTGCTTCACTAAATAAAATGCCAATTTGCCTGTTCCATAGCGGATTTTGAAACGTAAGTACCAATTGTGACAAGGATTCGTTCCTTTCACTTCTTTCATTTGGATTTGACTGTGGTCTCACGGCGGGCGTGACCGATCAACAAGGGATGTTTAATCCTCCCTGGAACCTGATTTACATCTTGATTTCCAGATGTCCGTGTTTGTTCATTTTTTATCGGATTTGTCTATATATCCACGACGTCCAGAAGATTTGTACTTTGGTATATGAGATTTATACATATTCACTCATTATGTAGAGTACTTTGCTAAAGAACTAAGATTCAAACTTGACACTTCAGCTTACGGTTGTAAATGTATATTTTTCTATAAAAGTATAATATTTTAGACAAAGATGTCTTCAACAGATCCGTTGAAAACGCAGGGACAGAATAAAGATTCAGATATAGTATCAGACACTACACAGAGGTAGGTATCTTTATAGACCCTTTATAGGCAAATAAAAGAGACGCATAAATATTAAAACCTTTGGTCACATTCTGACAGTGATACAGATAGTACAGGGAACTACCCAAAGTTTAGTGTCCTGTATTGACCTTAGGCAAATTAGGAGACAAATAGATATTAAAACCTTTGGTCACATTCTAGTAGTGTCAAAAATAGGATCCGATACTACGCTGAGGTAGGTATCTTCTGTATAGAGACTCTTAGGCAAGTCAAAAGACAAATACAGTATTGAACGTTTTGTGACAATCTGGATATGTCGGAGAGAGTACAGGGTACTACAGAGAGGTAGATATACTCTATAGACCTTTAGGCAACTCAAGAGACAAATAATGATTTTGTTACAGTCTGGCAATTTCAGAGGTGGTACTGGATACGAACAGAGGTAGGTATCCTCTGTTGAACCTAAGGATTATCAAGAGACAAATAAGTTATTGCCATAGTCTGGCAGTGTCAAATATAGTATAAGGTAGTATACAGAGGTAGGTATCCTCTATTGACCTTTAGGCAAGTCAGGAAATGTTTAAAGTCTGGCAATTTCAGAGGTATCGCCAAATACTACACATAGATAGGTATACACTTACAAATAAAGTTGTTGAGTGTTGAATCTAATGTCACAGTCTGGCAGTGTTAAAGACAGTATAAGGTACGACGTAGAGGTAGTTATCTTCTAGACTCTTAGGCAAGTCAAGAGAAAAAGTGTTGAACCTTCTTAGGCAAGACAGGTAATTGAAAACGTGTTGAATTAATTGTCACATTCCCCAACGACACGTGCTCAACTGCTTCCGTTGCTGCAGTGATTTTAAATATTCTCATGTTGCACATTTGATTTCAGTATTTTTTTTAGTTCAACAATAAATTGTTCGAGGTATTGTGTAAATGCCGATTGCCTTATTGCACTGACGTTATTTATTTCTTTGAAACTTTGTACAATTAGATTATAACTTTGGTATTATGTTGATAAAATTTTAAGGTTTGTAAACAATTATGTTGGCGTCAGGTTTTCATTAGTAATATGATCTCAACGCCGTAATAACGCAAGTTGTTTCACAAGTATTAAAGATAGAAAGGAGTTACATGAAAATAATCCAGGTATTTCAGTTTGTATATATGTATATTTTACCTCTTGTCATGAAATTTACTCATAATTTCATCATTTCTAATTATTATAATTGTTGTTCTTGTTGTTGTTGTTGTTGTTGCTGTTGTTGTTGTTGTTGTTATTATTATTATTATTATTATTATTATTATTATTATTATTATTATTATTACTTAGGTATATAGACGGAATTTTGTCAATTAATACATAATAACAATATCCATGTGTATGTCAATGTGATACATCTTGATGAACTAGAAATTAGACACAGCGGAATCAAGCACACTCGCTTCCTTTTTGGACATTTTACTTACTAAAGACACAGACAGCACGGTCGGTATATTGAGTTTGAAGTGTTTAAATGAATGAAATGTTGAAACTCATGTTCAGTAGCCGTTGTTGAGTCGTCTTTACCGGTTGTGACGAGGATTTATTTTTCACTTATTTCATTTGAATTTGATTGTGAACTCACGGTGAGTGTAACCGGTCAACAGGAGATGCATACTCCTCCATGAACCCTGATCCCACGTCTGGATTCCCATGTCCATATTTATGCAATATTCACCAGATGTGTATACTTTATCCTGGACGTCTTGAAGATATATATTTGGTTTATGTGATTTATATATTCAGTAAAAAATTGGATCGGTATGGACACAAGTTTGCCTATCCAATCCTAGCAAATACTAGCGCTAAGATTTGTGATGTACCTGTCCATCTTGAAAACCAACACTCTTAAAACCACGAGGTTAACAAAAGTGTTAAAATGTTATCAAGTCCTTCCTCGGATTTACTCCGATACATTCACTCTTTTAAGCTAGAAACTATACGTTTTATTGCATATCAAAAAAATAATCTAGTTTGTTCAAACACCATAAGTCTCTTTATGAATTGCAATAAGCCAGAAGGTGAACATTTTTTTGTGTTACAATAAATTTATTTTTAAAGCGTAGTTGTTGACTTGTAATTTGAAAACGAATGATCGGTATTATTTTTCTTGTAAAGATTATGGTAATTAAAAGTCACTGGTTTTGGGGTTAGACAAACAAGAGGCTCTCAAGAGCCTGTATCGCTCACCTGGTTATTTGCTTGAGAAGATCAGACGAACCGAGCAATTTTTGTAAAGGACCTTCCATACATAAATCCTGTAAAGTTTGGTTGAATTTGCTTCAGTGGTTTCAGAGGAGAAAATGAAAATGTGATTTTCCCATAGGGTCCAATGATAAACTAAGCCCAGCCCTGGCGGCCATGGTTTTGACAGATCGGAACGAAATGAGCAATCTTTGTAAAGGACCTTCAATACATCATTCTTCTAAAGTTTGGTTATATTTGCTTCAGCGTTTTCAGAGGAGAAGATGAAAATGTTATTTTCCCACAGGATCCAATGTTCTTCTTCCAAGTCAGGAACCGGATTCATGAATGAATGAATAAGGTTCTGCGAAAACTTTGCAGTGTGTGCAATATAATGTTAAATTAAGCCCCGTTCTAATTTTTGACGGATCAGAACAAAATGAGCAGTCTTTGTAAAGGACCTTGCAACATCATTCCTGTAAAGTTTGGTTAAATTTGTGTCAGTGGTTTCAGAGGAGAAGATGATTTTCCTATAGGATCCAATGTTAAACTAAGCCTCGCGGCCACGTTTGTTGACGCAAAGTGATTCCAAAAGCCAGGTGAGCTAAAAAATGGCGGTCAAGGAACAATTTTCAACAACGGTTTTGAAGTCGCAACATCAATATCTATTTGGAAACCAAATTTTGAATTTTCCCGCCTTTTTTGTCGGCCATTTTGAAAATGGCGGTCAAACAAAAAATTTTGTTTTGAAGTCGCCACATCATGGCAAACATTTTATCAATTTACATTCGACCTCTATCTTTCATAGACATAAAAATTGAAAAAATTCTGTGAAAAAAGGGCAATAACTCCTACACAGGTTTTTGGATTGTCTTCAAATTTTCTGGGTGGGTAGATCTTGATATGCTGAACATTTTTCAATTACACTTGACCTCTATCTGCTACATTTTTTGAAATAAAAAATTAAAAATGCCAAAATTTTGAAAATTTTACAAAAAAAAAGGGCTATAACTCCGAGATGAGTTTTCCGATTTTCTTCAAAATTGCATGGCAGGTAGATCTCATCAAGCTGATCACTTTTACCCTATGTCAGATTTTTGATATCTGTAATGGTTTTGGAATTACTGGCCAAAAACTGCAATTTACCCCCTATGTTCTATTTTTAGCAACAGCGGCCATGTTGTTTGACCTGCGACATAGAAAATAACAAATTTGAAACTAAATACCCTAGTGACGACTCAGTTCAAGTTTGGTTCAATTTGGCCCAGTGGTTTCAGAGGAGAAGATTTTTGAAAGTGAGTTAACGACGGACGGACGGACGACGGACGACAGACGACGGACGACGGACGCAAAGTGATTGCAATAGCTCACTAGGTGAGCTAAAAACCAAATGCGCGTTTTATTTTAGTCTATAAAAGAATGGTACTTTCCATGCCGGATATGATTAGAGATAATTTAACCTTCGGTGTGACTATTCAAAGAGCTTGCCAAACGCCCGAACTGTAGCTCCGGAGTTCTCCATGACAGTTCACAGTTCATCCATTTTATAGATCTACCACTGATCGCATAAACTCTAATATAAAATGTGCCAAATTATAAAATTATCATTATGTTGGTTTCCTTTCAATGGATTTGTGGTTTCTTATCAAAATAGAATCCTAACTGAAGTAATAATTTTATTTAAACGTACTAAATAATCATTGCCGATATATTATTACGAAACTTTTAAGCACATTAGAATTACTAAATTTCAATTCCAAGAATTAAAGTTAGATGGAAGTAATTAACTGCGCCGCTGGTGGGTTGTTTAATGTCTTACAGAACAGGAAGCACTGAGCATTAGCATTTATAATGCTGTGATTGAAGGCTTTTATTGTAATTCAGTGAAAGGTTTTGAAAACATGCCACGATGAGTTTATAAAACAACCAACGTAACAAACCAGTAAATCAGTGAAATACACATATCAACAGCGTATGCACGATTTGTAAATAGTTTTAATTTGTTTGTTTTACGCCAAACTTTTATTTTTATTTTACATCCATATCCCTAAAAGTATTTTTCACTGATATGGGGATGTCATCAGCTTTACATATTATAAACGATACAAAAGTTATAATGCTCAAGACGATCATTTCTATCAAGTTGATGTCATCAGTTGAGCTCCAATTTCTGACAAGGCCAAAAGAATTTTAAATGAGAAAATGCAACACATTTTACCTGTGCTGTGCACTGACTCCAATGCAGTAAAAAATATTTTTGTGTGTGTAAGGCCTGAGGTGGCACGGAGCCTCGGTTTGAAGTCTCATCCGAAAGACACGTGGTTTCACTTCATTCGCAGAGTCCTTGTCTGATGAACGGTATCTACCGTGTTTTAAATTTGAAGATGGCGGCGGTTTTCTAAAACAATGGAAATCTTTCGGCGACAGACTTTGTAGTTTGAGGTTATCCAAATTCTACTGCAAAAGTATAGTATATTTTATAAGCATATTCAGTTGAGCTCGGATTTTAAATAGATGTAGAGTCCTTAACTCTTGGCGGTATCATATGGATGCGATGCCCCAAACCACTCGGCCTTAGATTTGATAAGTTCTAAATTACTAACATCAAGTAATAATTAACACAGATAAAAATATCAGGTTCAATCCTTTCACCCCTGTGTATCTCATTATTATGATCTTTTCTATTGTTTCAGACCAGTCCTTTATGGCATTAAGGGAAGAATGGGTTAAAACGTGATGCTTTAAAAACCCAGCCACCGTCAACCAAAATATGAGTTGCAACAATTTCAAAACGTATTTTCCTAGTATATCGAGCCCCAGGGTAGCAATGTCGCATTTTGAAACCTTGAATATTTGAAATCTGTTCGGACTTGATTGTTAGTCGTTTACATATTTCATTTGAATTTGACTGTGGACTCACCGCGGTGATGGCAGCTCAATAGGAAAATTTCACTCCATCATGACACCTAATACCACTTCTGGATTTCCAGAGGTCCGTGTTAGTCCAATAATTACCATCAGTATTAGTATCATGGTTACCCTGAAAATTTATACTTTGGTATCTGAGATTTTTATGTAAACTATATTTTTGTGTTATGTTTACAACATATACAATCATAGGGTCGGAACTACTGCTGATGGAGTTTGAGTTCCCGGGAATATACATAACATCCAGGTATTTTGGTACCAGCTGATTATTGTATACTAAAGAGAACACCGTTTAAACTCTGAACTCGTCAAAAGCTAAAATACTCATCGTTTTACATTGGTTAACCATTAGTCAAATTTGACAATTCATTTGTTTATTTATTGGCCTTATATGATACAACGTTTTGATTCCGATCTCTACATCTGTTATAAATCCGAGCTCAACTGATGACGTCTAATTGACAGACACGATTGCCATTAGCAATTGCTTTATTTACTTCAATATTAAGTTGATTACAATTGTTTATCCAAAAGCTGATTCTACCCACACATTTTTACTTACAAAGTGTAATAAAATAACATTTTATTAAAGTTTAAGACTATTACTTTAAAGTGTTTTTCAAAGAATTTTATGAAATTATATTTATCATTTTCATTCAAAAAAGATTTTCAGTAACAGACAAAGCAATAATTCATAACATTAATGTAAAAATTACATACACAATTAAGTTATAAAGTTATAAAGCTGCTGCGTCGAAAATACTTTCATCTTTTTCATATGAATTACGAAAATTCCAAATTAATGACATTTAAACGTTATTAATATAAAAACTTGTTTTGTGATCCTGCAATTGGATATTTCTGTTTTGTTTTATTGCTTAGCAAAGCTTTTTGGAGAAGATATGAAATGTAGAATTACCTTGCTCTAGCATTTCCGCCATTGCTTCATATTCTGTACCGGGTACAGTCTTATAATTACACAGTCGTACCAATGCTGTCATAACACCTCTATCATTGATTGGTTTTGGACATATCAGCGTCGATGCAAGAAGTTTGGAAGAGTCAATATTTTGTAAAAAAAAGTATAAGAGAAATTTTCATTGGATAAAATTCTGAAAATCTTTAAATTTTGAATATGACCATTTCCAGACTCAAATCAAACTCATGCTGTAATGTAAGGGGCTTCCCTTATCATTTTTAGTATTGGTTTGCTTTTTCCAAACCTGCCATACACAAAAATATTTTACCAACCTTGATACATTAACTGATTTATATGCTTAGGAAAACGCAGTACAAGATTAGGATTGAATTTTGATCAAAGTACATCTTAACAAGCATGTACTTACAGACACAATCGAAGTATCAAGCAAATTTATCAAGTTATGCCTCGTGAGTACAAAATATTATATCCGATTTTTTTATCTTACTGCATTCGAAGCGTATGTTTGAATGGCTATCTAATCTGTCTTCTAACAATTCTTATCGACTAATTCTTTTGGACAGAAAAACATAAATAGACGGAATCGATTTTGTGATTTAAAGTCAAATAAAAAATAGTTATAACGGAAGATTTCACCGAACCATTGTATAACTGTTGATTTGTGTATTTTGGAACATTGCATGTGAACATATTGTATATAAAAATCCAAATGGTCTCAAGATACTTTTAGTGTATTTGTTTAGGCATTAAATACATCTAGTGTAGAGATAAAGTTCAGTGGCCTTGGGGAAATCGGCGTCAAACTGCATATTTCCGTTTTATCATGCATTGTTCGGAATTACTTTAACATCGAGGGTTATTTTACCGATTTTTATTGAACTCTTTATAAATATATTTGGAATTAAATAAACAACATTACTTTGTCTATTGAATTATATCTTAAAAATCATCGCTAAATTTGACGACAATCAAATTATGCAATTCATCATTTTGAAAATAAAAATTTATTTTTATGAACTTCTTTTCTTCAAAGTGTTAATTAAAGAGGTATAAGCTGTGTTTACCCCAAAACATTATTTCGAGTTTTTCCACTTTTACTATTTGCACTTGATGTACAATAACAAATAAGAGCTATACACAGACATAAAAAAATCTTGTATCCCTATATATTCTGTGAAAATAAAGTCAGGTCCAGTGTGGTAATCATGTAAAAATAGTAAGGCGAAGTGAAAAAGTACCCAATCAGCGTTTCCGAAGCAATTTTCACTAAATATATAGGAATCTAAGAATTGTATGCCTGTGTATATATGTGTTACAGTATATAAATAGGGAGGAAATATTTTTGAAAAAAACACAGCTAATGTCCCTTTAAGTTTGTTTGTTTTGTTTTATTGAGTTTGTTACTTTGCGGGCTGCCGGCAATGTATCACATATATTGTAACTTCATCGGGTAATGACAATGACTTTCATCAATATCATTATCATCATTATCACTATTATTTTTTAATTATTATTATTATAATTATTATTATAATTATTATTATCATTATTATTATTTTTTTATTATTGATGTTGTTGTTGTTGTTGTTGTTGTATTCTGTTCTGTAGCAAAATATTGTGCGACAGTTGCATCTTCTTGTCCCTGCCAGACATTTGTGCCTCAGTCATCATTCAGTCCATGAACTTTTATTGACGTCACAATTCGCAGTTTTTTCTGCATCTGACAACTCTCCGATTTAGTTTACTTTCTCTGACAACACAGTCATGAATTACTGTCTAAGTGTAATGGGACTGATTCATGCACCACGTGATAACCGATAACGTATTGCGATACTAGTATCACCAATGGTGATGGAACGTAACTCTACGTAAACTTCCCACTGAAATGACGTTAGCGCAGGATGTCGTCTATCGTCATTCCATTACTAATATAAACAATAGTCCCACACAAACGTTAATCCGTACGAAGCCGATTTTATTCAGATACTTCTGAATCTTGTTGCGGCCTTTAATTTTACTTCTAGATGTATCGACTATGTATATGTCAATTTACAACGACATTTTACACAATTATGAATGCAAGATATCCCAGGGAACTTTACAATACTTTATATGAACAAAGACGTGTTGCTTAGGAAAAAACTACGTCAGACGTGGTGATTTCATTTTCCTATCGTCACTGTGTTACATTCAATTAGTGTTATACTTTTTCGGATGCATATGGTGATAGTGTTTACAGTCCTAGATGATTCAGATATGATGGAGCTTGAACAACATATGAAGATGGCATATACAGATGCAAACTCCTGATTAATACGGTGATGTCACAAGAATATCAGATTCGCGTCTTAAATCAACATTTCGAAATAATTATGGTCGGCATGATGGTGTTGTTGTTTGTAATTATCATGTTTCACTTACTGATATATTAAATTATATGTTCTATAGAAGGTATTGAATCGTCCATACCAACTTGGATGATGTTTGATTCCTTGCTTGTTTTATAAAAAATTGACGTTTGACTCGCGACGGGTGTGGCCGATCAACACCGGATTCTTACTCCTCCGTTGCACCTGATAACATCTATTAAATCTCTGGAGACCCGCGCTTGTCCAATGTTCACCGAACTTCTATTTTGTATGTCGGTGCTCCAAGCGGTTAATTCTTTGATATCTGATATTATATTATCAAGTCAAGGATACAACTGATAATTACAACTTAATAGTAATTATTCCTCTACCGGAAACTACAACAAGGAATATGTATATTTCTTTTCATGGCAGTTAGAAAAATTATCTTGATATTAAACATATCTCGGAACATATTTTTAATCCTCCGGGGAATTTGTTTGATGATATAGAATTTGATGTTTATACTTAAGAATGCAATGATAAAGACACGTCCAAGCGATTTAAGAAAGATGAACATAGAATGTATCAGAACAGATGATCTAATCAATGAATAAATCGAATCAGAAAGGTAATAGTGTGAGATAATTTGTCAGTGCTTTGACGGAAATGATGATAGGTTTTTAGTGCATATTCAATAGGAGAACACATCTAAAGCAATAAACTGAGATTCAGTCATAAAACAATGTTATATTTAGAATTGTATTTTAAGAAAATGCAGCAGCAATTTGAATAATGTCATTATATTGACCTTTATGGTAAAGAACTGCCAATGCAAAACAATGTAATTCCTTGTCTTAAGCCTACTCGTTCAAACATTTACAGCCACTTAAGAACATATCTTATACTAAAGTAATATATTTCGCACTGATAACACCATTTAGATTCTAAATTTTTCAGAGGCTAAGATAGTCATCCTTTTACAGTGGTTACTCTTAGACGGATTTGGTTATGCATTTAGATGTATTATTTGGCCTTGTGTTATACCACTTTCTCTTTAGAAAATCTATTTTAATTTGGAGCTCAACTGATGAAGTCTAATTGACAGAAACGATCGTCTTGAGCGTTATGACTATGGTATTATGTTTATACTATTCTACTTCAAATCACGGTGTGGCCATTGCTTGAGTGTATAAAATCATCATTTGGAGCAAGAATGTTTAACAATTACATTACAAAGTGTAATTGTATTTTAAGAAAGGATTTAAGAAATTTTTAAAAATTATTAATTTGTCTTCTAAATGCAGAAACAAAAGGCCAAGTAAAACAATATTTCTGGTTCTCAGACACCGCCGCTGAAATAATAAAAATATAAGAAAAAAAAATCGCCGATGAAATAATTCTATTCACATTCCCTAACAAAATCACCGCCGTGTGGCAAGTAAATTACTAAAATTAAAAACCTCAGTCATTTCAAAAGGATTAAGTTTTGAAAATGGTCAATTTCCTTCTATTTATAGTTTAATATAAATTCTAAAACCCAATTAGAAACTAAAATAATTATGTTATTGACAATTCAACACGTAAATATTTACCTCATTCCCAAAAATGTCACAGAATAAGAGGAATAAAAAATATGTTCCGAGATATGTTTAATATCTAGATAATTTTCATATAATTTATTTAAGAATTCTTTTAAAATTTTAAGAAGGGAAGTACAAAATCTCGCATTCAACTGTAAATTGACAATTTTTCAATCTATGCCATGGTCAGTCATAATGTATGGTGATCTTTAAACTAAGATTTCAAATATGAAATTTTGCGAACAGTAAGATGACTTAACATCAAATGTAATGTGAAGAAATCGCCAAATTTGTAAATTGTCATATGAACTTACCTCCGGTTAAGACTTCTGTGGGCATACTTTTATACTCTCTGGCACATTTTAGGATATCGATGTAATGATGACAAACTTAAGGTTGGTTTCTGGGTCATGCACAATGCTATACGATAATCAGTGCAAGTTTATCAATTTAAATCATCAAAATGTCGCCACAGGGATAAATTCCTTTTTATAAAATATGTTTTGATGATATCTTATTTCAATCTACACGTGATGAGTTTAATTCATCGATATTATATCTTATAAGATTACATGTCTTTGAAACAACTCATAAAAGTATATATTTCATACCATTACACAAATATAAGGTGTGACACACTTAACTCATCAACACCCGAAGTCACATTTGGACCTTCCTGTTTCAAAGAATAGTTAAGTCCAATATCAGAACTCAGGGGTGTATGATTTAGAGTCTAAATGGTATAATCATTTTGCATGCAATATGAACTTGTTTACCCCTGAATTGTGACAGTAGACTGTACCATTTATTGATTTGGGTGAGTGTAAATATGATCACAGGGGGTTAATGAGTTAAATGGCTTCGTCGAAAAGTTATTGTCGTAGGGATATCGAGAATCGCGTTTGATGTCAAAGATCGATATAATGATCTTGTTTGCGATTACTCTGTGTATGTAATATAGTGTTGCGTGTTCGATAACAGTTGTATCAGTCATTTTACGTACGATAAACAATAGTTATCGTGATATATATATATATATATATATATATATATATATATATATATATATATATATATATATATATATATATATATATATATATATATATATATATATATACCTATATACACATATATATATCAGTTATATATATATATATATATAAGATATCATATATACCTATATACCCACCCACACATTTTTAGCTTCCAATAGGCTCAAACTTGCGCTGACCAAAAGTGAGTTACTTATGGTGATTCAAAATACCCGGGAAGAGATCATCGGCCTTCCACCCGTAAACTGACAAACTTTCTCACAAAAATCATCTTAGCTTCCAATAGGCTCAAACTTGCGCTGACCAAAAGTGAGTGACTTTATCGTTCAAAGCTCGATGTTCTAACCACTCGGCCACGGATCCTCCTGTCAACCAGTTCCGTTCGGTATTGGTTCTTTCATTTTACACCCAACTTCCACTTCCTACATAAACTGAAAGCAACAGCAGAAATCACACGATGTATTCTGTGACATTTTTGGGGAATGAGGTAAAGATTTACGTGTTGAATTGTCAATAACATAATTATTTTAGTTTCTAATTGGGTTTTAGAATTGTATATTGAACTACAAATAGAAGGAAATGGACCATTTTCAAAACTTAATCCTTTTGAAATGACTGACGTTTTTAATTTTAGTAATTTATTTGCCACACGGCGGTGATTATTTTAGGGAATGTGAATAAAATGGTTTCATCGGCGATTTATTTTTTTTATTATTTCTATTATTTCAGCCGCGGTGTCTGAGAACCAGAAATATTATTTTACTTGGCCTTCTGTTTCTGCATTTAGAAGACAAATTAATAATTTCAAAGTTTGCGTGATCTTCATAATTTTAGCCCAGACACGACAATAAAACATCAAAAGGTAAAACAATTTTATATAGTACAAACATACAAAAGTGCGAAAATATTTTTGACGCTACAATTTCCAAAATTAGTAAAGGAGTGAGTTTAACGACCATTTAATCATCTAATTAACTTCGTTCTTATCGTTAGAATGCCATACGTCTGAGACCGAGATTGATAAAAATGAAACTTTGCGCTTGAAAGTTCATGGCAATTAAGAAAAGTCGATATGAATATGTAACGTTGCACTTTTGTATCATTTAAATGTTAACGTCTCCAGATTTTGCTTAATATGCTACAATCGTAATGCATCATTATCACAATTTATCGTATGATAATGATAGAACTATGTATTTTGATTGGAATATATTGGAATCATCTTGGATAATGCTTAAATGCAGTATTACTTGTCAAGTGAATTACTGTGCCCCAATGTTCGACAACACATCAGTTTGATCCCATCGTGTTTCTGTCATCTCCTCGTATACCTCTGACCTTAGACTGTTTGCATAATTAGACAAAATAGAGGAAACTAAGATTATTTACTTATTTATTTATTTATTTATCTATGGCAAATAATAAGTATTATGTTTGGTAAATGTTAACAAGTGTACTGTAAACGGTACATGATACGCCGGTCATGAATAAATTGTGAAAGGTTTTTCTATGATGGAATGTCGGTTAGTGTTAGGAAAGATATCACAAGTATGGGTAAAGTAAAGTACACTTCAAACATGAAACTTTTACAAGTGCGAGTTTGCTACAGTGACATTAGCCTCTGCGATTAACCTTAAGTCAAGTTAATAACACATCACCGTTGTGTGAACAGCGTTTATGTGAAGTATGAATATATTCCAGAAAGGCATAAAGAAGTAAAAGACGGTCATTTTTTTTCAGATTTATTGGGTCAATAATATGTGACCTACATTTTAGAAATGGGTCGTCTATAACTTTGGTAATTGTTTATAATATTTATGGTAGTTCAATATCAGGAACACTCGAAGGTTTACCACTGTGGACACATCAGTTCTCGCTAGGTTTCCAGAAGTCGAACATAACGTGACTGAAAAGTTGCAAAATATTTTCATTTTAAACATAAGATTCATTTTTATTCTGAAAATTAATTTTTTTTTTGTTTCTGAACAATCTTGTATAAACATCGTTTCTTAAGAAAAATCAAAGTCGTACATTGGCAGTCTTTTGGCAGTGTCTGCAACGATAATACTGTTGAATCATGGGAAAGAACAAAAGTGCCAGTACATCTGCGAAGGACAATCTTACCTTTGGTGGATATAACAGGTACCCGTTGTAATGTTCGGTATCACCTGGATTTATAATCACCATATGCATGCAGTTTTTATATATAAATATACCTGGTAGATTCTGTAAGACTTGACTTTACAGTAAAACCTCTTTTATAGAAAACCACATTTCATTTCCTAACTCGCTTCACGCCACAATTTTGAATGTCTACTTTTCCAGTTTTCCCTCTAATTGCATTTAAAGTTTTCCTCAACCTATCACCAAACCCCTTTATACTACTAAATTTGGGCAGAACAAGTGGTGGCAGTACAACGAGGTTTTGCTGTATTTGTAAGGTCACTAACCTCCGTGATACGTTCTGTGTAATTTAATCATTTAGATCACGACATCTCAACAGATTGATAATAAAGTATAAATGTCAACTGCAACTGTGATACTTCGCTATGAAGTAAACAGAAATATTCTACTTTAGACGAAACTACATTTAATAAACTTCCTTTAATATGAATAATGAAGCGATATATCGAATGGTTTGACAATGAGAATGATATGACTGTTTTTTGCTTGAAGTGTTGATAAGTTACATCTTCCACTTACTCCTGACACGACTATGAAAACATGCCTGATTTCCGCTTGACATGGTGATATGATACACGTGATTCCTATTCGATAAGCTTAAAAGAGGTATGTCCATCTTATCCTTTAAAAGTTTTTATGTGTTTTAACATATCCGGCCGTCCTTGGAAAAGCATATAAATACATTGTTATTAATTTTGGAACAACAAAAACTGTTACTGCGATATTATTTTTGGAAAAGATATGACATTTTCTGGGTCATGTTTCGACGGGTGTTGCATGCTATCACAGGACACTGACTACTTCCGGACACCTAGTGCCATCCCGTCATGGTTCCAATGAACACGATTCAATTGACAAGTGATTATACAGTATAAAAAAACTCCTCTATATTAAAACTCTGGTGGTAATTTGCATTGTCTCAATGTTGCACGTTTTACTCTCTTTGATAGCCAACACTATAATATATATATATAAAAAATAAATATAGTCCAGCCTGGATATATATTGAAATTGAAGCGGGTGAATTTCCTTCAAATAAACACAGGTTTCAAAATAACCGCGTTTTAGTAGTACTAAAGAAATTTGACCGGGGAATCAAAATCATTTTTTAAAAAAACGGAATCTCAATGTAACATGGTTCAATGGAAGTTTATTGTCTCACAGTTTCACCTTTGAACTTGCTCTGAAGACATTAGAAACAGATTTTGTTATTGTACTTTGTATTCTTAATGGCTGGATCTGTAATGGCAATTGTTTGAGTAGGATTTTTAAAATGGCGTCTGCAATTCACCAATATCATTGAAAGTTATAGCCAAGAGTGACCATACCTTTATTTCAAATAGCATTATAACTAGAGTTTACAAATCAATAAGGTAAATTGAAAACCATTTAGGGATTTTTCATTTTGTTTCTATCAGTTTAATTCGTGGTAATTAAATGTCATGATTAATGTATAATTTCCGATGTCCATCATGCAATAACGAAGTAGATACACTTTTTTTTCGACCGGACAAAACTGTCCATCGATTCTATGGGCGCTATTTCTCGTGGTACTAGACAGCCGTGCAATAACCTATACATGTACTGCGTCGTGAACCATAACAGACTAAAGTGCAAATATGAAAACAGGTAGTAATTACGATCTTTAATTGAACACTAACGGGACTAAACAATATTCAATTAAACAAAGACAATTTACCTGACAAATGTATAAAATAAATAAAGTTTACAAAATATCTTTTTCATATAGAAATAAAGTTTACAAAATATCTTTTTCATATAGAAATAAAGTTTACAAAATATCTTTTTCATATAGAAATAAAGTTTACAAAATATCTTTTTCATATATAAATAAAGTTTACAAAATATCTTTTAGAGGCAACAGTAAAAGAATACAAAAAAAAAGAAAATAAGTAACAAACCATAATGTAACCGTATGCAGATGAACAGATGAAGCTTTACTGAAAACGCTGTCGCCATCATCAGAAATGGGATTCAAAATTTCTTTAAAAATGTTTTTATCACTGGGTGCAAGATTGTATTGAAGGATGTTCGACTGCACAAGATTGTACAAAGGCCTTTTGTACATTCCTTTTATTACTTTATTACCGCCCTTACCCTAAATTGTGGTTTTTTATCACTTGAATAAAGATGATCATCAACTTCTTGGAATATCCCTGAAGATCCCATAAATGTTTTGTGATAAGACATTCGTTGTTGTGTTGTATTTTTTGTAATAAAAGCAATACATTTGCTATTTAGACGCATAAATAAGATATAAATTTTAAATTATCTGTTATGTTTTTTACATTTAATCTTTAATTTAGCTTCATAAAACAAAACTCCGCAAAAAGTAAAGGGTCACGAATACAAGGATGAATAAATTTTGAAAATATTGCATTTGTTTGATAAATATCAGCATATTTATTCGATTAACTCTACTTTATATTCTGGTTTTCTGACAAAATAAGAAAACTATTCTGAATTGAAATCATATTAAAAAAATAAACCTATTTTAGAAATGGCCTATCAGTGAGCTGATTCTTTTATTACAACATATGCCGTTGTATGTTTTTAGTTTCTAGATTCCAATAATTTTATTCAAGCTTATGTAACAAAGACGACATCTTAATCCATATCAAATATTAATATAGTGTAAAATAATCAGCTAGTAACTAAATACCAGGTGCTACAAGTTTCCGGAAATCCCAAGAAACGTTTCCATGCTCCATGTCGGTATACCAAAGACATTGCCATCGATGGAATGGTCCGGGGCAACACACCATTATTAATAGAAAAAAGTTTGTAATGTTACCTTTTTCCACATGCAACTAAAATGTCAACATGAAATCTTCACCTAACACCATTATTCTGGCTAAATCAATTCAAAGTGAGAATAAAATAAAGGAACTTCGCAAGAACTTCATTGTAGAGTCTATAATAAACATATAAGCAATACCAGTTGTCACGACGATGTTTTATTTTAACTTGACCGTGGACATACGTTAGGTGTGGTTGGCTGGCAGCGGATGCTTCTTACTCCTCCGTAACACCTGATCCCACCTCAGGATCTTTCTGAATGTTCGACGGATTGTCATAATGGTTGTTAATACACGGGTATTTCTTTTCGTCTGTCTTGTTGACATGATTTACAAATGCATGAGAGCAAACCATTCCAATATCTGGCGAAATGTTAAGGACAAAAAAACCAAACGAATATGTGACTTTGTGTACTCTTTTGGGATAAAATGATACAAAAGGAATGTCAATTTGGTATCACTTATACCATAATCTTCGATACAACGGCAAAATGGTCTATGAAAATATCCGGCAATATATATAGTGAGCACTGTATAGTTTTAAAAATAGTGTGGATATTTAAAAAAAAGAACAGTACCATTTTAATACCCAAGTCACTCTGTAGTCTTGTTTGCTCCTACAAAAGAGTATACATAGCCATACACCATTCTGAATGAAAATATCAAAGTTTTAGATTTTGCTCTAATAGGACATAATAAATTTACTTACAAGATGCGTAATTTTTCTATAATATCTAGAATTATTTCAAAATATTTAAAAGACCCATTTACATTTGAAAGTCAATTAGTAAATATGAATTCTTTTTTCTACCTACTTTGAATAAAAAGTGTAATCTTGCAAAAAGAATTTTAAGACTGCCGTGGTATCAATTCTACCTTGCATGATGCATAACTGCTGAACATTTTAAACAAAATTCTTAATTGTCAAGGTTTTATTTCCAGAAGCAATTTTGCGAAAGGTCATTTTAATTTACTTCAGTGTGAAATAGTACATTTTACAACCTGGAATATGACTCGATTTAATACAATGCATTTCTATGTGACATCAAATCCACGTTCATGAGTTGCACTTAGTGTTTCTAGGTTAAATTTACATTTTTCCAGCTAGAGCTAGCTTTCTGCAATTAAACCTTGTTTGATTTGCGGTTCGAGAAAAACTTTGTTTAACTGGAGAAAAGAAAACTAGGTTTAACTCCCAATTAGAGTTAATTGGAGAAAAATTTGTTTTAACTTATAAATGTGATTTTGGTCTAGTTACTAATGTAACTTACGGAAGAAAATCAAAACGCCAATGTTAGTAAGGCCGATTTTCGTTAGAAAGATATTGCCCACGTTGCATTTATGATAAGCACCGAATTGAGACCAAATGTGTCGAACCTATTCTTATTCTCAATAATTTTACAGTTTTATTGTTCTTTTTTCGTGATCATCTTATATTGTCCTCAATTGATTTGTATATTTATGTTTAATATTTCCCCGCGTTGATTTTCGACATTTAATTTAGTAATATCCCGCAATCACCTGCATATGGTGTTTATATCTCGTAATGGAATTATCCAATATGTCATACGAACATTTCAAATACAGAGACAAACTACTTATATGATAAGTTATTGTTATAGCGATATTATACAGTTATTGCCCTTGTTTTGAGTTGACATGAGTATTTGTCCACCCGAGAGGTGTTATATCACACGAGGGCTCTGCCCGAGGGTGACATAACACCTCGAGGGTGGGCAAATATTCATGTCAACACAAAACAAGGGCAATAATTGTTTTATAATACCGAAAGGCAATAAAACTTTACTAACAAACTGACCTACGTAAGTTCATAAGGATTGTAACACATGTCACATAGCGCCTTCGATACTCTACACTATCGATATGTTTTATCGTTCTTTGCGTCATTTTTTAATCTTAAGCCTCCATTAAGACTGACTACAGCAAATATGTTTGGCAACGATGTATCAATGCTGAATCATCATTATATTTCGGTTGTTGGTGCTCTCCACTCCAGTTTTCATCGAGTAATCTATGAGTTATGAAACGGAAATTTTATCTGCTAGAGGTTACAACTAATTACCACATAGCCTACTAGAAAAAAAAACGAACCGTACGTTTCCATTTCTTCTCAGGAGAGGATGACATAAATCGCCATAGAGGGTGACATAAATGTTTCAAGGTGACATGAAAAAATGTTTTAGATAACGTGATACGGTTTTGACTAATCAGAAGTAAAGATACATATTAGAGGTATAATAAACTAGAAATACTAAGAACAGACTTTGATGTCAACGCACCGCAAATTTTACGGACAGTATAACGACCTTGTTTGTAGTTACCGTTTCACTAGATAAAAAGATGAAGAGTTACCTGTTCGATGGCAGTTTTTGAGTTTCTTTAACTAATTGTGACGAGCATTTGTTCCCTACTTGTTTCATCTGAATTTGACAGTGGACTCGCGAAGAGTGTGGAACCTCACCGGTCAACAGGGGATACTTACTCCTCTATGACACCTGATCCCACTTCGCGTTTGTTCAACGTTCATCAGATTTGTATATTTGTCTCCTATATATCCTGAAGATTATAACTTTGTTATCTGTGTTTTTTTATATTTCATTCACCAACGTTAATGAAGTTCGTAGTTACTTTTCACTACACCATTACAGAAGTAGTTCTTCCGAAGAGTGTGCAGGTATCGAAACATACGACAAAAATCTATCATGTATGAGGTATACGTCTTGTCTTTGCTAAGCTTAACATCAATATTAACTCTCAAACTATTAAACTCAAAATATTTGGAACAGGTAATACTAATATCACGTGCTAATAACGTGGTTTAAATGGTTTTGATAAACCAGTTTCTTTACCGGAGTTTTGGTGAAAACGAAAGATATCTAAAGATCGAAATACGATGTATTAATGTGCCTTAGGCTTAGTATTTAATGTTTTGGAAATTCAAGTTTTCTTATTTTAACATGGGGTTTGTTTTGATCTGTATACCCCAATCGATAACACGGTCGAGTTTAAAGGGATATAAGCACCGAATGACCACTAAACAGGATTATAATTATTCTGTTGAATTTGGAAATAAACGGTGAAAATATGGGATGATACATGTTTTAAATGCTTATGCATTAATGCATATATAGCAATGTACTTTACTGATAATTAATGATTTGATATATAAATATCGTATATTTAGAATACAAAATAAAATGATAGTTCATATCAGCAGAGATAAATATAACACAGCCATGTGAAATAAATGTCTCTCATATCTAAGACTGTCTTTAATAGACTCGATATCAGCTCTGATATCTAAGACTGTCGTTGATAGACTTGATATTGGCACTGATATCTAGGACTTTCATTGATAGACTCGATATCTGCTCTGATATCTGGGACTGTCATTGATAGAAACGATATCGGCTCTGTTATCTATTACAGACTGTCATTTATAAACTCCATATTGATATATCGTTGATACAATTAGATTCAATACGATATCGATACATTTAAGTATCGATACATATCACCTGTTTTTTTTCTTCTAAAATTTCTGGACTTTTCACTTCCGCTTGTTTTATCCGTTTTTCCTTCATCTTCTTGAATTATGTTTCATGTTACTTTCATCGCAATTGGTTTAAATAAACAACGATTTCCATTCAATGATTGCTGTATTCATCTCAAGGTAGTCAAATATACAACAATATCTTATATTTAAAAAGAAATAAAAAAAATCATCAAATGGCTGACATAATTAAATCTGAAAGTAGCTTGACCTGTTTATGTGTATTAAACATTTTAAGATGAGACTCATTTAGAAAGGTCAATAGTTTAAGTCTCGCTGTGACAACTTCTTTTATCTATCTTGTGGGCTGACGTCAATATACTACGGGTTCATTTACGTTCTTATCCGAAACACCTGTAATTTTTACTCCAGTTCATACATTTTATTCAAGTTTTAAGATGGACGTGGTCCCGGAAATCAACTCAAAGATACGTTCTACCACTAGACCACCACAAGTGGCGAAACAGGCAAAGTCGAAGAATTAATAGTACCCCAATTATGGCATATTGCCAAAATAAATAACTTATCAAAATCACCATTACACAGATACTTACTAGCAAGACGTAATTAAAAGACTAGAAATGCAAGGAGATACGTTATATCCAAAGAATACTGATTTGCGCTAAGGATAATGCTCAACTTCACCAAGTGCTTGGTCACTTGTCTTAAGGCAGTATTTTATATTTGCCCTTTAAACTTTAATTTTCATATAGATGAATATATTTTGATGCATTATTAGTAATGAGTAACATATCTGAATGATCTCATTCAACACGTTTCATCTCAGTTAACAACCATTTAAGGTGACCTAGGCAATTTTTTATTTTGTAGAGTTGCAAGGCAAGGTTTTTACTTTCTTCCCACTAAGCATATATAATACCATCTTCCTAAGTCAAGGTTTTCCGAAACACTCCGTTACTCACACACCTGGACAGATTACATTTCATATTTGGTGGTCACTGGTGGCGACATCTAGCACCAATCTAAAATTTCACTTAAATTGACCCGACACTGATCCCTGACATTAGTCAATGAAACTATTCCTGGCATAGCTTGCACGTCGCCATTATTCTGTGTTTACGTACTTAACCCTCTATCATGTGGTCGATGCGTGATCGATTGTTAGACGTATTGTGATCGGCTCGTGAAAACGGTACCTGCATCCAATGGAAATTGACTCCGCGAAGTCACAATATTCAGGCCAAATATGTCAAGCTGTGTGACTAATGGAGTGGATCAGATGATTTGGGAAGAAGATGTAATACAGATTATAGAAATTATATCTGGTCAATATCGAGTTCACTAGGTCAGCAGACTCAACATAATGTTCTGTTAAAAATGTCATGTGGAATCCGTATTTGAAATATGTATGCTCCATCACTAATTATTGTATATATTTAGCAAATGACAATGTGCTCATAGACCTGTCTAGAAATTCATTCCAACAAATGAAGATAGTGAATAAAATAAACATATATTTTTATATGAAAGTACACTTATTTTTATACCTACACATTTGCACTTATTCGCGATGACACGTTCTGAAATGTAAATATATATAAAAAAATCTCAGACACCAAAATATAAATCATTAGGATGTCCAGATTATAGGTACAAATCTGGTAAAAAAAAATTGACAAACTCGGATCTCTTGAAATCAAGAGGTGGGATCAGGTGCCATGAAGGAGTAAGCATCCTCTGTCGACCGGACACACCGGCAGTGAGTCCACAGTCAAATTAACGAATCCTCGACACAATTGGTGCAGACGTCTCAACAACCGCCATCGAACAGGCAACTCAAAATTTCACTTAGTGAAACAGAGTAATCGCAAACAAGACTATTAAACCGACCGTAAAATTTGCGGAACGTTGACATCAAACGCAGTTTTTTATATTCATGTGTCAATAATTTCTCGATGAGAAGTTTACCTCTATATATGAAATGTTCATATGTTGAACACGCCCTGGCAAATCGGATCATTTGTGAAATATAAACTCCATTTGCGGGTGATTGTGGGATATTACTATTAAATGTGGAAAATTCACGATGGGAAAGCCGAAATTATCGCGTTTGTCGTAAAGCTTAGTTGTTGATTTCCCGTTTGTGTCAATAGAAGGTAAAATGGCTAAGTATGAAGAGTGTGTGCTTGATTCTGTTGTATCTTTCATTTCTAGTTCGCTGGGATATATCGAATTGACATACGTATGGAAATTGTCATTATTAATTGACAAAATGTCGTCCATATATCTAAATGTCAAATTAAAGGACACCACTAGTTTTTTTTCTTTTGATTCAGTAGTTTCTGAATGAAGTCTGAATCAAAAGAAAAAACAGTTTCCTCGATAGATACCAAAAATTGTTATTCTTTAATTGGCAGGAATCTTGGTAACGCTAAATGCATTGACATTTGTTCTATCGGATTAGAGTCGTCACGTAATCACCGCTACTCTAGGTGAGTCTTACAATCAATCACTAAATATTGTAAAATCGACAACGAAAGTATAATATTTGATGGAATATTATTCAAAATTTCTTGTGAAATGTTATCATTACTTGGAAAGGAAGAAAAAATAGTTTGAGTCTCATTATATGTAATAAATATTATAAACATAATACCAAAGTTATAATGCCCAAGACGATCGTTTCTGTCAACTAGACTTCATCATTTGAGCTCTAATTTGAAATAGATTTATTTTCTGAAGAGAAATTGAAATCATACAAAGCCAAATAATAAATCTAAATAGACGAATTTGTCGAAACATTAACCACCGTAAAAAGGTGACTGTGTTAACTTTTGAAATTTTTAGAATTTAAATGGTGTTATCAGCGCGAAATTTTACTTTAGGAAGTGAGTGTTGCTTCCGCGAGGTGTTGTTCATTTAATCCCAGGAGAATTGATTACATAAAGCAGAGCGAGGTGTCGTAATTGTGTTTTCAACACAAACTTGGATTATTGAAATTATACATTGAGAAAAGGTAAGCACAAAACAATTTTAAGGGTGCGCTCAAAATGCTAATCATCAGGTTCAGAAGTCAGTATAAAATTCTAGCGATAACTGGACAAACACAGACCCAGCTCGAAATATCCAGAGGTGGGATCATTTTCTATTGAAGAGTAAGCATCCATTGTTGACCAGTTATTTCCATTGTGAGTCCAGTCAAATTCAAATGAAATAAGCGAGGAACAAATTCTCGACATAATCAATATAGACGATTCAACAACGATTACCGAACAAGTAACTCAACATTTCAATTTAGAAATGAAACTATCAATGATTGATTTATGTGAAAAGCATTTGTGAATAACGTTACAATAGATTTGCAGTTAAATTTCAGGGACTTTAAACATAAAGATATATAAAACTCGTATTTGAATTTCGCTTTTGACATTATTGGAGTATTAGAAAAGGTTTTATGAAAGTTGTGTATCTCAGATATATATGCCTAATTAAGCTCTCTAAATGATAGGATCACTCACACACACACACACACACACACACACACACACACACACACACACACACACACACACTGCAACAAAACATATACACATTAATAGGTCCACATGTTTATAAACACAAAGAGTCTTGTTGGCACAAAAATATAACAGTTACAATGATTTGTGGAATGTTTTACTTGTACAACCCTACTGTTGGCAAATAGATGGTATAGACCCTTTCACGATAACTGCGTTCCTTCTAATCTCGCCTAAGCACTTAAAACTTTCTTGTGATTACACAGGGAACAATTAGTCTTTAATTGGGTACTAACTCTCTCGGGTAGCAATGTTTTGAGCACGAAACTTCTTGACATCACTCGGAAGTGCTTGTGCGCAGATGGAATTAGAAGGAACGCAGTTATTGTGAAAGAGTCTATTGTTTGGTTTTAAACAAAAGCTTGATGTGCCACTTTACCTTGGTAGACATATACATTAAAATACTGAAATTGACGTGGTGTTTTTAAATCGGTTAATTCAACGGTAGGCCTATATAAAAAGAGGAAATTCACCCACATTTTACATTATGCTTGTTACAAAAAATGAACAAACATTAGATAGTGACTTTTCTTTGGGTTCTGAAACGAATTTATTGTAATGAACAATCAAGTGTTAAACAGAGTCGGTCTGCATTGTTTAGAGGGTTTAACAGAGTCGGTATATGGGCGGAAATGGTTCAACAGAGCCGGTCTGTGGTGTTGACTGGGGTTAACAGAGCCGGTCTGTGGTGTTTAGAGGGGTTACCAGAGCCGGTGTTTTGATGTTGACTTGTTTTAATAGAGCCGGTCTGTGGTGTTGAGAGGGTTTAAAAGAGCCGGTTTGTAGTGTTGAGATGATTAACAGAGTCGGTCTTTTGTGTTGACAGGATTTAACACAGTCAGTTCTTGGTATAGAGGGAGTTTACCAATGCCGGTCTGCGTTGTTGATAGGGTTTAACAGAGCCGGTATGTGGTGTTGAGAGGGTTCAACAGAGCTGGTCTGAGATTTTGACAGGGTTAAACAGAGCCGGTCTGCGTTTTGACAGGGTTTAACAGAGCCGGTATGTGGTGTTGAGAGGGTTCAACAGAGCCGGTCTGTGATTTTAACAGGGTTAAAAAGAGCCGGTCTGCGTCGTTGATAGGGTTTAACAAAGCCGGTATGTGGTGTTGACAAGGGTTAACAGAGCCGGGTTGTGGTGTTTAGAGGGGTTAACCGAGCCGTTGTTGTGATGTTGAGATGGTTTAACAGAGCCGGTATGTAGTTTTTAAATGATTTAACAGAGCCGGCCTGTGGTGTTTGAGATAATTCAATAGAGTCGGTCTGTAGTGTTGAATGGGTTTAACACAGTCAGTCTGTGGTATAGAGAGAGTTTCCCAGAGTCGGTCTGTGGTGTTTAGAGGGTTTAACCGAGTCGATCTGTGGTGTCGAAATTGTTTAACAGAGCTGTTCTGTGGTGTTTAACAGTTACATTTCACCTCATATGTTGCATCCACGTTATCAGTAAATTTTGAAATATATTATTTTTTTCTACTCAGCCATTGTTGGTTACTGGGTCCTAGATTTCCATGATAGCTTCATTTAATGTTATTCAAACAAAACAAGTGACTTATATCCCTAACTGTCCATGCAGTGAGTGATTTGATCCACCTATCGTCTTATTCCATTATATATATATATATATATATATATATATATATATCTTATATATATATATATATACATATATATATATATATATATATAATTGTGACCTAAACCAATATACATATATATATATTGGTTTACGTCACATTCAACAATTTTCCAGTTATAGGGTGACGGTCAATTTTTAACGATTAAGGAGAGAACACGGTTAACCGGGAAGAGACCATCGACCTCCCGCAAGTAAACTGGCAAACTTTCTCACAAGGAGCAGCACTCAGGTTCCAGCAGGGCTAGAACCTGCGCTGAGCAGAAGTGATTCAAAGCGCGATTCATGATTCAAAGCGCGATGGTCTACCCACACGGCAATGGAGAACAAGGCCTATCGTGTTTTTGAATTGATACCAAATGAAGAATAACTGAATATATACGTGACTTTGTAGCATGATTTTAGGGGATAAAAACATAACCACTCACCTCTTTGATCAGCGCATTCTCAAAGATATTATGTCAGGAGGATGCAAATGTTTGGTTTAACACTTGGTTATGTTTACAAACACGATAATGCAAGATTAAACGAAATAAAAAAAAACAATAGACGAACATCATCGAAATTAGGACTCTGACGAATTTAAGATCTTCGATGATACATGAACAGTGTAATATGAATATCATGCAGTGATAGTCGACAGATTCGAAAAGCAGCCGACGGAAAAGTGATATTGTCCGATTCATATAAGATGGCTGGGCAGAGTAACCTTTTGATTATCAAACGGAAGATTCTACTCACTTTTCGGTTATGTCAAGCTGCACGGGAAAAACGTTTTATTCTTCACTGAATAGTCTCGTATGTACGGTGACAAATAGGAACGATCACTCTAGTCAGTGAAATTTTAATGTTATGCTTTATTATCTAAAATTTAAACTAGTCCAGTTCAAGAAAGGGTTTTACAAGACCCCACCCCGCCAAGTTATATGGTTTTTACTATATCATTTGTCATATTTACAAGAAATGAAGATTATTATAACAGTTACTTAAACCTAAGAGCTGGATTACGTCGCGTAGACAGGGGCAGATCATCAGATCAAATGAGACGCGAAAAACGATAAAGAGAGAGAGAGAGAGAGAGAGAGAGAGAGAGAGAGAGAGAGAGAGAGAGAGAGAGAGAGAGACTTATGCATTACAATCCAGAGAAAAAAACACGTGTTCGACTCTCACGGAACTTTAAGTTTTTCATTTATTTATTGAAATCTTCAAAAGACAAATCCACGAATTAAGGGCTCTGCTTTACAAGACCTTGCAGTATCATTACATAATACAGATAACGCTATCTTTCATTGAATTAGGAATTAAACTTGTCGTGTTAATATTGATGTATTAACTTAAGCACATGACTAAATATCCTCAAATTCTATAAAAGACCACCTGCTTAGTAATTCTGCAACACACGTCTGTCAGACTCTCACCATTTTAGACTGCAAAGACACGGAATCACTCGTGAGCACAGGTGTATGGATTTCCCCTTCATCGACGTTTGTGAGGTGAAAGTATTACTGCTTAGTGACAATGATGTTGATACATATTTCCGCGTGTTTGCCATGATATTAGTTACACTTCACGGTTTAGTTTGGAGTCTGCAGTGACGACATACTTGCGTACTTTCTCATTTATAACATTCAGTTGCTGGCAGTCACAAGTTACAAGTGGCATATGATAACGGTGATTAAAACAAAAGCAGGTAGGTGCTTACTGTAGATATGTCTTTAGAATGGTACAGATTGATAAAATTACACACACACACACACACACACACACACACACACACACACACACACACATATATATATATATATATATATATATATATATATATATATATATATATATATTGTATGTATATATGAGCGCACACTGTGCACTGTGTTTGTAAGCATGTGTCTGTAGTTGTAAGTGTGCACGTGTGTGTATGTATATGAATGTATGCATGTGTCTGTGTAGTAGTAAGTTATATGTATTAGTTCGCGCGTGCGCGTGTGTGTATATTTTTGTGCGTAGCACTATATGCATGTATGCGCATGTTTGTTTATGTATATGTGAGTATACACGCGTGCGTTTAGGTATATGTATGCGTGTGTGTGTTGGAGTGTTTGCGTTTGTACTGATAAATTGTATTGATAAATACACCATGTCAAAGGAATCGATTTCTTTTATGTAAATAACATGTGGTTATGTGTTTCAAAAGTATGACATTGTATATTTCTTTTGATTGAACAATTGGGAGCATGGTAGGGTGTAATGTCTAACGAAGTAGGCTGGGATTATATAATGGTTATTAAGGGTAAAATGAAAAGGGTATTAGCTGTGGGTTTTTTTCAAAAAATTATTTCCTTTTCTACTACAGTAACTTCGATTGATATACAATAACAAAAAAGAGGTATACACAGACAGAAAAGTTCTGAAATATCTATATATTTTGTATAAATTACTTGAGAAATCTAGGTTTGGCAATTATTCACTTGCATCTGATTAACTCAACCTTATTATTTGTATATGAGTAACACGATGGACCTGACCTTATTATTATTATTTTTTTTTAAATATATAGAAATATAAGACTTTTTATGCCTGTGTATAGCTCTTATTTATTATTGCACATCAAGAACAACCAGGAAAATTCGAATTATTTTTTTATAAACACTTCTAATGTCTCTTCAGGACGGCGTAAATGTTTTGTGTCGTAACAGGGCGAAAATAAGCAAGGCCGGAAACTTCCGGGTAAACAGTATTGATAGCCTCTCTAGTTTTGTTTACTTTATAACTTTTTTCTTGTTCATTATTTCATTCTTAATGATATTTATTTATATATTAACACCAGTATCAATTTGATTTTATCATTCGAAATGTGACATTATCTTTTAGTATTAGATTGAACTTTCATCACGGAGCGATCATTCCACTCGCTAGCGAAAGGTTCTACGATCGATTCCTGGTGTGATACATTACCTAAGACTTTTTGAAAGTTGTTTAGATAAATGAACAGCATACGTGAAACTGACACTCTGTTTTCTTCGTAAAAGTGACAATTTACAATTGGAATGAAATATACACTTGAGCAAATCGATATTTATAGCTTTTCTTCTGCGGCGTGTACTGAACCAATCATGTTTATATCACATGTATGATCATTTATGTATTCTATATGTCATAAAATCGAGACCAATTTTATTATGAAAAAAAAAATAGTCGATTTCAAATGCAAATACTAAGATACTGCGATATCCTTTAAATTTATACCATTATGAAAGACAAAGTTCACGGAACAAACACATTTGCTAGCTATTTTGCTTTTTTTTTTTTTTTTCAACCTAAGAGACCATAATAGAATGATTTTGAGCATTAGAAATGATCAAACCATTTCGATATTTAGACGTGACTGGTTTACGGATTTAAGTATACAGTCAAACTTGTATATAAAGGCCACTCAAAGGAACGGGCAAAAGCAGAGGACAGTTATAGACGGATAACTTTTATAAAGAGGTTTATTCATTATAAAAACGATTAACAAAGGAAATGTTTGAATGACCTTTATAGGCAGGTGTCCTTTATACAGAGTTGGCCTTTAATGCAGGTTTGTATACGCTATTTTAAAGTTCATGCAATGATTTAAATTCATGCTCCCAAAACTCTATTATTAACAAGGTTATAGTAGATATTCCTTTTTGTAAATCTTGAATGTGCCGGGCGAGTGTAAACACAAAATTTATAACCGGAAAAATTAGCTGTCATGTTGACAATTTTGTATTTACACCTATTGGGTAAATAAAAAAAAACTTACATCAAGACAACTCGTTCAACTCAGATATAATGTAATGAAACAAAGTTTCACATGCCACAACCACTTGTTGTTTTACTAGTTCCGTAGAAAAATAGTGTAATAATAGTAAACTATTTGTATGAATTTTACTTTTAACTGACTGGTTGTTCATTGATTTGCCACAATCAACAGGATATATATGACACGGACAATAGAGTTCTGCAGATGACTTTCGCGTATATTTAGTTGACGTTTGTGAGATGAGTTAATCCACCAAAGTCAAACATTTCAAAATAGTTTTAATTTTCATAAGATTGACATTTCAATGTATGCCACATTGGACTGACCGTCTAAATACACAATTCAGACAACTGTTTTCCATAGTAAAAATCTACATGACCTGGCGGGGTGGAATCTTATGAACCCTTTCCTGACTTGGGTAAGCTTAAATTTTAAATAATAAAGCATAACATTAAAATTACACTGATTAGAGTAACCATTCCTACTTGTCACCATAGTGTATCCAGTGAGGAATAAAACGTTGTGCAGCTTGTCTTAACCGGAAAGTGAGTAGAATCATCCGTATGATAATCAAAATGTAACTCCGCCGGTCCATCTTATATGAATCGGACAATAGCCACTACATGTCATTCTCTTTTTGTCATGTGCTGGACATTCTTAATCAGCTGATTTCTTAAATATTGTCTCATTTTTATGGTATTTATATAAAAAAATCTATATAATACAAACAGATATACATATAATAAAATCAAAATTTTATTTTCAGGAAATATGATAAACCTTTTATCTATCCCCAAAAACTTTTTGGAGACTCGATGTAAATTAAACGCTTTACATTTTAGTACTAATGAACTTATATTAAAGCATTTTACAGATGTGAAAAAACCACATGACTTGGTTATGTCTTTTATTAAATACAACTTTTTTCGGTTGATGAAAAATATATTTCTTCGTTTTCTATAAAGTGAGTTAAAACCTACCAGAAAACTGACGCAAAACAGAAAAATACATCAAAATGGATTAAAAGTATAGAACAAATTGTGTTACGAACAATTTGCGTGTGTAAATCGGTGTATGTTTTCTAATTACACAGAAGACCAGAATTACAGCTGACGTCATCGAGTACCAGTTGAACTCTGTTGCTAAGTAACGTACCAGTTTATTAACTGTCTTGGTATATATGTAATTTACCTATCGCCAAGTGTCTGACACGTGGCCTTCAATGAGCACATTTGAAGTTATTCGATTGCAATGTCATAATCACACAAATGCTTGACGGCCATTTAATCGTGACGTCATAATGGAAATGTCTGTCAAAACCTGTCGTGTCAGACCTTCCGAGAAGGTCATTTATAACACATATAAACCGTTTCATACTGAATTTGATGAACACTGATATGCGATCCAATCTCTTTTAATAAGAGAACTTTAACATTTTGCGGATCTGCAGCACTGTGTTGAGTATTATGTAAAACATGTTATCGATTTAATTTCATCTAGCCATGGCTATAATATTCATTTTTGCAGGATTGTTCAGTAAAAGATTCAAGGAACTCAACTCATAATCTACTGACTTTTCTGGAAGATGATTACAAAAAATGTTTCCATCTTTTACGACCAGTCATGGCTTACTACATATTATGAAGATATGGAGAACGAAATTCAGGAATTGGACAACATATTTCAGGTTTATCTCCCTCCTGTTTTAATATTCTTGGGGACGTTAGGAAATATTGTTACAATCTGTGTAATGCGGACAAAACAGTTTAAGACATTTTCAATTAGTTTTTACGTGTTTTCATATGCTGTATGCAACTTATTAATGCTGTATCTTTTTCTAGGATCCGAATGGATAGCAAACATTTCAAGGTTGAAGACTATCGATACACAAGCCGATTGGCTCTGTCGTGTATGGCAGTTTATAAGTCGTGTCATCTCATATTCTGGAATATGGATTGTTGTTGCTATGCTTGTCGATCGTTACATTGTTATCTGGTATCCCCGGAAAGCAACGTCCCTTTGCACCGTTTTCATGGCAAAATTTACAACAATTTTCATTGTTGTTGGACTAGTCGTTGTCAGCATACACGCAATGTGGACGTTTGAGCTGATGAGGAATTCGGGTTGTTATCCGTTTTTCCAAACTGGAGACATCCATGCCTTAGTGTGGCCCTGGGTGGCAGCTAGTTTTTATTCCTACATTCCGCTTACACTCATAGTAATATTAAACGTATTGATATCCTGCGGACTCATTCTGAAACTTCCATCAAAGTCAGATCGCACGAATTCGGAAAACATATCTCTGGTTCTGACGTATACTACACTAGGCTTATCAACGCTATATTTTGTGCTAGTGCTTCCTCCAACGGTTGTTAATGTCATAGACAAAACCTACCCGCCATCTTGGTTACAAGACAAAAACCAAATGATAAGACTAGCTAAATCAAGGTATGCCACTCACTATATGGCTTGGATTAACACTATCATTTTATTTAATATTTGCATCCTCTTCTCGCGAACCTTTCGGAAGGCGCTGAAGAAAATAATAATTGCTTCGTGTTGCATCCGATTGCAACATACGATCTATGAGATGCAAACAGACTTTGTCGGCAGTGAAATACAGTTCAGAGATGCGTGTACAGAAACTACATCATTGTGATCTTAATTGAAAAAAAAAGAAAACATTTACGGTACTTACAGGGTGATGTATACGGGATTTTTTGTTTATCGCTTTGAATAAAATTGTCATAATTACAGATTGTATAATTTCAAGCTGAAACATATTTCGAATTAACTTTTTCTTCCGGAAAAGAGTTAATATCATGAAATTACACTCTTACAACACTTTTTCCTTTATTTTTTGTCTTGAATTAAATTCGATACCTTTCTTATCAACAACAATATTGACAATCATCCATACTGAAACAATTCTGTTCGAGACAATATTTTTGCTTTTTTTATTTATACAAGACGTCAAACCTTTCGCTACAATCATATGTTATATTTTGAGATTTGTGTATTGTCATCTGAATCTCCTTAAAATATCTGTTATCTTTATAATTTGTTAATTGGTAGCTGTCATTTTTATATTTTTGGTTATTGTTATCCGTGATTTTTATACACTAAATATTTATTTCATTATGGACTCCGCTACTGTTGGTATTTTGTATCTATGCCATAGATACCATTCCTATATCTATTAATTTTCTTCGTAATTTCAAAAGAATACAATGTAATATTTTGATAAATATGTTTAAAAACGTGGTTTGGTGGTGAACCTGCCTACGCAGAAATCAAAATGCAAATCGAAACATTACGAAATCCAGCATTATGAAAAAACACTTTTCAGAATTACTCTTATTGTAACGATAACGCCATTACATATAAGAGAATTAATGTCTATTAGAGAATATTTACGTCGCGTATAAAATTCAGTACTAAAAGGTTACATTTTCTGCAGGTAATGATTAATTGTCCTAACCGCCCTCGTTAAACGTCACTATCTAAACAGACCAACATTGATCATTTTCTTTGATAAAAATTCAGACTTTGCTAAATATGGTAATTTTACCACATTTGTAATCACAATAAACCCAGGCTCATTCAAAATGGAAAGTGAACAGACGAACTTTAACAGATGACACATTGACCTCAGATCCTTTAAAATTAAAAATCGTTGATCCTCAATGAATTGACGTGTTAAAATAAGCCAACTGTCGGTAAAGAAAAAAAAACAATTAAATATGAATCAAATTAAAGGGGCATTTTTTTCAAAACAGTGTTGTTCTTCCATTTTTACTACTAAGATTGATATACACTAACAAAAAGGTTTAACTGAGCCAAAGTCACAAAAATGGGTTAAACCTAGTTTTTCTCGAGAAAAACTATATTTATCTGCGTCACAATCACATTAATGAGTATTAATATGATTTTGGCGCAGTTAATCCTAGTATTTCTCCGTTAAATCTAGTTTATTTTCCAGTTAATGTGGGTTACGAGAAAAACTAGGATTAACTGAAGAAAAATTAAGTTGAACTCGTAACCCACTTTAAGTGTGGAGAAAAACTAGGTTTATTTGGAGAAAAATTAGGATTAACTCATTGTTGTAATTTCGGCGTGCTCAGTCAGTTAAACCTAGATTTTCTCAGTAACCCACATTAACTGGAGAAAAAACTAGGTTTAACTGAGAAAAACTAGGTTTAACTGCGCAAAATCACAAAAATGAGTTTAACCTAGTTTTTCTCGAGAAAAAAATAGTTTAACTGAGAAAAACTAGATTTAACTGCGCCACAATAACATTAATGAGTATTTGGCGCAGTTAAACGTAGTTTTTCTCAAACTTATTTTTTTCCAGTTAATTTGGGTTACGATGAAAATTAGGATTAACTGGAGAAAAATTAGGTTTAACTTGTAACCCACATTAACTGGAGAAAAACTAGGTTTAACTGGATAAAAACTAATTTTATTTGAGAAAAAGTAGGTTTAACTCATTTATGTGATTTTAATGTGCCATAGCTTTGGTACTATTTCAATTGCATTTGATTAACTCAAACCTACTATTTGTATATGAATACCACACTGGACCTGACCTTATTTTCACAAAATATATAGGGATATAAGATCTTGCTATTTGTTACATCAAGTAAATGTAGAAAAAGTGGAAATCGAAAATATTTCTTTGGTAAACACATGTCCCTTTAAAGAATGAGTATAAGCGACGAAAATTTGAAGAAAGGGAAGTATGTACCTAAAGGTATAATAATAAGAGTTCAAGTAAAGCACGAGTATTTCTAAAACGAAAATGAAATCAGATGTCATGATGGAATAAGTCCTAATTGATTTATCATTGCTAAAAATTGTAGTTTAATTTCATTCTGCTAGCTCATAGAGAAGATTTCCGGTGGTGGCGCTAGCACCAGTTATCATTTCCGGTATACCTTTTTAATACCGTATACAAAGTATATCGACATTCAATAACAGATATAGATAATGTGTTTTAAAATGAAATTGATTTGTTATTCAACGGCTAATCTCTGATAAAAGATAACAAAAAACCAAAGACAACAACCAGAAAGCAACGACGGCGATGAATGAAATCGTAGAACAGATGCTTTAAAGTCAATGCATGGACAGAAGTTTGTTCTATAATTTGCTGATAAATGAGGGAAAAAACGTCTTAAATTCTTAGTGTAAACTTGTTTAAGAAATATAATCCTTCTTGTGTCGTTCTTAATGCATAATCATGGCCAGTACAGGAGGTGAAGGGAAGGTCAAAGAAAAACAACATTTTAATAAGTTGTTTTTCGCAATGACAGACGGACAAAAAGGTATATCACTACATTATTGATTATAGTTATGTCAACACGTCTGGAAAAGCCGGAAAACTAAAACCTTTCTTTTTTCTGTGTGAAATGGCAAACCTCTTTGGGGAAAACGACAAATTATTCCATGCCTTTGTATAATACACACACATACACATACAAACACGAGAACACATATTGCCAGTTACATGTTTTCCTTTTGAAAAATACAACTGACTCAGTGGATTATGTAAAGTTAGATTCAGGAATTATCAAATGCAATCGAAAATCGATGTACCTTGTCAAATACAGACTTAGGATAGAAATATAACACTGTCATCAGTGCATGGTATATCTCTGACTATGACATATTTTCATGCCACTTCTATTTGGCGATGTCATTAAACATGTGGAAATTCATGAACGTGAAGCAATCTTGAGACAATCGAAACTTGGCAAGCATAATCGACGATGACCGAGTGTTGTAATGGTACCACACCTTGTACTGATAGAAAATGTCGATTTCACTGCTGGTGGACATTCTGACTTCAGGAAGGTATACATAAACCAAGTACGTGTAAAAGTAAACCCTGCTTTAGCGAACTCTTGTGTATAAAAACGCCACCTGGTCACAAAGACCTTTTTTGTTGTCCCCAATAGTACCATTTGTACAAATCAACCTCTATATAAAGACCACGCCCCTGTAAAGACCGGTTTTCTTGTGTCCATAAGGAGGTCGTTATATACAAGTTTCACTGAACTTGGTATTTCCATATCGACTGATTATTTTATTCTAAACTAAAACGTCGTAAGGATAGCATCGTTTATAATTCTTAACTCATCAAAAATTTAGATAGTCACCCGCATATGGAGTTTATATTTCACAAATGATCCGATATGCCAGGGCGTGTACAACATATGAAGATTTCATATACAGAGGTAAACTACTCACTGACAAATTATTGACACAGGATATCGAAAACCGCGTTTAATGTCAACGTTCCACAAATTTTACGGTCGGTATAATAGTCTTGTTTGCGACTACTCTGTTTCACTAAGTGAAATGTTGAGTTGCCTTTTCGCTGGCGGTTGTTGAAACGTCTGTACCAATTATGCCGAGGATACACTCCTCACGTGTTTCATTGGACTTGACTGTGGACTCACGGCGGGTGTGACCGGTCGACAGGGGATGATTACTCCTCCATGGCACCTGATCCCACCTCTTGGTTTCCAGAGGTCCGTGTTTATCCATTTTACTGGATTTGTATCTATGTCCTGGACATTCTCTTGATTTATACTTTGGTATCTGAAATTTTTTATATAGTCATCTGTTTACTGTGGTTTCTCTTAGATGGATTTAGGAATACTATTACATATAGTTTATTTTTTGGTCTGATATGATACCATAATTTTGTTTAATCAACTTACAAGAAAAAGCATCAATTCGCCGCCAAAGGTATTTCAAAGGAAGTTTGGGAATAAATGAATGCAATCTTTCAGTTACTTAATATCTATTACGACAAAAAGTCCCACCAGATAACATTTTTGTGAAAATAGAGTCAACAGAACTAATTTAACGGCGATTTCTCGTCAACTAACACCAAGTTCACAGACAGTAGTGAGAAATGGAGTGGTCATCATGTTCCTGGTCAAATTCATCCAGTGTAATCATTCATTTTAGTAGTGTTTATATAGCAATTGACATCAGTGATGTAGCAATGTCTATATATGTAAAAGTTTACAAAATGACAGTTGCAGTAATGTTCACTGTTCTGCATAATGGTTGTCAACAATGGTGAAGAACTTGGATTTTTTTTTAAGAAAATGTATTAAATATTAGTATATATCAAGAATATAAAACGTAATTTAGAAAAAACATTTATGGGAATAATTCAGAATTTTTTTTTTAAACAAGTCCATATTCCAGTCTGTTTCGTTCATTGTTGGCCTAGCCAGCTAGAGTGGGTTCGATCTTGTTTAACATGATAATTCTGACTTTATCCATTATTACACAAAACTCGTGTTAAAAGTAACATTTTATTATATGTAGACTTTAACATGTACTACATGTACTACAGTTTTTATGTCGAAATAAAAGTAAAAATGGTGTGCTTCGGTAATTAAGGTCTGTTTCAGTAAATCGTCCGACCCGTTTTCACTTTGTTGTTCTCCCAATCATCAATATTTCATACGACACATTTCGTTTTAGGTGTTATATTTATTCCGTTTTTGCACAAACGAAATCATTTTAAATGATAAAAAACATTTTGTTCCACATTTCCGTCGTCCACTAAACTTATATAATAGGATATCATGCTCTTATCAAAATCAAAAGCAATCACGTAATGATTGCTCACATCATTTCGACTAATGTCTCCCACTTATCGTTATTTCAAAAATACGAATCGCGGTATTATACCCTTAATTGCATTAAAAAAAATTAGATGCTGATTATTTATGAAACAAACCAACATCACTTTCATATCTGAAATTTATTAGCGTTTTTGCCTCAAATAAAATTACTACGTCATTACTTCCGCGTTCAAAAAACTAACAGCTCCTTCCATATACTACTTCCTAACTTAATTTGAAATATATTCGCCGCCTCCTGGCGGCGAATAATGAAATCTTCGATCGTTCTGAGAATTGGTATTTGCGCTTTTTTGCAAACCTTTAACTTTGGTATTATATCTATAATATTTTAATTTTGTTTTGTTAGTTTCCCTATTTGTAGTACACTTACAACATGATGCAGAACACCGTGACTCAGCTTCAATATACTAGTATGGAGAGAGAGAGAGAGAGAGAGAGAGAGAGAGAGGCAGAGAGAGGCAGAGACAGAGACACAGAGAGAGACAGACAGAGACAGAGACAGAGAGAGGCAGAGACAGAGAGAGAGGCAGAGACACAGACAGAGACAGACAGACAGAGACAGAGAGACAGACAGACAGACAGAGACAGAGAGAGAGACAGACAGACAGAGAGAGAGATTGTATACATTTTTTTTCATTTTAAACTCTTGGCGAATTGGATAGCTATTTCACGTTTCAGATTAGTATCTCGTCGATTAGCTTAATTTCAATTTTTATGTTTATATTATTGCTGATTCATGCGCCAGATGATTTTGTTTATAACAATTGATAATTGAACAAGTTATGCAACGTTTACTGGTGTCCCTTTCCGCAACAGACACGTATGCTTGTGTCAGATGGTGCATCGTATTAATAAATATATATAAAAATTTACGCGTTGGATCCGACATCCGTCGTTGGTGTTATGAAAATATCAATCGACAGTTATACATCGGATCCACGTATTGATTTATCACATAAATCTTAAAAAATGGTTCTTACATAAAATGATTATGTTTGCATATCAGTTAATTTTGGAAACTGGTTGATATAAGTATAATTTACATGACGAAATCAGCGGTAAGTATTTACCATTGCATTGGTTGAATAAAAATACCGGTTGCACTCGAAGTCTGGTAGCTCAAGTCAATCTCCGTGCCGATGAAGATGGCGCTTATGAATATTCACCAAAGAATTATCTGTCTTGTTAGATGTTTGTTCATACCAATCTTGATACAAGGTCTTTATAATAACGTTCATATAGGAAATATGTGTCCTTTGCAATCCATAAGACTTTTTATATGATCTAATAACGCTCGCGTGAGTATGCAATCATAAAATGTGTATACTTCAATACATGCAATAGCTACATTTAATCCACGAAGATTAATATAAACAAATAAACCCTTACGATCAAATTGGATTGCATTAAGTAATAGATACCAAGATGGCGATAAACATTTAGTAGTTATCATCTTCAGGTTGACTTTTTGTTTGTTTGTTTGTTTTGTTTTGGTTTGGTTTTTTGTTATTTTTTTTTTCTGTTTTGTTTGTTTGTTTTGGGGAGAGGGGGTACTATCTATTTTTCTTTGTCGGACATCTCCACTGGCGGGTTATAAACTGGAAGGTCATAGGTTCACGACTACAAACTCTTTAAAAAAAACTGAGCAAAATCCATCGTTTTGCTTCTTCTGGGTAAACTAATTAAGGATCAATTATTATCGATTTTACTGTTGATCGCGAATACTTTAATCATGCTCAGTATTGATTACTTGCCAACTGAAGGTCGTTATTTATCACAAATATGTGATACAATGAAATTATATAAAAAATTGAACAAATACCAGTTATTAGAAACCAAAAAGCTCACTTTTGAATTACTCTGTATAGTCTCGACTCATGGGCTAAGACCGCTAAGTATAATTTGATTACAGATACCCAATTCTGTACTTACATGGTACTTAATGATACGCATTGTTTGATAGTGTTGCAAGGTACAACATTAATATTATATGATTATTGCAACAACAACAAAATCACAATTAGGGACATGCTTGCATTAAAGGCCAAATCTGTTTAAAGAACATCTGCTTATAAAGGCCATTCAAGTATAACTATGTTAATTTTTTTGCGTAATGAATACACTTATTTATAAAGGTGTGTATTACCTGTCCATTGTGTGGCCTATGTATACAAGTTTGACTGTAATTGTAATCTTACACATGAGATCAAAATTCATAAAATAAATTTGCAATTATCAATGTCATATATTCACACATCTAACTTTTTCGCTTGATAATATCGTTTTTACAACGATTCAAAGTTGTTTTGCTGGATAATGATAATTTTCTCATACCCTTTGAATAATATACACCGTTTTTTTCCCCAGTATTTTCTAATTTGTATTGTATTTTTATCGACCTGACAATTTTCTTTTTTTTATTTCTTGCGAATGCAAATTTCGGCCTCTAGATTAATACTTTTAAGCTAATGGCGATTTTATGGACAACGCATATTACAAAATATCATTGGTCTAATCGGAGTTTAGGAATCTTATTCTTATATGAAATATTGTCATCAATACCCTTTGCGTGTTTGTCTACAATTTGTTCGGTTGGAATTGTACCGGCTTCTTTTTAATGTTCCTGTTTTGTTTATTGTCATTCAGAGATATTAGTCACTGTATCTCAATTGTACAGTTAATCTAGTTAAATTGAGCATTGACATCAAAGAAACACGTGAATATCACCGGTCTTTGACTAGTTTTGGAATTCTTTATAGCCTTATTCAATTATTGAAACAATTAGTAACGTATATATTGACAAAATCATCATATTTATAACATCTGACACATTAGGAATTGCATACACATCCTTTGTATCTACTTCAAGGTCGACTGTGGTAGCGCTCTTATTACGATAAAGTAACTTACATTACCACATTGCATACAAAATGTCTCAACAATCAAATGCCGACATACATATCTTCTTGGTTACGTAATTTCGTAAAGTTCAGACGACGATTCCCAATATAATTCGCGCGATTGATCGCATGACGTTATCAATTTCACTTTTTTTTTTGGACAGCAGAGAGATACACCGACTATTATCTATTTACGACGAATCACGGTGTTTCTTGCGAGGTTAGACTCAATATTTATTCGAAGAAGATACAATTGGATTCCATCTTTCAAAACATGTAATTATCTTAATTGTTTGCTCTACTTTCAATTCCAAATCCCAATTCCAATTTAAGGGAACAACGGCATCCGTTGTCGAATGGTTAAAGCATGGCTCTTTAATTCACGACGTCACTCACCTCTGATTAGTGTGGGTTTGTTCTAGTCCAGTCGGAGTCTAAGCAGGGAGAAAGTTTACCGGAATACTTGGGGAATACAGGTGAACAAACAAACAAAAAATAAGGGAACAAACAAACAAACAAACGAAAAGGATATAACTGTCACAGTTTGATTCCATATGACGCATACTGCAATAGGTAATTTATAACGATTGTTTCTACTTGGACATGTAACATAGTTCAATTTAATAGATTTCATTATTTCCACAAAACAGGCGTTAGTATAAACCTTCCGACCTTCCCTTGTGTCAACCAAGATATCTCACTATATTCCTGTAAATGTTGCTGTATATAGACCTTGCAATTCTGAATTTTCCTCTTTATATTGCTATACTTTCGGGGGTCATTTACAAACAAAATATAGGCCACAGATCATGCAAGGCCGTATACTTATTGGCTGCATGAGTAGGAAGATTCAGACGGACGTTAATATATACTATTAGGTCAGGTTATAACTTGTCCCGATCCTGATTAATTAGGTAAATTTAAACACATGGGAGATTTGGAGATTACTTTATCAGAATCCTATATCTTACGAGGATTATTTAAAGGATCAGCGATATTACAAACAAAACGTTCTTCTCAAACTCAGACAGAGCCAATCAGATATGATGCATATTTATTAGCATTACATGTTCTTATTTCTAGGCGATAGAGGAGGCGATCGATTTGATTTTGGAAAGAAGCAGAAATCCTGAAGTGTCAGATAGATATGTATATGTAGACAGTAGGTGGCGCAAATCGTATATCGACCCTTTCAGGAGTCATTGCCCTTTACAGAATTTATAATTGGTCACCATCTCAAGAGGGGGAAATTACACGATAGAAAATATGAGGTCTTCAAATATGTTTTATCTAATAGAATGAAAGAAGAAGTCGAAGAATATGATCTGTTTATTTCCAATATCTCAGACAAACAATCCATACGTAATTTCACCGTTGGAACTTTCCGAACCAGGGGCCAGTTTCACTAAAGGTCGTAACTTTACGTGTCGACGAAAATTTAGATTTACGTCTAAAATGAGTTTCACGAAAGGTTGTATCTTCCTTCCTACGTATAAACTTACGTTTTAGTCTACGTCTGCTCCAAACTACTCCAATTTCTCACGTATCTTAGTGTAGGTCAACGAGTAAGCATATGTTTACGAGCTTTTATGAAACTGTTTGTTTGTTGTTGTTTAACGTCCCACTCAAGAATCTTTCACTCATATGGAGACATCACTAAATGCCGATGAAGGGCTACAAATCTTGGCCTATGTTCGGCACTTACGGCCATTTAGCAGTGAGGGTTCTTTAGCGTACCGACACCTACTGCGACACGGGACCTCGGTTTTTACTTTCTCATCCGCAGGACAGGAAACCAACCTGTCGCCGGCTGGAACGAATGATGCAAATGACTTCATTTCAATTGTTACCCATCGATCGAAAACTGAACAGACCCTGACGTTATCAACTAACCTCCTCCCCGAGATGCATTCATATTTACTTTACCGGAAAAATTACGATTAACTGGAGACAAATTAGATTTAAATCGTAACCCACATTAACTGGAGAAAAACTACGTTTAACTGACAGAAAAACTAGGTTTAACTAGAGAAAAACTAGGTTTAACTCATTAATGTGATTTTGGTGTGCCACAGGCCTGGCACCATAAAACTTAAGAATTACTAAGTCTAAAACTTTTACTCAACTTTGACTAAATCTACAATCTGATTGGTTGAGCCGTCAAAATTGAGAATATTCTCAAACTTGAGTAAATTCTCAAGTTTTATGGTGCCGGGCCCAGAGCTATATGGCGGCCTATATGGTCGTCATTATTTTGATGAAGATTATCCATTGCACGACACGTCACATGGCACTGAGCATTGTCTTGTTCAAAGTTACGTTATGTTGGCGAGAAACTACGACAACGGTTTGCAGAAGTGTCATTGTACCGTTGAGCTGTCAAATTGCTTTCAATGACCGCCAAGCGCGTTTGTGTCCTCTAGAGATCACCTCCACACCAAACCTGTCATGTTGCACCATGCAGTTTTCAGAGAAGAGTACACGGCGCCTTCGTTGGTTAGAAAACAAATTTGGACAATATCGTGGGAGCCATTGGAGTCTGACGTCACGTCGATTATGATAAAGTGACGTTCCCGCTGCAACGCAACGCTGCTTGATGCCTTAGGAGCTATTCTTGGATTGTGAGTCCCTGGTGTTTCATTTGCTCTGTCTGTGTGTGTGTGTGTGTGTGTGTGTGTGTGTGTGTGTGTGTGTGTGTGTGTGTGTGTGTGTGTGTGTGTGTGTGTGTGTGTGTATGTGTCTGACGTGTGTGTGTATGTGTGTGTATGTGTGTGTGTATGTGTGTTTGTGTATTTGTGTGTGTGCGCGCAGTTCTTAACCGATTGTGCAAGTGCTGATACCTAATGAAACGATCCTGACGAGACGACGTAACATTGGGTAGGCCAGATCGAGGCGGGTCAGCAGTTGTTCCAGTCATCCAACATGCTGTGGCGGCAAGAGTTCCGAATGTCCATAAAAGCACAATAAGGCAGTAGAGACGATATATTGTGCTTTTATGGACATTCAGAGCTCTTACCGCCACAGCGTTTTAGGGGTTTTCAGCAAATAATAACTGTACTGCCCTGTTGTGTGCTTTGTTAGTCAGCCTAAACATCATATACACAATATAACAACTGAACTATTGGACTATTATTAACAAATACATGAAGGGTGGCAAATAGGTTTCAAACACATGAAATGGTGCATCGTGTATACGTGCCCGTGCTAATTAGGGTATGTAATGAGAGGACGCGTAGTGTGACCGAATTCAATCAACCGTAAATTGATATGAAATTTGTATATTAGCATTGTTCAAATGTTAACAATAGTTTATTATCATCAACATTATTGTAGTCTAATTGGGAACTTTCGAGTTAGCCCGGATTACTGTTACGATCCTGTATTTATTCGCGCCTTCTCAATTTTGTTCATATGTTCTTCTGGTTTTCATATTTACCTTCGCAACGTATGTAAAGTAAATGGAAATACTTTTACTTTATAGCGCATTAAATTTATTTTGTATAAAAAAAACCCAAGAGACTCTTAAAACATACCACAGTTGGTTATTTAGTTGAACGTGAAGTTACTGAAATGTATAAGGCAGAGAAAAATATGCGGACAGACCGGGAAATGAACCCAAGACCTTCCGAACACTTGCAGGACGTTTTCACCAATTGTGCTATGGGAGCTATCTATGTATTATCGAAACCAGAAATAACATTTAGGAACATTTTTTCTAGAATCCTAGATGCTCGACACTTACGGTCATTGAGCAGTGAGGGTTTTTTGACGTGCCGACACCTACTGACACGGAACCTCGGTTTTTATTGTCTCATCCGAAGGACAGGAAAAGCCAGTCGGCTCAGCCGAGGCTCGAACCCGCGACCCTCATTTGTTGCGAATCGAGCACTTTACCGCGAAGCCACGACGGCTGTCCGGAATACATGATATAGATATATATACATGTACAAATGAAGAAGTACCTTTGGATATTCGAAACTCAAAGACAATTACAATACAACAAATTGAATGTAATAACGACCTCAACATTACGAACAACTGCCAATCCTAAACGGGATGGTTCCAGGTGTTCAGAAGGAGTCAGCGTCCTGTCTTTACTATCTAAAGGGAGTTCAGTTGTTGTTCTTCTTGTTGTTGTTGTTGTCGCTGTTGCTGTTGTTGTTGCTGTTACAGTTGTTGTTATATTTTAAGACATTTTAAGGTCGCAAATTTGCGGGGCGAAAATACGACAATAAAGTCGCTAATTTGCGGAGCGAAAAGACAGCAAAACAAAAAGACGACTTTGCGGGGCGAAAAGACGACAAAAACAAAAAAAGTCGATAATTTGCGGGTTATATTGTCGTCTTTTCGCCTCAATTTTGTCGTCTTTTTGTTCTGTCGTCTTTTCGCCCCGAAATTTCTAAAAGTCGATATGGCACAAATTAGCCACCATATGAAGTCAATGGTAAAGTAAGTGACAAATGTATTGTTCTCTTCGGTACATTGTCAGCGGATTTTATCAATCACAAATAAAATTTCCGTCATCATATAACTGAAAACATTCCTACTCTTTATACAACAATTCCGAATAATATATTCAAACAGACTTTCTTATATCATCGACAACTGGGTTTTAATTATTTACTTATTTCCATCTTTTTTTTTAATTAAACATGGTACCCGGAAATTTGAATACCTAGTCATATTTATTTCATCCAACACCACTCTGATTCAATACGAAATTCACTGAAAATGTTTGTGTATTTGACTCCGGTGCTGTGGTAGCCTTTTATTCTCTAGTTCACGCAGATATACCACGTTCACATAAACAGTATGAAAATAGTTATTATCGACTGAAAAATAAAACTTCATCGATATATCAATTGTCAATTCAAAGGCCGCGACTATTTTGTCTACTCATGATTCATGCGCTTCTGAATGCAGTGTGCCTTATATGAATAAAGGGACTGGTAATCTGATTAGGGGGAACAATTGGTTCCCATGAGAATTTCGACGATTTGCTGAAAGATTACTTATGCATTGTCAAGTAGAAATTAAAACTTCTTTTGATATCCATATCAGTGTATTTATGTTTAGAATCAGTGTGGATGTTGGATTGTTTGTTTGTTTGTTTATTGTTGTTTAACGCCCCACTCAAGAATATTTCACTCATATGGAGACGTCACAAAAAGCTGGTGAAGGGCTTCGAATTTTGGCCTATGCTCGGCCATTGAGCAGTGAGGGTTCTTTAACTTGCCGATATCTAATGTGACACGGGACCTCGGTTTTTACTGTCTCATCTGATAGACAGGAAACCGACCTGCCGCCGGCTGGACTCGAACTCACGACCTCACGATCAAAAGTCGAGCACGCTACTGACTGAATCAGGCCGGCTAAGTGTGGTGTTGGACGAAATAAAAAAAATCTTAAGCAGTGACTACGTACGTAAAGTCTATAATCCCAACTGTTGAAGCACAATAATTTTGACATTGTCAGATTTTGATGAAAATTTGTATACAGAGATATTTTGATGATATATTTTCATAAAAAGCGTTTAGAGATTTTTTTGTGTTGCTAATTCAATTGTACACAAATTCTGATATTCCTATGTATTTTGTGAAAATAAAGTCAAGTTTAGTGCCGAACGAATACTTGCTAAAACAATTTACGATAAATAACTAGGCAATATATTTTATAGCAGTGTTTCTTAGTGGTAAAAAGAAAAAACATTGTTTGAAATCTACGTACATTTTCTTATAGAATTTGTTTTAGCAATGTACGAAGTAATAAATAAAGACAATTCTTGAGGAAAAAAATTCCATGTAGAATTATTCTATAAAAAGGTAGATAGAGGTAGATTGTTTTGTTGCTATGAATCTGAAAACGGGTTTAATTAATAGGTCTAATAGCTACTTTGAATTTTAGTATCTTCGATTATTTACTTTGTTTTAAAGTAAACGATTGTACAGTATGGTTGCAGTTTTTCCTCAATCGATGTCAATGTCTTGTTAACGAGTTTCCTGGACATGGCTATCTATTGCGATTGATGAGATATTCAGCAAGTTATTTTCAATGTAGATATTTAGACTAACACAAGACTATTATGAATATATTGACCGCAAATATTAGCGATAGATAGACCGATATAAGGCATGATCTGTCTACCATTACCTCTACACATTAATTGCCATTCAGAAACAGGCTCAACAAGCAACAAACTGCTGGCTTTGCATTAATTTCGGATCTCAGCTGATAAATAGAATACAATTATTAAACTAAGCTACAAAAGTCTGATCGACAGTAGTGACCAGGTTATCAACGACGGATTATAATTATAGTACTTAAGTTCTTAGTTTTCAGGTGGTTGGTCTTATTGATTCTGTCATCTCCATTCCCTTTCTATAATGTTAAAATATGTATCGGCGAAATTTGTATGTACACATTCGAAGAACTAAGAAAGTAAAACATGTACGCTTATTATTATTATTATTATTATTATTATTATTATTATTATTACGTATTTATTTGTTTACGTTTTTTATATCAATAATATTTGTTGTGAAATACATATATATTTTGCATATTTGACAATTATTACATTTTTGTTGTTTGTTAAATCAAAATGTAATGAAACGATTATTGCACTACATTTGGTTTGATATGAAAATTTATGGAGTACAAAAACAATATCGACCGAGGCCTCGGTCGATATTGTTTTTAGTACTCCATAAATTTTCATATCAAACCATAAAAAATTGCGATGGTTGTATATTGTCGCATCTACGAGTTAACGAGCTAAATACTACCTATTGAAATATATTGTTACACTTTTAACCCTAAATTATTTATCAGTGAACGCCTTCATTTATTTCAAATTCTACAATGCTTCTGGAAACTATAAAGAGAGCTAGCAATAATGTTATCTAGACTTTAATGTAATAGCATAGACGATCCTCTTAATCAAACATAAATAATTTATGACATAAAACAAACACACTTGTTGGATCTGAAACGTTCTGAATATTGCGTACTGTTACAAAGTAATCAGGAACTCTAAGCTTCGTCCCGAAATCTACAAAATACAAGAATTTTGATATATTAATTGTTCAACAAAACGAAGAAAGTAAACCCCTAAAAGGAAATGAAAAATTAATGCATTTAATATTGTAAAAGGTGGGTCCCTTATTGTCAAAGGACGTGTTATTGCACGTACGAGCAGAGTTTTCGAATGGCAAATATCGTATGTACAGATACCTGTATAACAGGATTACTACAACAGATGTATTTACAAATCAGCCAATCAGAACTTATATAAACAATAAGTAAGTGATTATGTAACATTGATAAACAAATCCTCAAACACCTATAATGAATGCGGAGATCCATGTATGTCTTGCATTCGTGTATTTCATGAAGCGGCAATCACAGTACCATCAAACCGCAAATGTGTAGTACCAAGAAGTGTTGTTTCAACGTCATGGATTGCAATAATCTTAATTTTCACCTGATTAGTCAATCATATTTCAGATTCGCCAATGTTGATTGAGGTCCTCAATTTGCTTTCATTCCATTCCAGTGGCCTTGGTTTCGATGTTTGTTCAATGTTATACCTGTCTAGTTTGAGAAAAAAAATAATGTCTCCCATCGATAAATGATCAGATTTTATGTACAGTAAAGTATACCGTTTCCTGACATAGTTTTTTACGAAACTGAGATTGTTGTGACAGTACCTATTCTATAGGGAGGTGTAAAAGTAGTCCGATTTACCGTCAATGTCTGGTAAAATCATGCATATTTAAATATCAAATAAATGTCAAGTAATAGCTGTCATATTCATATGGATTGATTATTTTGGCGTTCTCTTTCCGACCCGTGTTCGACTTTGGTAGTATCACGTAAATGTTTTATTTTTCTACTTTTATATGATCTATATCTGACGGATTTCCGGACTGGACATACTAAATAATAACATATTATCTATACGTTTTTTACGATAAATGTTAATTATTCCCATGTTAATAGATTAACCCATGTAAATATATTTACATCAAACTTGCCCTTAGTACATGAAAAAAGGTGTCAAACACATCCATATTATTTATAATAAAAACTTTACGTTACACGATGTGAACCAATTTTCTACGTGGATTCTCCTGAATGGACTTCATTCCATCCTATTTATGTATTAAGCCTTTCAACCTTGAGTACAATGTTAAAAAAAAACATGCCCATTACTTCAAATGTCCATAAATCTGCACACACATATGATAATTTTTATAATTTGAAAGTTCATTCGAAAGAGAATTTAATTGACAATTTATGAGTATACCCATCAAGCCCAAATTATCTTGATGACTTAAAACAGGTAATAAGAATAAAATTGAAAAGAATGATGTATTTCTTCTAAAAAAATAAGGAGATTGCATTGGAATTTCTAGCCTATGAGAACCAAAACCTCAACTTTCTGTGGATCTTTTTTTTTCTAAAATAGGATGAACGATGAATTCTAGAGGAGTTATTGAAAAAATTGCGAACTCATTTATGGCCTACTACTGTACATTTTGCTTCTGTCATTTTCCCATACAATACAGAAGCACTTTCCAGACAAAAACTGGAAAATCAGACTACCCTCTAGAGATTATTCAGCTCATATTAATTTTGGGAAAAGTACTCAATTCTGCCAAGTAAAATGTACTTTCAGAAAAATAATATTTGGAAAAGAGAAAAGAAGACATTAATTCTGAAGCAGCAATACAATGAATTGACTCTTCAAAAAGTGCACATGATACTTCGCTAAACGTCAGATCCTCAAGTATACGTTACCGGGGAAAATATACATTTACGTTTTGATATATATATATCATAGAAAGTTTCTCTTCAAAAATATCATTTAAGAGATAGACAGCTGCAATAAATAGAGAAAAACCTTGGGATCAATTCGACTCCTAAAAATGCATCGCATTTTGACCTTAAAATGTTTGTTTTGTATATACATTATATATCACAAAATTTGACTTAAAGTGAAATGGCCAGTTATGAAGCACACGTGCTCGTTTTTCGTTGTTTTTTTTTTTTGCAATATATAATATGAAAATTTACAGATACAAAAGTATTAATTTTCAGGAGGTTCCGGATACAGTATACGAATCTGGTGAATATTAGAGAAACACAGACCTCTGGAAATCCAGAGGTGGGATCAGGTGCCACGGAAGAGTAAGCAGAACTTGTTGCTCGGTCACACCCACCGCAAATTCACATTCAAAATCAAATTAAATAAAATGAGCAACCGTCATAGTTGGTTAAAACGTTTCAAAAACTACTATACAACTAGTATCTCAAGATTCATTGAAACGGTGTAATTGCAAACAATATCAATATCATCGTTAGTTATCTCGTTCCAATGACTTACTTATCTCGTTAAAACGAGATCGATTTGTCGTTTTCACGATTTAAAATCTCGTTTTAATGAGATAAGATAAAATAATTTCCTTGTCCTAAACCAGCCACCGTACTTCCTTACTATCGTAACTATTTTGTTTATTATTATTATTATCATTATTATTATTATTATTATTATTATTATTATTATTATTATTATTATTATTATTATTATTATTATTATTATTATTATTATTTTCAGATCAATGTAAAACTAACTTTTTCAACAATTTTAGTTGTGCGAGCGAAAATATTTCAGCAAATTGTACTATTAGACTGAATACTTAGGAACTGAATCAAAGTTGAAGTTAGCGATTTGTCGACGTTGGATATGGTCATGTTTGTTTTGCTGTAGTATGAATACCAATGTCAATGTGTAAACTGAGTGCCTTGGTAAAAACTAGACACATATATAATTTCATGTCTTTTTAAAAACAACTGTATCGGGAAAGACAAACAGGTTAAACTCTGTCGTATTATAATATTACTTTATGCGCATATCCGGTTCCCAGTACCAGATCATACCAAAGAATCTAAAACTAGTAGTGACTGCTCAATCGCCAATTACTCGGCATAGGAATTGAAAATCAAGGATCTTTCGGATGAGACTTGAAACCGAGGTTCCATGACATGATAGGCGTGGCACTTAAAGGGGCATCAGTTGTGTTATTTTTTTTTTTCCTAAACGAATTTCTTTTTTACATCTAAGATTTATGTACAATTACAAAAAAAGATAACAGCCATACAAAATTCTTAATTTTTTTTATATATTTTGTGAAAATTGTTTTGGAAACCCAGTTTGACAATTATTCGATTGCAAATGATTATTTTTTAACTTACTATTAGTATATGCATACGACACTGGACCTGACCTAATTGTCACAAAATAGGTTCTATGAATATCAGAATTCATATGTTTGTGTATATCTCTTATCTTTTACTGCATATCAGTCTAAGTAATGAAAAACGAAATATTTGATTTTGGAGAACACAGCTAATGTCCTTTAAATAAACTCTTACTGCATTGGCGTCAGTCCATAGCATGAGTCAATGTTTCTGGCAGGTCACCTACAGCTACTGACATCTTCACAAAAGTGAAAAACTATTAGTGGGATGTAAAAAGACAATGAAGCAAACAACTATGCATATCCGTTAGCCTGATTATTGTACGAATACATTTAAGACATCTCATATGTTAAAACTTATCCAACCGCTTGGGAAACATTTGTTTGACAAATGTCTATACAAATGACTCAGGAATCTCTTTAACAGATTCCGTACATTTTACACACTATTGCAACACGAATAATCAGGTGAAACTAATGTACACTAGAAATATCTTGTCTGTTAAGTAAATATAATTTTGTTATTCAATTAGTATACTTTTAAGACGTGAATTGTCAATCAAAACATCTTAGACATTTTACATATTTCGTTAAGAAGTATACGCAAACTTTTGCGATCCTTTAGATATACAGGGTGTCTCAAAAATATGTACTCTCATTTTCATTCCTAACAACTCACTGAATTTATCCATTTTTGCATATAAAATCATCCATCTTGACGATAAACAATGCAGATATTTGTATTAAGAGAATGAGTTGAGTTCAATTTTATCGTGTATTTTTTAATCATTTATTTTATTCATATGTCGATATACATGGGTTTCCCCGAAAGTGTATCTATTTTCGCGACATCTACCGTAAGTCAATGTGGATTACTTCCCTTGGCATTTGGAACAAATTTGTATTTAGGATCTTTACAATTTTCCATCAAATTTGTCTGATAACCACTGTTATTAAATCATAATTATAACGCTGTTATATTCGTAGACATCTATTTTGACAAACTCTTTTGAAATCGCTTATCATTTTTTACACTGACATTCTATTATTTCAGAATATTACTCAATTGTCATATATCATCTTATGAAATCTGATTACTTATAACATGAAATAAATACCAATTCTATTACAATGTCTTATTTGATTACAGACAGACAAATACATCATCGGCTTGTCTTTTATCCGATTTCATGTACTATCGGCTACCCTTCTTACTCCTTTTATTGACAGAAAGCACAGCAGTATTTATTTAGAAATGGACTACGATAGCTTTCTAAGACTACTCAACGACAAATAAATGGTCAGTTTTAGTGATTGAAATGCCCATTGGTGAAACATGACAGCAGGCAACTCTGAACTATCCAGTAGCGTGAAGAGCGACGATTTATTTATAGTGACAAAGCGTATATACCAGTAAAGAATTGGACACAATGATAACGTTAGCTCATAAAAATCTTTAATTTTCTTTTCTATAATATCATTCAACAAATTTGCCATTATGACCCCAATGTGTGTATTTAATGTAAAAAATAACTCTTTGTTTAGGATTCATTTATAACAATGTGATAGCAATTTGTATTTAATAGGAGTTATCTGATATGTGCCTACCAAATGTCAAGGAGCCAGTTAGTAATAGCAGGCTGGGATAATAGATAGATAGATAGATAAATAGATAGATAGATAGATAGATAGATAGATATAGATAGATAGATAGATAGATAGATAGATAGATAGATAGATAGATAGATAGATAGATAGATAGATAGATGGATGGATGGATGGATGGATGGATGGATGGACGGACGGACGGACGGATGGACAAACAGACAGATAGACAGACAGATAGATAGATAGATAGATAGATAGATAGATAGATAGATTGATAGATAGATATACAGACAGACAGGTATCCAGATAGATCTACCAGTGACTTTATGGAGTAAAAATCAGGCTATCAAATACTAAATTGAAAATGTACTTTTACATCATTTTAGATGTAAGTTGAAGCCTCATCATACATATGTTCTCGACAATCTATGAGAATTAAGTTAAAGAGCTGCTTCTATTTCGAGCAAATCCTTTAAAACAAGATGAACGCTTCGTCCGGTCAAGACTTACGTAGGATTTTACAAATCTGGATCTGTATCTAACACATGTCAATAACATACGACACTCGTACGACGAGTGCACGAGGTGAACGAGGAATATCAATTTGAAAATGACCGGGTTTTACGACCTTGTCAAATCACATTTTTCTTTTACCATTAGTAACAGAATAACGTATTATATTACTTTTTTGTTTTTTTCAATTGTTATTTTTCAGTTAAGAAAATAAAACTACATGCAAAATCATTGTAAATTGTGTTAGTTTCACTCAGCCAATCAAAATGTTTTTTTCAATTTTGGGACTACTTTTTTTTTGTGCTATGATATTACTTATGCTACACACCCGTGTTAAATTTCTTTCGTCTCCTCCTCGTGATGAAAATAAAAATGTTGTTAATTAAACATTGGCAAATATCATATTTATTATATTTTTATAAAAAAAATCTCATAGCATTAATTTTATAATGTTAATATATAAATATTATTTTTAACGTTTTAAAAATTCAGAAACTACTGAATCAAAAAAAAAAAGCTAGCGGTGTCCTTTAATTTGACATGCTTACTCCTCATGGCACCTGACCCCACCTCTTGGTTTCCAGAGGTCCGTGTTTGTCCATTTTTGCCGGATTTGTATCTGTGTCCTGGACATCCTAAAGATTTATATTTTGGTAACTGAGATGTCTTATATTAGATATATCGTTTTGTCAATTAATAATGACAATTTTCACACATATGTCAATGCGGTATATCCCAGCGAACTAGAAATTAAAGATACAACAGAATCAAGCACACACTCTTCTTTCTTAGACATTGTACTTACTATAGACACAGACGGGAAATTGGCAACTAAGCTATACCACAAACACGACGATTTCGGCTTTCCCTTCGTAAATTTTTCATATTTAAGTAGTAATATCCCACAGTCACCCGCATATAGAGTCTATATTTCCCAAATGATCCAATATGCCAGCGCGTGTTCAACATATGAACAGTTCATATACAGATGTAAAGTACTCACTGACAAATTATTGATACAGGGATATCAAAAACCGCACTTGATGTCAACCTTCCGCAAATTTTACGGTCGGTATAATAGTATTGTTTGCGATTACTGTTTCACTAAGTGAAATGTTCAGTTGCCTTTTCGTTTGGCGGTTGTTGAGACGTCTGTACCAATTGTGACCAGGATTTGTTCCTCACGTATTCATTGGACTTGACGGTGGACTCACGGCGGGTGTGACCAGTCGACAGGGGATGCTTACTCCTCAATGGCACCTGATCCCGCCTCTTGGTTTCCAGAGTTCCGTGTTTGTCCATTTTTATCAGGTTTTATCTACATCCTGGACATCCTAAAGATTTATACTTTGGTATTTTTTTATATTTTAACGTACATGTATTTTAGATCATATGACAATTAAGTGGATTATGTTTGTCATTGTTTGGGAAAAGGAATAGAGCAGGTTGCTGTTTAATCAGTTATGCCTTATTCAAACGTGTTTTTATTTCATTATAATATGCTTAGTAACACGTGGTATCATATGATCCATCGTCATGGAATACAAAATGTTTATACACTCACAAATGTAGGAAGTTGATCCCCAAAATATGATAAGTGTTTTCCGGGGTTTGAGCCCAGTGTCACACGTTTTATCCAGTTAAACCCAGTTTTTCTAGGTTAAACCTGGATTTTCTAAAAGTAAATATGATGTTGGGATTCGAAGTTGAATAAAGTGCTTGCAAAAAACGATAGCTTTGACTGAGAAAAACTGGGTTTTACTGCATCAAAATCGCATCAATATCCATTAATGTGATTTTGACAGAGTTAATCCTAGTTTTCCCATTTAAACCTAGTTTCTCTAAGTTAAACCTTTTACTAATTTTTGTGATTTTGGTGCAGTTGAACCTAGTCTTTAACCTATATCACTTACCGTCCAGTAGAGTCTATCAAATAGTTACCGTCCAAAAATGTGTCAAAAACTAAACTGCCTAAACGTTCCTGACTACGTTTACCATCCAAACGTGTGTGATTATCACTTCACGTCCTTAAAAACTGTCAAATGCTTACTGTTCAACATTTCTGATTGTAAGTTACTTACCGCCTGAACCTGACCGTCAGATACTAACCGCCAAAATGTGTCTGACTATTACTCGTCTAACTATCTGGTACTGTCAAAGCGTGTTTAATTATCACTTACTGTCCAAACGTGTCTAATTATCACCTACCGTCCAAACGTGTCTGACTATCATTTACTGTCCAAACATGTCTGACTATTACCTAACGTCCAAACGTCTCTGACTATCACTTACTGTCCAAACGTGTCTGACTATCACTTACTGTCCAAACATGGGTGACTATCACTTACTGTCCAAACGTGTCTGACTTTCACTTACTGTCCAAACGTGTCTGACTATCACTTACTGTCCAAACGTCTCTGACTATCACTTACTGTCCAAACGTCTCTGAATATTATAAACATAATACCAAAGTTATATTGCTCAAGACGATATCGTTTCTGTCAATTAGACTTCATCAGTTGAGCTCCAATTTGAAAAGTATGTGTATTTTCTAAAGATAAAGTGGTATCATACAAGGCCAAACAATATCTCTAAAGGTATAGCCGAAATCCGTCTAAGAGTAACCACTGTCAAAAAATGACTACCTTAGTTTTAGAAAATTTTCCAATTTAAATGGTGTTAACAGTGCCAAATATTACTTTAGTATACGATGAACAGCTGGTACCGAAATACCAGGTACTAGGTTTATGTATACCCTCGGGGACTCAAACGGTCCACTATCATTTACTGTCCAAACGTGTCTGACTATCACTTACTGTCCAAACGTGTCTGACTATTACTTACCTCCAAACGTGTCTGTCAAATACGTACCGTCAAGAAATATATATCAAATACTTAACGTTTAACAATTACTTGCCAAGCAAACGTGTTTAACGTTACATGAAAACAAAAACATGTATGACAATTACTTGGACCATTTTTTTTCTTCTTATCATTCTAATACCTTCTATCTAACCTAACACCTATACTATTAATCTCCTTTAAGGACAGTATGAACACTCGCCTAATTAATTATATACTGTGACAGATGCCAATATCAATATTCTTTTGTAATTAAATGTAATCTTTGTCATATGTGAGTCTTTATTATATTCCAGTGAAAAACGGCGATTTTTATTATGCAGATAATTTTTAATTCTCCAGGCAGTCAAAATCATTTTGTGATCATTAGTGTTGATAATTTCTTATTACGAGAAGACATTAGCTATTCTGGAGCCAATTAGTTGAATCAAAATTATTCTGTCACTCTGATATTCTTTATGCGTTATATATACAGAGAGAGAGAGAGACATAGACAGAGAGACGGAGAGAGAGTATATCTAAATCGCTACCATTATATCGATTCTATGCGAATTGTAATTAGTTTGATACAGAAATACGAATAAAACAGGTCAAACGCACGTCTTACAGTAACTGAAATAAACAGGAAACATATTTGATTATTTGATCATCTATTACATCAATCAATTTCTATTATGATTTAAGCAAAGATAAATAATTTTACAAAAATCAAATCACATGATAGATATATTGGTGTGTGTGTGTATGTGTGCGTATGTGTGTATGTTGAATATTTTTTTTTACAGTTATACTCATTCATTTCTAATATATATTCCTTACATTGTTTGCTTGTTCATCCTTTTCCAAGTAACACAGTATCACAGGAAGTGGATATTTCATTATTTATTTTTTCATATGTAAAATATATGTGATATTCAAATAAATTGTTTAGGGAAAAGTTTTTGATGAAGGATGATTAAAGAGACCACAAATGTTTTCTGATCTATAAAAATTCATTATTGATGATGTATGTATTCTAGCAAATCCGTTTAATATTACACCGCGATCATTATACGTTTAACACACGTTGCCCATCATATTGTGAATTCTCGAATTGCCGTACGTAATGTACTGCCTAATGTACATTAATCTAATAAAGTTACCGATTAATCCAGAAAATGATTATTATTCTAAGAATATTAATACTGTCTCTTCCATCAGCTAGATTCCTATGTTACATGCATAATACAAATTAAGTTGGATTTTAAGAACTTTTTTCTGTACATCATATATGCTTAAATTTCCAATGAATCAAGGACTAATGCATTAACAAATACTTCATCACGTCAGAAGATATATATATATATATATATATATATATATATATATATATATATATATATATATATATATATATATATATATATTGATATAAATTTTAGGCAGGCATTGACGCCACTTTAAATTACGTAATGGACTGATATATTTGTTCTGGTGGAATGACTAAAACGATAACTGTTAAAATTTAATGTTGTTCTGAATGAATTATATTATATCGATATCAACCTATTCATTTTAATGGCCGAAGAAGTAATACACCATTCATTCCCGTCATAATATATTAAATTTGTCAACAAATCCTTTTAAAGCAATTCATCGTTTTAATGCTGACAAAATTCGTTTTAACATTTGTGTAACATATCGTTAGTTAACACAGAATCTATAGTGGTTGATAATAGTGATCTTGTTTGTTCTATGTAACCGTATGCAGTAGTTTATACATGTATATATAACTCTCTGAATATACAGAATCACAACCTTATAGTGTGATACTATCAATGGTATAAGCATGTCATCACAAGATGACAGCTAGAATATTGTGACGGGTACACCGCCTACAATGAAAGTGTTTATGAAAAGTGAATTAAGCTGGATATCAAGATATTGATGATACTAGATACCAAGCTAATGGTGATACGAGATACCAAGCTAATGATGATTAGAGATGCCAAGATAATGATGATACGAGATACCCAGCTACTGATGAAACGAGATACCAAGATAACGATGATAAGAGATAATTATAATAAGAGATACCAAGCTAATAGTGATAAGAGATACAAACCTAATGGTGATACAAGATACTAATCTTATGATAATACGAGACACAAAGTTAATGATGATACGAGATACCCAGCTACTGATGAAACGAGAGAACAAGCTAATGATGCTACGAAAGTAGATGTTGATAAGAAATACCAAGCTAATGGTGATAGGTGATACCACGCTAATGATGATACGATATACCAAGCCAATGGTGATACGAGATACCAAGCTTATGGTGATACGAAATATAAGGCTGGTATACGCATGTCATTACAAGATGACAGATAGCCTATGGTGACGGGTACACACCCTACAATGAAAGTGTTAATGAAAAGTGAATTAAGCTGGATATCAAGATAATATGATACTAGATACCCAGCTGATGGTGATATGAGATACCCAGATACTGATGAAACAAGATACCAAGATAATGATGATGAAAGATAATTATGATAAGAGATACCAAGCTAATAGTGATAAGAGATACAAACCTAATGGTGATAAGAGACACCAAGTTAATGATGAAACGAGATACCCAGCTACTGGTGAAACGGGATAACAAGCTAATGATGATAAGAGATACCAAGTTAATGATGATACATGATACTAAGTTAATGATGATCAAGATACCCAGCTAACGGTGATACGAGATACCACTCTAATTGTGATAAGCAATGCCTAGGTAATGATGATACGAGATACCCAGCTAATGATGATACGAGATATCAAGATCATGATGATTCTAGATACCAAGGCAATGGTGATACTAGTTGTCAAGTTAATGGTGGTATGAGATACCCAGCCAATGATGATACGAAATACCAAGCCAATTGTAATATGAGACACCAAGTTAATGGTGATACGAAACATCAATTTGATGTTGATACGAAATACCAAGATACTGGTGATAGGGGATACCAAGCTAATGATGATACGATATACCAAACCAATGGTGATACGAGATACCAAGCTAATGATGATATGAGATACTCAGCAAATGATGATACGAAATACCAAGCTAATAGTGATACGAAAAACCAAGCTTATGGTGATACGAAATATATATGATTGATGATGATACGAGATACCAAGCTAATGATGATAAAAGATACAATGTGACATTATGACAATTAAGGAAATCTAACAATTGATGACACGTGGTGACACTTCTTAATGACAAGGGATACTGCGGGTATGTTGACATAATATGATAAGTTTATCTATGTTGCAAAAATTGACTAACTACTTAACTTATATTAATGCATCCTGTTGGTTCTTTTGTCGGTGTGGAATGTTTACTGTGGGTGAAAATGGAGTACCCAGAGGAAACCCACGTGTATCAGCAAGCGACCGTCATAATATTCAAAGTACCTCCTTGTCCAATCGGATATCAGTGGTAATAAGCGGGTACTAATGCAACATTGACATGATATCACTATATCACCACTGCAACTACACGGGGAACCGTTCCGATTATAACAGGAAATATCAAACGTATAGTAGCACGGGGAACCATGGAATATCATAGGGAATATCATACCTACGAAGACACGGTTACGATAGCCTACATGATATACTAAAATAACGATGATAAACCCATATGATGACAGTGAATATTAAAATCATAAACATTGGAAAACTGTAAACGTGGAAATTTACACGTGGCGTTATTTACGCTAAATACGCGATGAAGAGTTTTTCGTGTAAAGTACCAGACTTGCAGTTGTGTTAAGAATCATTGTTTCATACAGGACTGCTAACTGTAAGTTGTGACATCGCGTAAGAAAAACACGTGTATAGTTTGCATAAGAAAATCGCGCACTTTACAACACTCGGAAATACCCATGTTTACAGCATTAAGCATGCAGTGACAAAGCATGCCACGCCTATAATGACATATTACCAAACCTACAAGGGTAAGGGGAGCCATACCTATATTGAGAGGGAATGCCAAATCTGAATGAAAAGGGAAGCTACACCTATATTGACATGGAATACCTCAGCTACAATGATATGAAAAACCACACTTATTCTGACATGAAATGAAAAACAACACCAATATTGACACAGAATACTAAACCTATAATGGCAAGGGAAACCACGTCCAAACTGTCACTGAATACCACACCCACAATGCCACGGGAAACCACGTCCAAAATAATACGGAATTCCAAACCTACAATGGCACGGAATCTACAATGACACCAGAATTCACTCCTATAATGACATCGGAATACTTAATCTACACCTATAATAATGGGGGATACTAAAACTATATTGACACAATGACGGGAATATTAAAACTACGATGACACGGGAAACCCCGCCTATAATGACAGGGAATACTAAAACTAAAATGACAAAGGAAACCACGCCTATAATGAGAGGGAATACCAAAACTACATTGACACGGAAAACCACGCCTATAATGATAGGGAACACCAAATACAATGACACGGGGAACCCCGCCTATAATGACAGGGAATACTAAAACTTAAATGACACTGGAAACCACGCCTATAATGAGAGGAAATACCAAAACTACATTGACACGGAAAACCACGCCTATAATGACAGGGAATACCAAAACTACAATGAAACGGGAATCCACGCCTATAATAAGAGGGAATACCAAAACTACAATGACACTGGAAACCACACTTTTAATAAGAGGGAATACCAAAATTACAATGACACAGAAAACAACGCCTATAATGACAGGGAATACCAAAACTACAATGACACAGGAAACCACGCCTATAATGACAGGGAATACCAAAAATACAATCACACAGGAAACCCCGCCTATAATGAGAGGGAATACCAAAACTACAATGACACGGAAAACCACGCCTATACTGACAGGGAATACCAAAACTACAATGACACGGGAAACCACACCTTTAATAAGAGGGAATACCAAAACTACAATGACACAGAAAACCACGCCTATAATGACAGGGAATACCAAAACTACAATGACACAGGAAACCACGCCTATAAGTAGAGCGAATACCAAAACTACAATGACACGGAAAACCACGCCTATAATGACAGGGAATACCAAAACTACAATGAATACCAACACTACAATGACACGAAAAACCACGCCTATAATGACAGGGAATACCAAAACTACAATGACACGGAAAACCACGCCTATAATGAGAGGGAATACCGAAACTACAATGACACGGAAAACCACGCATATAATGACAGGGAATACCAAAACTACAATGACACAGGAAACCACATATGCTGAAATGGATTTATTAAAAATGTTTATCGACAAGAACTACCAAACCTTAGATCAAAGCTTGTAATATGTCGATTATGATGCTGACTTTATGATGACAAGTGACATTTTGTCTTCGCTATCGGCTTTATTCACTCCTATAGTGACATAGGATACCAACCGTGGTGTTGAATCACGTTCCCAGCATGATATGTGATGTCATGTAAATAGTTATACAGACACCCCTGAGAGTTTTACATCGATTATTTCTATTTAGAAAGTAAATGGGAATTGTTAAGTGGTTCAGTAGAAAACGGTAGCACTTCACAAGGAGTCGTTGTGCTTGGTTTTGAATATCCGGGCTTCTCATGGTCAATAACCTACTCCATTGAATAATGCAATAGATGTCATATCGATCACAAATGCAATGCAAATCGCAAAAAAAAAATTAAAACGATACCTAAATATACTTAACAGTCTTTATTTACGATACATACTTACTGTTGTAATACATCTTCATTCTCAGACAACCAACAGTAGTAATGGGTCGCATAAGTTACTACAGTAAACAGATGTTAACAGTGATACTTATCCATTATCTACAGTAGATCTTTATCTATCAAAGTGATCTAATGTTCAATGGTATCTGGTCAATCATCATCATCATCATCATCATCATCATCATCATCCATTAATACTGAAAAGTTAAGTCAATGATCATTTTAGGGAAAAGTTATGTGTAATGTTAGATTACAGTAATGTTATACAACAGTACTCAACGTTTGATCAATAACGGCAATGCTGTTATAAATCTGACCGCTTTGTTAAAGGACCATTAGCTGTGGTTTTTTAAAATAACATTTTCCTTTTTAACTACATAGATTGATATACATTTACAAATAGAGATAGATATACACAGGCATAAAACTATGAAATTCCTATATATTTTGTGAAAAGTGCTTGAGAAACCCTGGTTTGGCATTTTTCCAATTGTAATTGATGAACTCAATCCTGATATTTGTGTATAAATACCCCCACTGGACCTATTTTCACACATATTTTCACAAAATATATAGGAATATAAGATTACTTATGCCTGTGTATAGCCCTGATTTGTTATTGTACATCAAGTTCAAGAAGTAAAATCCATTCGGGAGGGGGGCGGTAAACAGAGCTAATGCCCTTTCAGATACTTGTTCGTATACTGTACCCGTTTGCCTTCAACACTATGGATTAGTCTAAAGAAATTGACTTTTACAGTTATCCCAACGGCATATAAGATTGGACTTTGAAACTGAGAAACTATTTCTTACAGGTTTTACAGGTTCATATACAAAGAATTGACGTTTAAAAGACAACTGATATTTTAACATTCCTTAATCAGAGGCAAACTACAATTTCTGACAAGGACCTTGTTACATAATAACTGTAAAGTTTGGTGAATTTGTTCAATGTTTCAGAGGAGATAAACAATGTTATCTCCCGAACGTCCTTAGACTAAGCTTCAGTACTTTGGCATCTGTGATTTTATACTGTTATAGATAATTTTCTCCAATTAACATTTGAAACTATGACCTTGAATGCCAAATTACAAAGTTCCTTTCCTCACTGCAAGCAACTGTTTAACATAACTCAACAATTTTAATATTAAATCAAATGTCCTTCTATCCAAGTCAGGAACCGGATTCATATGAATGAATGCTAAATTTGGTTAGCACAGCAGTCTTTTTTTGGCTATATAATGTAATAGAAAAGCTCCGTTACGATGTGATGATGATGATTTGATGACGGATGAGAACAAAATCACCGTAATCATCTTGCATATCATTAATTCCTGTATAGTTTGGTTAATTTTGTTATCTCTATGTCAGAGGAGAAGATGATTTTCCTATAGGATCCAATTTAAACTAAGCCTGAATTCTTAAGCGGCCATAATTCGCAGTGATTTCCTAAAAGCCAGTTTTTGTAAAAAATGGCGGTCAAGGAATCATTATCGACAACGGTTTTTATGGCAATATCAATATTCTAATGGAAACCATATTTCATTGAGATCAAACAAAGTTGAATTTTCCCGTGGTTTTTCTGTCGGTATTATGAAATGGCGGTCATACCTAAAATTCAACAGCATTTTGAAGTCCTTGATACCTTTATTCCAGGCAATTTGTTATGGAAGACTACATTCGACCTCTATCTTTCATAGAGTTTAAAGACGAAAGTCATAAAGAAAAATGTCTGTGAAAAAAGGGCAATCGCAGGTTTTTGAATTGCGTCTTCAAATTTTTGGTTGTCTGCTCTGATTAGAATTTATATCTGACCTCGAGGGTGTGTACTTTTTTTGAACAAAAAAATTCACACTGTCTTCACATAATTTGAGGCCATTACAAAAAAAAAGGGCTGTATAACGTCCGCTGACAGATTTTTTTCCGATTTTCTTCAAAACATTGCAAAACAGAAAGATAAACATACAAGGAAAAAGCTCTATGTCATATCGGTAAGTTGATTTGGAGTTACGTGCGGCGTGACTACTGCAAAAGCCCATGTTCCATTTTTAGCAACAGCGGCCAGGAAAAAGGTATGGTAAACTAAATACCTTAGTTAAAATACCGTTAAACTAGCCCATATTTATGCAGTGTTGTTAATTTTAAAATTGAGTTTCCCGATGGACGGACCATACGCGGACGGACGGTAAAGTATATTGCGATGTCATAACTTAATTTAAATGAGTGAGTATTTTAACATTCCTTAATCAGAGGCAAACTACTCTCTGCACAAATTTTGGGTAATTGTTGGTACGTTCACCGGGGGTAATTTACACGAAAAAAAACCTGTTCATTGTGTACTGTTATAGTATTTGAAAATGACTTGAATCAAAATTACAAATCTGCAAGCAACTGTTTAACATAACTAAATTTAAACACGCTCTATCCAGTTAACATGCTAAATTTGGTTAAAACCTCTTTTAAGTTTCACATTTAATAATGATAATAGAAAGAATACGATGATGATGATGATGATGATGATGATGTTATTTTAATCTATTTGTATATTTGTATTTAAATCTCTTTTAAAATATTCGTACCTGAATTCTTAAGGAAATTTTTGATTTCCTGAAGTACGTTTTTGTAAATACAGTTCATCATTATCGATTTGTTATGGCTTGATTGGATTGTAATTATACGGCGAGAGAGTACATAAGTTTGTAACGTGTGGTTAATCTACGGTATTATGATATAGATACCTAAAATTAACAGCATTTTCCCAATCCTTGATACCTTTTATTCCAGGCAATTTGTTATGGAAGACTATACATATTCTCCCGGAGAGTTTAATCACGAAAGTCAGGAGAGTCAATGTGTATTATTAGACAATCGCAAATATTGCGTCTTCCCTTTTGTTGTGATTTAGAATTTATATTGCGAGCGTTGTACTTTACAAAAATGTCACACTGTCTTCACATACTTTAGGCCATTCCAAGTTTCTTCTCTCTTTTGCTGCTTTTTTTCATAAAACAGAAAAACAGAAAGACGTCAATTTCAATGTGTTTTATGCGGCTGACTACTCAAAATGACTTTTTTACCGTTTGGATATTTCTGCGTGTTGTTAATTACATGTTTTCCTTATGCAATCCATACGCGTGGGGGTATTATACAAATTTAACGAGTCCAGAATAGGGGCACAAAACTGGTACGCCGGGGGTAATTTACACGAAAAAAAAACTGTTCATCGTGTATTTAGTATAAATTACTCCATCGCGTAAATTTACACGCTCACAGTTAACAATTAAACATGATCATTTACTTTAATCTATTTGAAAACTATTATTTCTATGGTGTCCAGAGTTTTTTGAATAACTTTTTTCTTTTGTTAGCATTATCAGAAAATTGTCAATTGCATTGTTCTTAAAATGTCCAGATTTGTTTTATCCTATCTTTTTTATTTTAAGGTGGACGCTAAACATTACAAATTGGAATAGGGGATGGTTGATCACGTTTGTTTCCAGTGGTCCGTGTTTGTCCATTGTTACCAGATTTGTTTCTGTATCCTGGGTTTATACTTTGGTATCCGATATTGTTTATATTAGAGTACCTGGTATTTCGGTACCGGCTGATAATCATATAGTAAAATAATATTTGGCACTGATAACACCATTTAAATTCTAAATTCATCAAAACCTAAGATAGTCATCTGTTTGCTGTGGTTACACTTTGCTATACATTTAGATTTATTATTTGGCCTTGTAGGATACCTCTATCTCTTTAGAAAGTATGCTTATGTTTATAATGTTTATAAGAGCACACTCTTACATTTGATGATTTGTATCTGCTCATATCTTGACAAATATTGTAAACATAATAACAAAGTAATAATGTTTCTGTCAATAAAACTGCATCAGTAGAGCTCCAACTAAAATAGATGCTTAGTTCCTCAAGTGAAAGAAGTATTATACAAGGGCAAATAATAATTCTAAATGATTATCAGCCGGTACCGAAACACCAGGTACTAGGTTTATGTATCCGACTGCTTTCTATGAGACTTTTCAGAAACCGCAATGTACAGTAGTTGGTCATAGGTATGTTCTCATAATTTATTTTCACTCAATATTGTTAGTAAATTCATGTTTGTTTTTTGGGGGTTTTTTTCAAAAAGAAAAACTTCTAGAGAATTTGTCTAGATCATCCAATTTTGACGAAACTTGTTTCACAAAAAATTGAGGTTTTGATACTTATTTGGTGTAAATTCCATTGCAATTTATTGATTTTTCATGAGAAATAAGTTTTTCTTATGAGAATAACATCATTTTACTGTTTATTACAAAGATTATGAATGGATCTGTGATATGATACATAAACCATCATAATAAAAACATCGATATCTAAGTAATTGAAGGATGTCAACAAAATTAGGCCCAGACTCGCAGGGTTTAACGTGCCATTTTCCATTTAATTTGGATGTCTACCAAACTGCAAATACAACAAAATTAAATGACCTGTTTTTAATGGTTTTAAATTAGCTTCACAGTTTTATGTTCTATGTCTATTCTGAAGGTTTTTTTGCAGATATCGACACAAATAAAACCTTGTGATAGGACTATTACTTAGTCATTTTGTCTCATATTTGCTACTCTTCAATCCCCGTACTGTAAAGTTGCTTTTATTTGCAGAGTATTTAATTTCGCTATGTTCCCGGGTAATGCAAATTCAGCGAAATTAAGCACCCGTGAATATAAAATTTTGCACTTATAAAGTATCAGAAAGACAATTCGTGACCAGTCATTTGCTAAATTTAATACCCGTGAATAAGATCCATTTTTTTTTTTAAAAACGCGAAATATTCTCCCCTTGAAATTAAACAACTTGATTAAAAGATATTCAAAATTTTTGTTGTTATAGTTGACAGTATTGATACTACAAATACATCAAATAATAGTAAAAAAAAAACAACATCTATTTCTGTGGAAAATGTTGTGGTATTTTCATTTGAAAATATGCGCTTTCAAGTTTTATTCAGCATTCTTTCAGTGATTGTTAAATGTAATATACTAAATTTAAACAATACGATAGATATCAAAATAATATATTTGAAGGGTTGTAGGTGTTCAACGCCACATTCAACAATATTTCAAAAAATGGGCGACGATGACTTTTAAATATGTGGGATAAAAGAGCCGGTCAAGACATAATAAGGGAAAAATAATCATTATTCTTTTGCAAGTAAACAGAAAAATTTACTGATGATCCATTTTTACAGTCTTTAGTATGGCCCGGCGCCGAGAATCGAACCAGGTTTTTTCCGCTTGCAGGTCCAACGCCCTTCCACTAAATCACCACATGCCATGACTGATTATCATGAAAAGTCATGCTGAGCTCAAACCACCACGTCCTGACTACAGGTGGCTGACAACATACAGTACAGTGCCATATGTTTATGAACAGACATAAGTTTCACATCACTTTCTAAGTAAAATTATCTGTTTTCAGATGATTACCCGGGATATGTTTTTTTACCATTTTTTAAATGTCATTCTCTTAGAAATTAATCCACGAAGATTTCTTCTCAAAAATCACTGAATATTCTGTGATACTAAAATTCCGATATACAACATATTTTCTTTACAACAAACATTTTCTTGGAGTAACATATTAAGAATCATGATGGGAATGATGCTACAGAATTCACTAAGAAATTAAAATTTATGTAACTTCCTTATTAACAACAAAGTTCAAATAAAAATCTAAAGAGCTGAATGTGTATGAATTTTTTTTTTAGATATAATTGTTTTTAAAAAAACACACAAAGAAAGAAATACTGAAAACTATAAAAAGATACTGAAAAATACCTTTAAGAAAATATCGTTTCATATAGAAATTAATGGTTCATAAAAGTTTTACATGATGGTGTAGTTTAAAGCGCCCAACGTAATGCATCGAGATATAAACCTCTGATAATTAGCTATATCGCTCTGCTCGTAAATCATCATTGATTCTGTCAAATTTGTTCCCAATTTAGGTTTGATATGTGTATTAATAGTATACGTGGTCTATCCTCTCCTTCATATAGCCTTATCTAATCTACTTTAACTATCACATTGAATCTGTTATCGATTTTTATTCTTTATCTTCTATTCCTCTTTTTTTTTCTTCTGACATTGTATTCAGGGGTTCAAAATTCCCCAAGTCCGAAGTCCGGGACTTGGTTAATTTGAGTAAGGACTTGGCGCCCAAAGTCCGAGGGACTTGCCTCATTTGCATTAATTTAATTTTACTGTAATACTTATTAACAAAATTCAGCACAGAATTCTTTATTGAATTTCCTCTCCAAGTCCACGGCCTGGCACCAAAAAACTTTAGAATTACTTAAGTCTAAACATTTTACTCAACTTTGGCTAATTATGTAATCTGTTTGGCTGAGCAGGCAAAATTGAGAAAATTCTCAGACTTGAGTAAATTCTCAAATTTAATGGTGCCGGCACCAGGACTTGAGTATCCAAATAAAATTTTAACCCCTGAGTACATACTTATGCCAATACGTAAATTACAGTTTACTTTTATATGGCGACCCTCTTACTTATATCACATATGTTAACATAGTCTTGCATCCGCCTTTTACAGTCAGATACGCTCAGACCTCCGTCGGAGACGTGGTCGTGGGAAAAACGATTTGAAATTAAATGCAAAATCGCCAAAAGAAGAACTGGAGATAAATTAGAACGATGATATATGATTTGAAAACTGTGTTGAACGAGAGATTACCACTATGTTGCCTGTATATGAATCAACCAGATTTTCAGAGGCAACAAGTCAAATGATACAAAACGTTAACATCAATAGTTCACCCATTTTGTGCCCCGAAATGCGTCACATACATTCATTACTAGACAAGATGGGGTATATAGGCTTACAATTAGGTTTCCACGAAGCGATACGACACGGCATGTATTCTGCATGATTTGAGTATATATATATATATATATATATATATATATATATATATATATATATATATATATATATATATATATATATATATAAATAATTCGTCTGTACAAAGACTTCTTTGTACGTACAAAGAGTTAATTTTAGACACAAAGAACTGAATCAGTTGCGGATCTTAAAAACCTTTTATTCTGTTAAAATTTAAAGCAGTATAAATTCATGTTACCATCCTCTACCCCGTTTAACAGATGTCAAGATCCGCCACTGATTTAGATCTTTGTGTCTAAAAATAAGTCTTTGTACGTACAAAGAATTCTTTGTATGGACGATTTAGTTCTTTGTACATACATAGAATACTTTGTACGGACAAATAAATTTCTTTTTTTTTCTACGTGGCCCTTTTACGCTGCCGTATCTATTATACCCGGCGACATTACTATTTATACCGGTTATATCATCGTGTAACAGTCCCGGCAATATTACTTATCAAGACAATACAGGTTAAAAAATTTCAGACTACTGTAGATATTTTTGTTTTATTTTAAGAAAGAGATCACGTTCTGCATATGTCAACAGTGATAGATTCGATGGAGTTTTCTGTTTAAAGAATAGCGCATTAATCAACTTAAACCCGCTACTGGCGACGATAACGAACGTTTCAAAATGACATGTTTAAAGGTTTGTAATTATCTTCGTCAAAAAATTGTAGGTTATAATTACATTATGATTGTAAAGCTGAACACTCTGGCTATATTGAGAATAGATTTTTTTCGATTTATTCGAAACTTTCAGTGCATATATTGGAGTGATATCGTTTGCAATATATATATATATATATATATATATATATATATATATATATATATATATATATATATATATATATATATATATATATATATATATATGTATGTATGTATGTATTTTAAAGTCGATAGAATACCCAGGCATGCCAAATATTTGTTTATTGTAGGCTAGTTATAGATTTATTTATCAGGTTGAAACATACACATGTATCAGTACCTCATGATCGGACATCGTATTGTCATTTCGTTTTTAAAACGACCACGTGTTTAGCTTTGTAAAACACCCTTTCTGTTACTCATTTTACGTCACATCGACAAAATAAAAAAAACAGCATCGAGTGTATTTAGGCCCAGTCTATCATGCCTGCAAGCACCAAAACTCAAAAGTATTGATCAGAGGCCCACCAAGCACCATCTCCCATTGTTTGATAGCTATATTTGTGTAAAACATTTTACTCCAGTCTGATAGGTATGTAACTTAGGTTTTTAATCACTTTAAGCAAAATATTCGACCGAGACTTTCAAAGACTTTGTTTTTGTGTGAAATTTTCTGTGTAAGATCTACGAGAACGGTGTACTTTGTTTTGTAAATATGTCGGATTCGAATGCCAATTGCCAATCAAAGACCCGCAAATGTAAATAGTTTAATTATATATAATTTACCTAAACGACTCCCCAATAATCTATTCACTCAGGGACACGTTTTTGAACGATTGAAATCGTTACTGATGAAAGATGTATGGTCGATACGGGGTTCTTGTTCAGCAATATGAAGTTCCTTTCTCAACAATGTTAGATCCTATCCTAGATCACGACCATATACATCGACTCCCTTTCGACGATCAGATCTACAACTAACTTGACCTTTACGCCGAACTCGATACATTTCCATAAGACATTTGCTAAACTTTGACGCTGACTCCTTTCGGACACCTGGTCCAATTCCGTTATGGATTTGCAATTGTTCTTCATTTTTATACCGTTTGTTATATTTGTCGTATTCTAATGGACTTGGAGTTTCCAATACCCAGTGGTACGTATCATAAATACCGTAAGATGACATTAATAGTTACCATCCTGATGATTCATTTCGGGGTTTTCCATCTGTATGGTTTGTACCTCAAGTGACTAAACGTTTCCAACATCCGTATTTGAATAACATTGTTTCCTTCTTCATTCTTCCTTATTTCCGTTTCCTTCTCCTTGACGGGCTGCAGGCCAAGGCTTACGATGTCATCTATCGTTGCTCTTGTGACTACAGCCTAGTATCTTATGGTGCCCAGTTTCTGTCTATTTCAATGTGAAGGCATTGCATAGGTTGTAAGTAGACTTTGTACCAGCATAAGAGATGTATATGCTTGACTCCCATTTTGCAGAAATAAGGACTTAGCTAGCTGGCGGTGGAACTGAAATGCATTACCATTCAAGCTCAATAAAGGGGTGTGAATTAGGAAAAACAATTGGTAAAACAAGTTTTGTATAACAAAAATATGTTTGAAATTGAAGTATAGGTTTACAAAAATATTACCTGCAAATTTTTTCTTTATCAATGTTGTAGTTGTTTTTAATATAATGATTTGAAATAAACAATAGTTAAACATAAAAAGTGTCGGTTCGAACTGTCCCTTAATCAGGGAACCATTCTTAAACCACCAACCCCTGAAATGATTTACACCAGTCCAAGTGTGTCTTTTGGGGTTGCAAGTAGCAAGGCATATGTCAGGTAGGTTTCCAGTATTATCGTCACATTCCATAAAACGAATTAGATCTTCGACATCTCTGTAACGTTTCACATCTCTTGATCGTATCTGTATGTTGACATTCACGCATTTTGTTGTTACTTTCCTATCTTAATTTCTATTCAATCCCACTTTCTTACTCAGCATGCTGACATGCCTGTATTTCTTAGTAATTAACCCCGCTATCACATTGCGTAATACTTTCTTTTCCCTGGATAATCCGTTTTTCTTTACATCTTGTATCAATGCATTACTCAATAACAATTGTTTCTAAATCTTAACCGCTTTGTCAGGATTTACCACAGCTTCTCTAATTAGTGTTTCGGTTTTACTTCAAAGTATAAATGGTTCTTGACATTTTCTTTCTTTTTTCACACTCTGTAGATTTCATAGTGCAAAGTGACATAATCTGTTGGAGAGTTTTCTGGTCTTTTTATATACCTTCCAATTCTTTTTTCTAGGAACGTTGCATCTCAATGACATGCTTACAAGTAATATGCTGTAATGTACTGATTCATAACGTGTCCCGACACTTCCATAGTAACTGGTTTTCGTAACACGGTGATCATTTTCTCCCTTTACTAATGCGATTGTTATTTGCTGTTTCCTCATAATCATTTTAATATTTCATTGATCTTTAAGTTTCAACGCAGTCGATGCCTTCTGGAAAGTTGACAAGATGGAACATAAATTTCTTGTCGTCGTTCCCTTTCTATCTAAAGATACTCGTCATTGCTTTGCTCTTTTTTCTTTCTCTTCGCGCTTTGCTTATCTCAGTTGGTGACTTAGTTATTCAGAAAAAAAACCGATTCAAAGAAAGTGAGTATATTTCTAGATATTGGTGAAATGTTCGTTACTATTTCTTCTCTAAATCTACACACTTGCGCTTTCAGTGTGTTTCGGTGCATTAGAGAGTGACCGCATTATGCGATGAGTTCATTTGGCTATTGCAAATAAATGTTAAGAGCTATAGTGAAAGTAATTAACATTTTGTTAAACTATAATTGGGTTTTTTTTAAAAAAACTCAAGCTATTCTACCTGTTATATTATCGTAACATACCCGGCGACATTACTAAATTACACTGGTTATATTATTTTGTAACATACCCGGCGACATTACTCTCTATACCGGTTCTATCATCATGTTACATACCCGGCGACATTACTATCTATACCGGTTCTATCATCGTGTATCATACCCCGCGACATTACAATAATAATTTATACCGGTTTTATCATCGTTATAACATACCCGGCGACATTACTATTTATACCGATCATCGTGTAACATACCCGGCGACAATACTATTTATACCGGTTATATCATTGTGTAACAGTCCCGGCAATATTACTTATCAAGACAATACAGGTTGAAAATTTCAGGTTATCGAGATATTTTTGTTTTATTTTAAGAAAAAGATCATGTTCTGCATATGTCAACAGTGATAGATTCGATGGAGTTTTCTAGTTTAAAGAAATGTGCATTAATCAACTTGTTTAAAGGTTTGTAATTATCTTCGTCAAAAAATTGTAGGTTATAATTACATTATGATTATAAAGCTGAACACTCTGGCTATATTGAGAATAGGTTTATTTTAATTTATTCGATACTTATATATATATATATATATATAACAATATTATATATATTATATATATATATAATATATATATCGTTATTGTGCTGTGTGTGTATAGTTGTGTGTGTGCGTGTGTGTGTGTGTGTGTGTGTGTGTGTGTGTGTGTGCGTGTGTGTGTGTGTGTGTGTGTGTGTGTGTGAAGGTTTTTTTATATTCAAATTCCACTGTTTAATGAAAGGGATATAACAGTAATATCAGGGGTTTGAAAAACGTTGATGTCAAGTTTACTGGGGCAATTTGTCGACAACGTTGCCTTCAATGTCGAAGTACGAGGCAAATGAGATCGATTCTAAGGTATCTTTCATAATTTTCTTGTTAGCCATTCATATAAGTATGACAATTGCCATTATCCTTTGACAATATATTGATGATATAGAATATATCTAAATGTAAATTTAATATCGTCAGAGGGAGGATTCGTTATTGTGACCAATGTCGCTAAAGTTTGTCATGTTAGATCAAAAGTTGTCAAAGGCTAAACAGTTTGACATATTAATCATGGGTTTATCCTTTAAAGAGATAGGACTTAAGATTTTCGTTATAAAGTTGAAATTTATTATGTGGTTTATTTACGACAATTTTTGACGCAATACATGAAAAGGTTATCTTACGTTAATTGATGTAATTAACATATAAAGCTTGACGGTTTCTTGACGTCTATCAGAATCTAACACATTGATTATGTGTAGAAGCATAAAACGCTAGTATTGACCGAGATTTTGACGCTGAAGTACCACGTGTATTTATATAATAAAGAAAGTGCCGCGTTTGTTTACTGTATATCCGAAAATTTTCGCGGAATTTTATTTATTTTATACACAAGTTCTAAATTTATTCGCGAGATAATATTTTCGCGATTTAGAATATATAATTTCTCCATTGAATTTAAAAGTTAAGACGTTCATGTATAGTTATTTTCAATATACAGTAAAACCTCTTTATAATTCCTATAGTTTCGTTTGCAACCTCGCTTGAAGTCTCAACAACCGCCAACGAAAAGGCAACTCAACATTTCACCCAGTGAAACAGAGTAATCGCAATCAAGACTATTATACCGACCGTAAAATTTGCGGGACGTTGACATCAAACGCTGTTTTCAATATCCCTGTGTCAATAATTTGTCAGTGCGTAGTTTACATCTGTATATGAAATGTTCATATGTTGAACACGTCCTCGCATATCGGATCATTTGTGAAATATAAACTCCATATGCAGATAACTGTGGGATATTGCTACTTAAATGTGGAAAATTCACGATGGGAAAGCCGAAATCGTCGTGTTTGTCGTATAGCTTAGTTGCCAATTTCCCGTCTGTGTCTATAGTAAGTAAAATATCTAAGTATGAAGCGTATGTGCTTGATTTTGTTGTATCTTTAATTCTAGTTTGCTGTGATATATCGCAATGACATATGTATGAAAATTGCCATTATTAATTGACAAGACGTCGTCGATATATCTAATTGTGAAATTAAAGGACACCGAAAGATACTCCACGGACTTCTTCACAATTGTGCAAAATTTTAATAGATTCATTGAATATATGAATAGCATGCCAATCATTATTTTTTTATAAAATGTTTATTTAACACAAAAATCAAGGTAGAAATTTTAAAAGTTTACATACTTTTGGTACGTGAGTGTATCTTTGCCCTTGCATATATCGCGAAACATCTTTACGATTTCTTTTTCTGGAAGAATATGTCAATGTTAATATCATATTAATATTATACTACGCTTAGCATTTGCTTTGGCAATGTCTTTATATATCGTTGAAATTCACGCATTCGCCATCAAGTGACACGGGCTTATGTGACACGGGTCTTCGGTTTTTACTCTCATCCAAAGGACAAGATAAGCCAGCTGCCTCTGCCGAGGCTCGAACCCACGAACTTCCGGTTGCGAATCGAACACTCTACTGCGGAACCATGACGGTTTTAATATAGAAATAAAACAAAGAGATTTCCAACATAAAAAAACACAAAAAGGTTAATCTTCATGTAAACCATTAAAGTATATTACGAAACTGCTTTCAGTATTGTTGGGTCACAACTTTGTCATCTTCATCCTTTCCTTTGCATTATTGACACTGCAATAACATATTTGTATTACACCTAGAGACAGATCATTCATCCTGTATGAAAAACAATACAACCAGATTTTAAAAGATATCAAAAGATATGTTTTGGGACTTAAATACAGTTTCTTTATCGAAGCAAAAGTAATTTTTTCACATGAAAACGAACGGATCAATAAAATGATATGTGAAAGAAAGAAACGAAAAAGAGTGATGAATTATCCTTCGAAGACATGGATTAATAATTACCGTCTGTGCATGTTCTTTGTTTTACAAGTGCAAAAGGTTTAACTGAATGTCAATATTTCTCAAGATACAGTCTGGAAAAATAATCGTCGGAAGCGCAGTTAAGTTTTTTTATAATCCTAAATTCAACTTATTGAGTAAAGATCTATGTGAACTGAGAAAAAAAATGTCCTTACAGGATAAAAGGGTCACTACAAAGAAATGATTTACGTTAATATCCAGTACGATTACGGCTATAAACGTACAATTTAAAGGTGAAGGTACGCTCTATCATAGCCTAACGTACTATAGCAGATTAAAAAAAATAAAGACTTTTTATTCACAACTTCATGAACTCTTATTTTAGGAAGCATCCCTTGTTGACCTGCCACGACCGCCGCGAGTCCAAATTCAAAAGAAACAAGTAAGAGGAAAAAAAACGAACACACAACCGGTAAATCAATAGCTTTATATTCTTATTTGCTGTGCTCAAATGAATACAAATTATTTATGATTAAAACAAAACAATGTATGGAGAGGAGCGAAGCGCTCAATTGGGCACTATATTCGTTGAATACTCATAAAATCTCATCATCATCATCATCATCATCATCATCATCATCATCATCATCATCATCTTCTTCGTCATCATTACTATTGATGTTGGCAAAAACATACTGCATTTAAATCATAAAACTACAAAAGAAAAACAAATTATTTATGAATTATTTTACAAATATTAATGTGGGTGGATGGGCGACTGTAATGCCCGAGAATGGGCATTGGAATAACAATATTCCCGTATCAATTCCAAACAACAACCACCCGTGCACGAAATCATTATACCGCATTGGACTAATCTATTTACCTGAAAGCTCCATTAAAAGAGAATACTTTCATAAACATTGTTAATAGATAATAATATAAATAATAAATTCATTTCAATTTAGAATACAAGATTTGTATTTGAACGTTCTGCTGACCGAAATGGCATTTAAGACCATGATATTGAATGAGTTACTAGATTATAACAGTAAAACAGAAACATGTATAAATGTTTTTCATTTCATTTTATTAGCAACGACAAATTAAAACCACGAACTCTACAAAACATGAAAATGATTAATACCAAGCTTGAAAGAATTGTAGTATGACAAATGTAGCATTATGAAACAAAAACAGACAAGACAAGGTGTGATATTACATCGCTTTACACTTATAAAACGCTGCTTTTAAAATTGTTTTTACATCAGAATAAATATTATGGGCATTATGTAATATATGGAATGGCAGTTGCAGTAGCATTGTCGGAGCGAAATGTCGGAAATTTTACTTAGAAATATAGACAGCAACACGTAAATAACAAATAACTATACAATGATTTGTTGGTCATTGGCTCTTTTGTAATCAAGTGTAATCTATGTTCCTTTATCGCATGCATAAGGTGGTTATATCTCCCGAACGATCCAATATGCTAGGTTTACTCCTTCACCGTCATTGTAAGGCTGCCGACATGTTCATCTGTGACTACAAGGACAAACGATATTAACACGTACCCACAGGAGACACTTGGATTCAAACACATTTCAATGGTAGTTATATTTGAATGCTAAATTGAAGAGCTAATCAATTGAATTCAAAACATCTAAATCCCTCACTCCATTATTTAGTTATATTTTCTGCAAATGTTATGTACACTTTTCTAAATCATTGAAACTCTCTCTCTCTCTCTCTGTCTCTCTGTCTCTCTGTCTCTCTCTCTCTCTCTCTCTGACAGCGATCGGTATCATAACTACTTATATACTTATACAGGAACAAACGGAAATGACACAAAACACCCTGACATAATTTCAACGTCCAGAAGTTATTAAAATTTGATCAATAGTTACCAGGTTTTGTCGTATTGGTAAATCTGCAGGAAATAGCCAACATTAGCTATTGATTGTAATACGATTTTGATCTCATAATTTGTAGAAATGGTACGTTAAGTAATTTTTCACGCCTTACCAAATTGTTTTACCTCAAGCTGAGAATTAATTGTATAAATTCCAGTAATGAGAAATTGATGACTCGTAACGAAATATCACATAGGCGTATTGTATCACAGTCTGTCCAATCTTGTAAACGAGTAATTCTCGGTTACTTTATCCCTGCAGTATTATCTATTTCACTTAGAAGAGAACTAAGTACAATTAAGTAAGCATTTACTGCAATCCGTGTTTTATGACATTTATTTCTTCTAATGTTACAAGATCGATTATAATTTTTAGGAAACATGAATCACGATAATTTATTATATAACTGAATGTTTCTGGTCCTTTTTAGCACTTTCCTCTAATGCCGTTTAAGGATAGAACGATATAGCTTACAGTTACATGAAAGTGAAGTCATGATAAAGCCTTAGAGTTACATAGATCACAAAGAATATACCTCAGCACAAAAAACATAAGTCCGAGAATATTTCCAACATGGCCTTCTCAGCCAATCAGATTTCAGGATTAGCCAAAGTGGAGTAAACATTTTTAGACTTACGCATTTCTCAAATATTAAGTTCCTGTTTTGCCGGGTCGGAATTTCCCTCTCCGCACCTTAGAGTGTAGTCAAACTGCATGTGTTATAACGTCACAATATAATTCGTTAACGTAGGTCATCTATATAATGAGAATTCATTGTATAAAACATTGCTTCATATTTAATGGGTACATAAACATGTATCAGTTGAAGCATGAGAGACAAAAAATCAAGCACGGATGTCCTGAATGAAAAGGGAAATATAAACCTTCGTGGTAAGAAACTGAAAGTCTAATCTGCGGGAGAACCCGGTTTAAACAATTAAGGAAAAATTCCCTTATCCTTTCAACACATTTAAGATTCTGTTATTCTTCCACCTAGGACAGGCGTATCAACCATCTCAGGAGGGCGAAATTCCATGTCCACATCATTGGTTGTAGACAAGCCACACGCACTATGACGTCACAATATTACTTTGGGATTATGTGTTATTATGATGTAGTGCATCAAAGATTTTTTCGGGTTTTATTTCTGCAAATTTTTTTTTCAAAACATGAGCGTAAAATAGTATCCTACTTTTGGAATGTTTGAAAATTTGCAGGCGTCTGGATAGAAATTTATGCAAGGTTGCTCAAGATCAGATACAATATAAAAATTCCAGAATAGATTCTGGTGATACTTGGTCGGATACGTCCAAGGTGGCGCAAATAGGTCTTATAAAGGCCTCTTCTTTCACAAAATTATTTTCAGATATATGCATTTCACATGTAAAGATGCTGTTCAGGTGAAGGATATAGGGCCAACTTGGGACTCTTGTTGGAATCTTTTGTCGAGTTTTGGGTCACCCGAGCCAAAGGCAATCGTCTTTTATCTGTCGTCGTCTATCGTTAACTTTTACATATTTTCGACTTCTTCTCAAAAACCAGGGATCCAATTTTAACCAATCTAGGCATGTAGCATCCCCATGTGAAGCCTCATAAACTTTGTGAATGAAAAGGGGCTAGGACGCATATGGGCCCTAAAAAGGGCCAAAAAGTAACGAAACTTAGTACATTTTCAAACATCTTCTTCTCATAGAGTATAGTTGTATACAAATGGCTTAATAACTCAAAACTAATTGACTTTTTGTATACAAAGTTATAAGGCAGTAGCTAAGGATCATTTTGACAAAATTTCAAGGTCATGGGTTCAAAGTTGAAGGTCGCAGGGACGTAAGTAAACAGATTTTATCAAATTTGAGACAATTTTTAAAAATTCTTCTCAAGAACTAATAGGTCATTTTAACCAAACTTGGCATGTATCATACCTACGGGAAGCCGCATGAATGCGAATGAAAATGTGCTAGAACTCACTGGGGCTCCAAATGCTGCCAAAAAGGACCAAAACTTGGTACATCTTTAAAAATCTTCTTCTCATGAACCAATGATCGGGTGACTTTTAATTTTTGTATGATTGTACAGCCAGTGTCTACAAAGATTCCATGTATTTCATAATGTGAATGAAAACGAATTCTGAAGATAAACGGTCCACTAGGGGCCGCTTGAATAATATAGGGTACAGTTGTATACAAATGGCTTAATCACTTAAAACTGATTGACACTTTTGTATACAAAGATACATGAGAAAGTTAATCGGCATTATCTAAGGATCATTTTGACAAAATTTCAAGGTCATGGGGTCAAAGTACAAGGTCTCAAACACCTTAGTAAACAGAAAATATGTTTTGTCTTGACAGGAAATTTTTCTCAGGTGACTGTTGAAGCCCATTGAGCATCTTGTTGTTAGTTTTGCTATCAATATTTTTATTATAACCTATCCTATCCTTATCATATTTGTCTGAAATGAAGGTAAAAACAATTATTATCAAAATGCAAAGAAATTTCTGAATAATAACGGTTATTCAGATCACGTTAAATTGAATGTTCTGTTATGATTTTTTTTTCAGAGAAACATAAAAACAAATGGTGAATGTTTAAACACAAAATCAGATTATGTACAATTTCTCTTCAGGTGAGCTGAAAAAAGACATTCCCTGTAGGATACATTTAATGAATCAAATAAAACTCAGACTTTGCCGTTTGTAACTGTTTTCTGTACGACTTCGTTCCTCAATGATTGACACATCATTACGAACAAACACGTGGGAAGAAAATCTATTGCCAGATCTTTGATCAATATCAAGATTTCATTCATCTTTCTAAATCACTGGCAATGTTACTTTCAACCGATTTAATTCAACAAGATTACAGAATTCCTTAAAAAAATCATTAGCATCGGAATCTATTGTGATATTTGTTTTTAAAATGATCTAGAACACGAAATTAATGTTTGAGTTTCATACCAAAACAAAACAACTAAAAATATCAAATTTATGTCTTAAGGCTATAGCTCCGACTAAAAGATCCATGTTTTAAAAATTTTTATCTTCAGGCTAAAAGTAGGAAATCAATGTTCCGATTTCTTATCTTAAACCTAAACGTTGAAAATAAATGTTTGAATTTTTTATGTTTAATTATAAATATCAACATATTGCTGATAACGTGACATTTAACATTGAGTCTGTCATGTTTGTTTCACGCGAAAAACTGTGAATAAAAAGCCACATTTTGCTGTAGAATGTCTATTGATAAATCGGTTCATAAATTAAAGTTTCAATTAAATTTCAATCTAAAATACTTTTGTAACGCCTAAATCCATTGTGCTATTTGTCTCAATGAAATAAAACTGTCTAGACGTAATATATAACAGTTTCCATTCTTTTTTTTTTTTTTTTTTGTAGATTTCACAAAACATCATAAAACTGTCTAGACTCATATCCCAAAACGACAAAATTAAAAAAATTAAAACACGACATTATAAGCAGATGATAAAACTGTCCCCGAATCTAGCATGATAGGATATAAAAATCTCAGATACCAATGTATAAATCAATAGGATGTCCAGGACATAGATACAAATCCGGTAAAAATGGACAAACACGGACCTCTGGAAACCAATAGGTGGGATCAGGTGCCATGGAGGAGTAAGCATCCCCTGTCGACCGGTCACATCCGCCGTGAGTCGACAGTCAAGTCCAATGAAACACGTGAGGAGTGTATCCTCGTCACAATTGGTACAGACGTCTCAACAACCGCCAACGAAAAGGCAACTCAACATTTCACTTAGTGAACAGAGTAGTCGCAAACAAGACTATTATACCGACCATAAAATTTGCGGAACGTTGACATTAAACGCGGTTTTTCGATATCCGTGTCAATAATTTGTCAGTGAGTAGTTTACCTCTGTATATGAAATCTTCATATGTTGTGCACGCCCTGGCATATCGGATCATTTGTGAAATATATAAACTCCATATGCAGGTGACTGAGGGATATTACTACTTAAATGTGGAAAATTTACGATGGGAAGCCGAAATTGTCGCGTTTATCGTATAGCTTAGTTGCTAATTTCCCGTCTGTGTTTATATTAAGTAAAATGTCTAAGTATGAAGCGTGTGTACTTGATTCTGTTGTATCTTTAATTTCTAGTTCGCTGGGATATATCGCATTGACATATGTATGAAAATTGTCATTATTAATTGACAAAACGTATGACCTTTCATGGATTCTTGGACACCGTGTCAGCGAAAATAGAGAAAGATCTATATGGCATTGGGTACGTTTTACCGTGGTTTAGATAGATATAAAATCAACGAATATGTATCACATAGAGACTATTAGGAAAACCTAATCATTTTATATTGACTTTCTGATGCAACGTGATTTAAAACAGCTGTGGTAGCCGGAAAAGTATTCGGTTTCACAGCAGGAATTACATGTAATTGATTTGATTTGTTTTGATGTTTGTTGTCCTTTTGTTTTTGTTCTTATGACGACTTTGTTCTTTAATCGAAATTTTAAAATGGTAAAATCGTCACCAAATTTGGGAATGTTTACGTAACACAATGATTTTATTTACGTAATTTACACAGTGTATTTCTGTTGTCTTTAACAGGTGAAATTGTGCACGAGATATTAAGGGTAATTAACTTTTTATAATGAATTTGTCGTTTATCTGTGTCGAACCAAGAGTTATTTCTAAATGTCATGAAAATTAAACTTTTACGTCAACAATTACGGTAAGTGAAACATAACATTTGCAAACAGAGAAACAGAAGTCTAAAATATTGTGAAATAATTTCTTTTTTATATATATGTTTGTGACAATGCATTTCACTGTATATCCTTATTCTGCATTCGTTTTGTTTGTGTGTTTTTATTCCCCTGAGTTTGGTAGACATCCTAAATAAATGAAAGTTCGCAAGTTTATCCGTGGGAGTACTGACCTAATTTTGATAATATTTTCGTTAGCTATCTACAATGAGTACTTAGATATCAATGGTGTTATTTTTGGTTTTTAGGAATTAAGCCATAAATCCATTCATTATATCTGTAATAAACATTGAAACGGCGTCCCTGGAGTTGTACTCTGACGAAGATTGAAATATTTCTGTGAATCAGGTTTTGTTAACATTGGATATCAACAAATTCTTAAGGAGTTATTGAAAAAAAATGCGAATTTAGTAAAAATATGTAGTGAAGATAAATTAATATGCGAACTTATCAATGTACAACGACTCTCCTCACTACTTGCACAGATATAAGATATGCGTTACATATAATTAAGGATTGTTATTCATTTTTGGAATGCATCGAGTATAAATGCAATGGATTATGGAACAAAAATTCGTGCTGTACAGAAATGTTTTCCATAATCCATTGCATTTATACTCGATGCAATCCAAAAAAATGAAAAACCATCCTAATATTTATATATATTACCGTTTTCTGTGAATCTGTATTCAGTTGGTTACGAAATTCTTCTATGTAATTGGCTATGCGGTAGGATTTTTTTTCATATGACGTAACAGCTAAACAGCTGCGTGAGACGAGAAGTAGTTCCCCTTTTCTGTCCGGAAATGCTAAATGGAATTAAGGTTTATTTTCTTATTTTCATATCATTTTGAAAGAAACTACTGATATGGAAAATGTTGGAATAAGTGTCAGATTTGTTTTTAAGTTATTTTAGAATATTCGTCTGCTTGGTAACCGGAAGGTTAAATGTGTTAGAAGAGAATTGAAAATGCAAATGGCCGCGCCCATAAGTATGCTGTATAATGTATTTACAACGAATTTCCGTTTGAATTCTGATATATTATTAATGGGATATGCTATAGAAAGTTTAAGTGTGACTGACAAGAAGTGAGACAGCTAATATTCATTCATGAAAACTGAAAGTAGCCATTTTATTTGACTTTTCTTTACCAATCAGCTGGGAAACATGATGACTGATTGGTACGTAACTTACTTAAGTAGGCCTATTTCACACGACCTGATTCCACACGATGTGGGTGACGATTTGTTTCTGGTAGGAATATCCAGTGAATGCAAACAAAATGACTTGTTTATCAAGAGATGCTTGACAAAATTGCAATAGGCCTTACTCTCTTTTTTTCTGTTGTAACTACGAAGGGAACTTTCATTTCTGTACCAGACTGTGGTCTGTGGTTCTGGTCATAACATCATAACATGACCTAGATATATCGCGATATGGGCCTGTAGGCTATACAATGTGCTACAGATGTAGTCTCGTGTTTCCGATTTCTTTCTGTGATTTTTATTTGTTTTGTGGTAGGCCTAATGTATGCCTTTTAAAATTAAATATATAAGAAATAAAGATATGATATTCTATTCTTTATTGATTCGTTCATGTATTCTTAAGCTGAAAAGTAAAGCGGTTAATATTCGGGGCACGTCCCTTTAAGTTTTCGAATACGAGATTTTATCAACCATCGTATGACTTCTAGCCATTCAGACAAAGTGTCTGGTTCTACGTCTTCATGTTTGGCCCATCGTCTGGCATAGTCTTCGACAGAATTCACAACTAAACTGAAATTCTGACGGCAATTAAAGGAACGGGCTTCTCGGTATTAAGGGCCCCTTAAAATAAGATTTTTGAGGCTTTCATTTTCAACAATAGAAACGTCGCCGGTGATGTCATGCCCGATAGGATTGTATTTGAAAGGAGATGAAGCACATGAACATGTGACAGTGTTGTGTAGAAGATGGTTGATGTCCAGGCACTGCAAAACCTGTTTGTAATTGAATAGCTTGGATGCGATGCTAGGTGTATAGCTATATGAACTACATGGCGTGGTCTTGAATTTAAAATATGGTGGAACACAGGACTGAACATTTTTGTGATTTAGAACATTGATGATTTCGGCTTTCATGTCGCCAAATTTCCTCATTTAAGTCGTAACATCCGTTTCTTGCCTGTTTATTGTATATGAAAGGCCATTTGTCTCACAAACATGATGGACTAACGTGATAACAACTTGCCTGCAAAAAATGTTTTCATACATTAGAAAACACACTTTTTGCATGCAAGTAGTGACTTTTAACGAGCTTTACCCTTTTGCATGCAAAACCCATTTCATCTAAAAAAAAATGTTGCTTGCATGATAGACCTTATCAAACACTTGACGGCAAAGTTGTATTGCGTCTGAGAGGATATGACCAATTAAATCTTTTACATTATAGAAATGTATTCAGAAATTTCATGGGGATAAGAAGTTATTCGTATTACTGATATCTTTATTTCATTCGGTTATCTAGATATAAATGCTTGGGATATCGGCACATTAGTATCAATATACATGGCCAAACCATTCATCTAATGAAATGTCATTCTATAGCTTTATTAACTGTTGTTGTTTTTTTTGTTTTTTTTTTGGGGGGGGGGTTTATATATAAAAGTCTTAAATATATCACTACCTATCCACTCCAATTAACGGTCAGTTTCAGATAACATGATATAGATCATTTCATATGGTTATTTATTACATTTATCCGTCACGTAATGTAAACTTTCAAGTTTCAAATCTGTTTAGTTTACAGAAATTATTAACGCAACTATTGTTGCATCAACTTTTTAACAAAAAGAAAAATTGTAGTTTGAATATGCGTCTTTGTTTTAAAAAAAACTGGAATATTTTGCTCTTTTAAAGTTATCTATTTATTTATTTATCATTATCTAACTTCCAGCCAAAATATTTTTCTTATATGGAGATGTCACAAGCTTTACGTGAAGTGCAACACAATTTGGCCTGTGCTTTAGACTAACGTCAATACAGTGAGGGCCCTTTTCCGTTCCACGCTTAACATGACATAGGACCTCGATTCTGAATCTCATCCGAAAGTTCCATGACTTTAACTTCGTATACTGGGCGCTTGTCAAATGAACAATTTCTACCATTTTGAAAGTATTCTGTATGATCCAGTACCGCGAACTGAACACGGGAGCTTCACATTGTGAGTCGAGCACTCAGCCACTGGACAACTCGGTCATCCTGTTAGATGAAATCAAATCACGTGACCCGTCTTCCAAAGCAATAATATACTGAACAAAACATTTTACATGATAAATAATTTGTTTCTTGTCAAATGCATGAATTGTTTGTCTTCATATCAATGTTTGCAGCGTTTCATACTGAACTCGTGTCACTATAGATCAAAATATTTTAGACTTCCTGCAAACTAGGGCCAATTTTGTCAAAGACAAAACATCCACAAATTATCTAGTTTCCTGTTTACTAGATGCGAGTTTTATCTGCAATGTAATTGACATAAAATAGTTACTATGAGAATTTCCGTTCAGACAACAGGACATGAGAATGGGCAATTATTCATACATCCATCTGTTCAATTTAGCTATGTTAAATAATGTTATTTCTATTTTAGTACGACATATTTCTTCTATTAATCAAATAAATGTTAAAAACAAGATAGTAAATAAACAATCTTTAGAAATCTGATAAACAGTAACATAAACCATACTTCATTAAAAGAAATAATAAAACCTTCCATGGACTGTAAAATAACTACAATGGACATATCGCGATATTAACAGAACAATACATCTTATTCCTCTTCAGTCTACTAAATAAATTTTCGTATGGAATATCGTAAATGCAATGGAATTAGGCTCGGAGGAGTGATATGCAAACACCACATGGTTTCGGACTATTTCAAGCTTGTCTAACTACCAGTGTAGTTTATCGCTGCGTCGTGACTCGGTGACGTCAACAATTCAAAAAATACTTTTTGTGTCATTCCTGAAAATACTAAACGCACTTGGAAGGAATATTTGTCTTGACAATAGCGTTCATACCACTGTATACGAGTAAAAAACGTTCAGTATTTTTCCTTTTAAATTCTTTTGTTCACAGAAATCAATTCAACATGTTATTATGAAACCAATTGAATGTATTTATTTTTTTTTTTATTTCTTCTTGAAAATATATCACTCGTCCTACTTCTTTTCAAATTTACAGTATAAATTATCGTAAAGATGTAAAATATAAGGCTTGATGTTTATTTTTACCTCGTATACGATAGTAAGAGCGAAGCTGGAAAAGAACAAATTCTCGCGCTCCACCCGCCATGCTACTTCCAGCTGCCCGACATGTCTGTTAGTGGCGTTGTCTAGATGTCTTGCCGTCGACGCTCTGTGCCAGTCTAGAAATTGTGAAAGGGAACGTCCAATAATTTTTCGTGCAATTTTCTTTGTCGAGGAGAAACACTGGATAAACCGTTCATCAAATGTGCCAACTATATTATCCACTTGTTGATTTACTGAATCCAAACCGTTTTCAGTTAATTATAAACTTTCCAATGAGCAACAACTCTGACCCTTTATTACCCAACCTGCTTCTTTATTCATATGAAGCAGACTCCAAATTGACGTTAATATCTAAGTATAAACTTCACTGTGGATTACGGTGGCTGTGACCAACTGGCAGAAAATGCCAAATCTTCATTTTGCAGGTCAGAGTGCAATACCCACTATGTAGATTCATTATCGCCTACAAATTGGTGTCCATGTTTAAACCTTGTAATTATCCCCAAACTATTGGCGATACAAAATTTATGCGACAAATTATTTTAAAGAAATCTACCCTGCTTGTTAACAGCAATTTTGTTACAAGCAATTCGACAATCCTTCTGGGGATATTTTCGTTTTGGTGTCAAGATCAAAACAACGGGGATTTCAAAAGTTTCTATGCAGAGAGAAAGAGTTCTGACTTTGACAAAGCACCGGTGGAAAAAACATTGCAAAGAACTGTCAGTTGTAAATTATATAAATCAATTTGCTGGTATCGTGATTAACATCCTGGCAGTAACAGAAATGTATTACAAATCTGAACTTAAGAATTTTCTCGAGTAAATGTGTAATTTTCTTTTAAAGCCACGGAATTGCTTTACTTATACTAGGATCCAATCTATAACAGGTGAACTGCCATTTATTTAAACAGTCTTTTTTAAGCCTTTTTAACACCGCCAAGGTTCTAAAATGTGTCAGAACTTACCGTGACATAAGCTTAAAGGCAATACAGACTTGTCATTTTGATCAATTACATCCTACTATTAGACCAAAGTTATACTGAAAATTTTAACACATGCATATATTGCCTGGACCGAATTAAATGCACCGACGATTGATATTTCTGCCATCCATTTTCACAACTTCTCTGTCATCAGACAGTCATGTGATTTTCCAATGACCAAAGGAAACAAAAATATATAAAGTTAAAATGCACAAATATTTCGAAATGAAAAATCAAACAAATGAAAATGGGACTTATCAAAACAGTCTTGTTTCAATTTCGTGTAATAACTGAAAACCTTTATAGATATACAAGACACATACTTGATACAAAATCACTTTGCATTGTTTTATGCCCGTCAAGTTTTAATTTCAATGGAGATATCGTCTGTTAAAGGTTGAGTATGTCAAATGTGAAAACAAAATGTATTAATTTTCACAGTAAAAGTATTTTGTTCCATATCATAACATCTTTTTTGGAATAATGAGTGTGACCATTAATTGTGCTTTCAACATCAAACTTGGCAAGTGTAAAATGTCAAATTCTGCTGTCTTCTATGATGACTTCTCCGACAGAAAAGTTTTTTATATGCTTCATTGAAAAATGAAATATGTCAAATGGCCGTGGGTTTTTTTTAGTATTTATTCCCAAAGAAACGAATTCATAAAAAAACACATTATCCTAAAAAAACAACATTCTAATCTCACATTTCAAATGCAAAGGTCTATCTAAAAATGCATTTCCATTGAAGACTATTGTTCATCTGCGTATATCTAATACAGTAGTTCTGTCACGGCAACACACTATTACCAAAGCATGTGTTTTCAAAACCGTTGCAAGTCTAGCTCAAATAAATGAAAGAAAGCTATTATCACGTGTTACTCACAAAATATTTTTATAACTGGAGACCATCAACAGTATAAACGGTTTGATGTCACGCCAAAGCATGTACTTCAAAGTTCCAGGTACAATGTGGCATACACAAATGTTATATTGACTATACAAGACAAAACATAACAATACAATGTGGTGGATATTAAAGTTACAGTTGTATTTCTGTGACGAGTTGGGCTGACAAGATCTTATGTTCATTTTCATTGTCACATTCAAAATCACGTGTCCTGTAAAATTTTTTGTTTGTTTGTATGTTTGAATGGTGTTTTCTTCCGAACTCAACAATTTTTCGGTTATATGGTGGCATCCAGTTTTTAGTGGGGGGAGAACCTGTCTACATTGTACCCAGGTAGGAAATACCGGCCTTCCACATGTAAACTGTCAAACTATAGCACAAAATCAGCTTAGGTTCCAGCAGGACTCAAATTGTACTGACTACAGGTGAGTCTGTAAATGGTTGCCTATTTACTATATCACCGTTAATTTTTTATTTTGATTTTGATTTTTTGTTTTACGCCATACTCAACAATTTTTCAGTCATATGATGGCGTCCAGTTTTTATTGGTGGAGGAGAAACCCCGGTTACCCGGGTAAAGACCACCGACCTTCCGCAAGAAAACTGGCAAGCTTTCCCACTTAATTCGATATCACCGTTAATGACTTACATATTATATGCACAATGTATGCATGTATGCCTCAGTAAATTGCAGGTGGTTAGAACATAAAATCCGTATCTAACATTAAGTCATATCATATTAGAGCCTAGATCGGCCTTAATCTGGTCACTCTGTGCAAGTTCACTTGCAAATTGCTTTTGCAACAACACGTTTTAGGAATGATCGTAAATAGAGAACTCTTAAAAAACCCTAGAAACTATGAGGGTTTAAAGGGTGTCATTCAGTTAAATTTACTTGGAATCAATGTATTCAATACATGCAACCTACATATATGCACTTTATAGACAAAACTTGTGATTAATAACAGAAACAATATAAATTACGCTGGTTATAGGCGGCAAATTTCCCTTTGAGGTTTCTTTGCCCTGATCAAACTCTCGCTCCGCATTATTCTTGAACTATCTATATATCTTTCATTTGTTTATTTATTTTTTTTTATTCATGTATAATTCCATACCAGTCTTTTTAAAAAATATATTTACTGCGGAGTTGTCTTCTCAACATGATGTCTGCTACTATGATTCTAGTACATCGTAAATATTAAGAACCTCTAAAATTCCGTTGTTTTACACAATAAACTTGTAGCATCTGTAATATTTGACTTCAATGAGATTTTTACACATTTTGCACGTTTGGGATTTTTTGTAAACAGACATAAGTACAAATAGTGCACAGAATCTCTTCAGGGCTCTTTCACAGTCCTTCATTTGAGGGTTGTCCTTAGAGTAGTAAAGATTTATGACCATTAATCACTCCTTGAAACATTATCCTTTCTGTCCCTCACCAGGTCACCTGTTAACTAACAGGTAATTATTAATGCTATTAAAACAAAACAAAATCAATATATCAAGTGTAAGGATCTTGTTTCCGAGTTTATTTCTGGATCTGCGGTCACATAACTTTGGTTTTTGTTTTGAGTAATTGAAATAAATATCTTTCACATTGACATCCCAAAACATAATGTTCAATGTTTTACAAGTTTTACTGCAAAACATTAATCAGTTTCCTTAATAATGACAACACAATTAATCCACTTAACTAATAAATATTACACGCCATGTAGCATCATGATCGCAAATCAATAAAGGATAGGAAAACATTCCGAAAAAGGTAGTTTAAGTTGACATGGTATTTTATACATACTGTATTGGGAAGAGAATAACTTGTGGTGCTAATATGTTTTACACCATGTCTGTTCTTCATGAGGGAGGCCCAAAATCAGAGTTTTCAGGAGTCTGTCTTGAAAATTCAGGAAAAAACCAGGAGTTGCTTGACAGACCACACATGATAAAGATTTAGGGCATTGCATTTCGATATCATTTCCTTGTATAAAACGGATTTCTGTCTTTTATTTACTACCTTAAATACATTAATGTTGTATGTCTCTGATACTTATTAAAACACACTATAGCAATTCTGTATTTCTCCGATACACATAGAACAAATAAGAACACTAGTCTCAAACTGTACAGAAGAGAGAGAGATATCAAGCTCATGCGTGCTTGCTTGCTGGTGGAAATTTATCTTTTTGTCAACTCTTTTTCTGGTTCCAGAATTTAGAAATAACAACAATAGATGTTGCTTTGTAAATCAATCTGACTGTTCACTTTTAAGCTAAAAGCAGTATGTTGACTCCAGAAGCCAAGATGGCTCCTGATCATATTGTTATAATGCATATATATCTTCTGACAGCCAAAGAGATGTAAAAATATCATCATCATCCTTTTAAAGCAATTTTTTGTTTTTATATTGTCGCAGTCAAATACAATTAAAACTGCGTTCATTTTCTACTTGAATAATCATTTATTTGTTTCACTGATCCCTGCAGAACTAAGTCTAGAAATGAACTTTGGGGCACCACGATGCTTCCATTTAGTAACAGGCCTACTAAGATTCTGGTACTTAAAATACAACAATAAATGTTTTATATCATTTCAGCAGATTTCTAAAAAACATCCACATTCACTGACGTTGGAATTTTTTCCCATATTTAAGGTCAATAAATGATGTCTGCGCTCTTTTCTCCAGATCTGCAAGGTCTTTAACAGCAGGGGCCAGTGATTCTACATGCCCCTTGTAGGTACCACCTGAAAAAAAAGTATATATATATATATATATATATATATATATATATATATATATATATATATATATATATATTATATTTTCAATACACATTGTAATAAATAATTAATATACACACAATCTGGAGACTACATATCACAAAAGTATAAGTCTATAGAGGTAAAGTGGCACAACCAGGTTTTGTCTAAAACCAAAACAAAATTCCAAAAATATGTACAACTAAAAACATTTTCTTAGTTCTGACTGCATTACCACATCTCTAATATCTTTGTACAGAAATTTGTCTGTCACCAATGTTAAGATTTAACATAGACTTCTTAAGTTTGTAAACATGAGCCAGTTTATTTTTTGCAGAACTATACATGAAAACACATTCTTGTATTTCCCAGAAACTCTGTTGCTTGCTTCGACTGCTATGTGATTATATCACCCTTAAATGTATTTATTTTCCTGAAAAATGCTGGTAAATTGATAGCTTCAACCAGATGCCTTTCTTCATGGGCAAATAACATTGGCCTGCTATAAATCTTTCAAGCCTCATCAACTAATTACTCTATACACAGTCGGTTGCCATGATACCAGAAAGGAATGACATTTGTCTATATATATTACCTATTAGGAAATTAGAGCAATGATTCCGGTAAAACAAAATGCACCTAATGAAATAGTTTCTGATATGAATGTTTTTATTTCCAAAGATGAATAAACACATGGCAGACTTTTGGCATACATCCAATGTCATTTAGAAGATTTTATACGTATGGTTCTAATCAGTCCTCTACCGGTGAAGCTGGGGGGAGGGGACTATAGGTTTTGTCTGCGTCTGTCCATACGTCAGTCCGAAACCTTAGGTTAAGTTTTTCAATGGTTCACCATTCATTTAATGATAGTATTAGGATGCTGATACTTTGCATATAAATTCTTTAGGAGTTGAAGATTAATGTTGGAGAGTAAAACAGGAAAAATATTTTAATATTTTCTTCTTTTTTGACATGTTTTAGACTTCACTTTTTTGTCCCAAATCTGCAGGTTAAGGTTTTTATTAAAGTTTTTCAATGACTCCCCATTCATTTAATATTAGTATTAGGATGCTGATACTTTGCATATAGGTTCTTTAGGGGTCGGACAGTAATGTTGGAGAGTAAAACTGGACAAATATTTTCATTATTTTTTTCTTTTTTGACACACTTTCACATTATAATGGACTTTCATATATCTAACAGGGCTTTTGTTGTTTGAGTTTGGGCATTATTGACCATCCAACCCATTAGTGTTACACAAAATCTACAAATTTCATTTGCCATAACCAATCAAGCCAAGGCTGGTGTTAACATAGTGTGACGGTAGGGGACATGTATCGATTCATCAGTACTCTCAGAATGCTCGTTTACAATGACCTCAGAGAAATAAACGATGCTATCAATCTTATCCAGGGAGTGTTTCTTTTGCAATACTTCCCAGTCCAGTAGGAGTTAATAGCCAGCTAAACAGAGTCAAAAGAACATAAAACAAATCTTTAACTAATGAACCCCTGTAAAACAATGGACTCTTCTATAAATCAATGACTTAAACCAGTCCAAATGTGTCTCTAGGGATAAATGGATAAAGCTTTGGGTAATTATTAAATTTAATACTAAATAAGATCTAAATCCTGTGAATGTAAAATTTCATACACGAATAAAACAATCAAGAGGTGTCCAACCGGAACGTAATGTTCGTATAAAACACAGTGGCAAATAACGGAACATGCACACCAAGCAGATGTAGTATTGGACGAGAAAAAGCCTCAGGGCAGCCATCCTGTGCACCAAGTTGGTATATGAATGCGGTGAGATTACATAAGTTCACAACGAATGAGCCGCTGACAGAGACGGTGGAAAGACAATGCCGAATAGTACTACTAAAAGTTATAAAGTGTACCAAGGTAGGAAAAATAAAAACAAGTAAAAATCAATACAATTGACGAGACTTAATAAGAGATTACACCAATTTGCCTTGAACATAGGCACACTGGAAGATATACTAGGCCTGGCAAGAATGGATTTGTCATACCCCAAATAGTAAGAACACATAAACACTCTAAACAAATCTAACAGTAACGACACAACCTCTGTAGCCCAATCGATTACGACGAGCCCGAACAGGGAGCAAAGAAGGGAAAGATCTGAAACTACGGTAGGAAGTCCGGACGAACAATGCATATCGCTCACATGATTAAACCAGTGCGCATTACGTCGCATAGCAAAGATTGAATTACACGAGACCCATAGACAAGAAGACGAGACAAAAAGAAGAACCACATTATGCTCCTATGAAGGCATCGTAAACTTCTTAAATAGAAAAACGTGTATAGGGAGATTATGCCTAGCTACAACACAGTAACTAATTGGAGATAGAAGTGCTGCACGATAGAATAAAGGAAGTCGGCCCGAAGTTCTGAGGACTGAAGGGCCACGAAGCCCCTGGGACGAGAGCTAGACATGCCGCAAAGCATAAAGTCGCCTCCAGGGTGCATAAGTTAAGAAAGCGCAAGCGGAACTGATAAGGGGCGCCTAAAGAAATAATTCAAAAGCCGTTATTCCCCCGAATGATGAAACGTGGACACGGTACGCGAATGGAATCTTTCCCCCAGAACAGTCGTGTCAAACGCCACAATGTCCGAGAAAAGACGAGCTACATAATATCATCTGACTTAAACCAGTCCAAATGTGTCTCTAGGGATAAATGGATAAAGCTTTGGGTAATTATTAAATTTAATACTAAATAAGATCTAAATCCTGTGAATGTAAAATTTCATACACCATTTCCCAGCTACAAATGATATCTTAGCATCCAGTAGTACACCAGCTTTTTACTAAATTCACCAAGCTTCAACCATTGAGCAGGGAAGTATGTGAGATAGGCAAAAGTGTTGCCACTAGGATATTTTTGGGGGGTATCGGCACTATCACTATGGTTTTCTCACAGGGTATGCACCTTTCATGCCAACAACAGGCCTTTTTCTGTCAGTTTTGGGAAAATGCAATTGGCAACACAACTGGGAAATTTAATGTAAACTTGTGTCAAATTGGGAAAAATAATTAGCATACATGTAAATGAACATGAGAAGGAACCTCTTGCTTCAATGCAACCCACCAGAGAAATAATAAATTGTTATAGCATCACAGTCTGTACACAAAATGCATGTATTTTGCATTGTTTATGGGGCTGAATTTCAGCCCTATGGAAACTATAGAAAAAGCTGTAAAAATATTTATCAACTGTTGCAAAATAAACAAAGTTAAGATAATATATGATCTCTTACTATTCTTTGCTTTAAACTGATGCTGTTTCCTTGCTAGTAAGTTTTACAGTCTCAGAAACTGTCAAGTAACATATCTCCTAGACATAGACTGACTACATATTTTACTTTCCAATGATTTTTTTTTTCAATAGACTATTTTGGTGTTGTCTCATTCTGTTTTGCTAAGATTGTTTGTACTTAGATCACATGACTTCAACTGAAAGTCAGTCAAGGCCAATTCCGGATGTTTAATAATTTCATTGAAGAAATTCCGCAAAATCTTATTTCAGGTCATCTCCGAGGAATCAATTTAATTAGATAAATCTGCGAGGAATCAATCTAATTAGATAAATTATCTCTTTGTGAATATGGAAAGTGTCATCAAATCTAGTACCTTTTAGTATCGCTTCAAGATATTCATATTCCAGGTCGCATATATATACGATATACTACATGTCTGGAATGATCATGCCCTATATTTATCTTTGAAACAGCACACTATTATAATGAACTGTGACATAACAGAGCCGGTCTGGCTCAGTCGGTAGCGCGCTCGACTCTGGATCGTGAGTTGAGTTCGAGTCCCGCCGGTGACAGGTTGGTTTCCTGTCTTTCGGATGAGACAGTAAATACTGGAGGTCCTGTGTCGCAGTAGGTATTGGCACGTTAAAGAACCCTCACTGCTCAATGGCCGTAAGTGCCGAGCATAGGCCAAAAATTTGAAGCCCTTCACCGGCATTTGGTGATGTCTCCATATGAGTGAAATATACTTGAGTGGGACGTTAAACAACAAACAAACAAACAGTGACATAACAAGACAACTCGAAAGTGGTCTATTTAGCATTATGGGTGTATAGCCTATGTTTTGGAAGGGAAGGACATAAGATATTAAAGCAATGAGACTTTGAGTTGAGTGGATGCTAAATAAATCAATAACATATCACCCGGGTTTTGGGTTGGCAGTGCATAACATTAAAAGATGATTTACCTGTGTTTTTTTTTTTTTGGCCATATGTGACTTTACCATCAAATTCATTGACGGCAACTTTCAAATCAGGTTCTACAGTATCAATGGTGATATCCAAATGTTCCTGTACATCTATTAAGAGCTACAAGTAGAGGAAAAAAAAAACATGTTATATACTAATGCTGTCTTTGCCTGATTTATCCAATCCTTCATTGACATCTAGCCATGTATTAGTTTTTCTCTAATAATTTGAATTTCTTTCCTCATACTTTTAAATCAAATTTTGTGTGGAGCTTTATATCAATGATAACTAGGATCTATGATCAACATTCAGCAACATCTTTTTTTTTCAGAATGGTTTACTCTTCAAGGGAAATATGTTTCTCAAACACATTTTGTTTGCAGTTGGAAAAAATTCCCCTATGGATTCAGTGATAGATACAATAGTTTAATACCTGGGTATTCAGATCTACTACATGTACCATAAAAGTTTGGAAATTTTTTATACATAGGTCTTGCGGGACACATACGGGTCAAAATCTACTAAAAGTAACAAGTAATAATATAATCCATATTAGAAATGTTTTATGAATTAAAACTGGACTTTAACAGATGACTTCATCTAATGTATAAGATGACCATTTTAAAATTCTGATCACTTGAAACTATTCATAAAGTAGCCTGGGATCCTGGCCCAATCATACTTCGTCTATAGGACCAGGCGTAATATAATCCACATGACCAACTGATCAGTGCTGAACAGGGGTGAAGTTTATCATGTAATCAAGATACCGTATACAAAAAATGTGCATGTCCATATTAGTAAACAGAGAAATCAGCGGTGTCCATTTTATATAACATCATGTTTGTTATGATTTGATGCTATCCCACAATTCAGTGTGGTGGAAAGGGTTATCTTGTCAAATCAGATAATCTAAGTGATTGTATTCCACCTGGCTATACTGACAGCATTAGCATCAGTGGACAAGGATCCCAGGCTATTCATAAGATAGCAGTGTAAATGCAAACCAATTCAAGTCTCTATTTCTGTACTCTGTAGTTACAAGTATCTATATTATTTTTCTGCATTCTGTATGCAATATTTGATTTTAATGAAAACAAGAGTATCAAAGGACTTTCCAATCAATTGAGCCAATTCACACAATTATGGGCCCATCTTTGTTCACAACAGACTTGACCCCTAAGAGTTACTCCTACCAAAATATGGTTGAAATCTGTGAAGTGGTTTTGGAGAAGGTGTTAATGATGTCAAAGTTTTTTTTTATTATTGGCATTTTATTGCAAAGTTTTCTAAAGCTAAGATAATCATCTTTTTACATTGCTTACTCTAGGACGGATTTCGGCTATACTTATTATTTGACCTTGTATGATACCACTTTCTCTTTAGAAAATACATATACATTTTAAATTGGAGCTCAACTGATGAAGTCTAATTCACAGAAATGATCGTCTTGAGCATTATAACTTTGGTATTATGTTCATGATATTTACACCACTCAATAACTCTTTCAGTAATATGGTGGTGATGAGTTTTTAATGGTGGAGGATATAACCTGGTTACAATGTACATGGGAACAGTAAACTGGCAAATGTTTTCTTAGCAAATCAGCTTACATGTAAATTCCAGCAAAACTTAAACCTATGTTGAACAGAGGAGAGAGACTTCATGGTTTTAAGTGTGATGCTCTAAGCACTGGGCACATGCCTTTGGCTCAGGTGATCTATAGATGTACATGTATTTAATGCTAAATCAATACCATCATAGATCAAAGCAGGACTTTATCTTTAAAATGTTTCACAATCTTATATCTGCACCTTGTTCCATTTACCATTAAAGTGCAAACTGTCTTTTAAGACCACATTTCAGTGGTTGAAGGGTTGGTCTTTCAAGACAGGTTTCACTGTATTAAGATGCAGATTAAAACATGCAAAATACTAAAAACTTAAATTTTTACTTATGTCAAAGACAATTTTTTAGGATTCTAATTTCATATCTACTTGTTGAAAATACCTAATGGAGTAATTTGTGTGATTAGTATTTGCTCCTCATGTATACAGCTGATTCTATCTTGAAAATATATTCAATTTTCCTTTTTCTTTTCTTCATTTGAAACAAAGCATGTTAAATATGAAATATACACCAGACTTTTGGTCTCGTAAACACTTTTAAGCCTATGGGTATATACAAGATAAGCTTTGACTGCGACTGTAAATAATTGTCTAACTGAAAACAGAATGAGACAGAAAGTACCTTCCCACTGACATTGTTTCTCATGGGATATCTGTTTACCGGTAGTTTTTTTTTCTATTTTCCATTTTGAAGGAATATTGCTTGGAAATGTCTTAGCACCTGTACAGATGATATGGAAATGTAGATAAATAGTGGAGAGTATATTCAAGAGTGGTGAAAACCAAGATAAGAAAAGTTCACTTGAACTTTTTTTGGCACGAGTGAGTTAAATAGAAAAAGGCAGAAATCATCTGTGAACTGAGACAAAACTCACATTGCCAATTTTGGAGTCCATTGTATTCAAAGATCATTACTGTAGGTTTTATCATAAAACAATTACAAAGATTCTAATTGAAATCATTCACAACATTTCCACATAAGACAATTACCCTTGTCTCATAATTTTTTATGAATACATGTAGGCTGGAAAAGTTAAAACCTTGCTAGACAGAATAAGATACATTTAGCCTTACAGGAGGAGATAAATGCTAATCTTTTTTTTTTTTTTTTTTTTTGTTATTTAAATACTGGTACAGCATTAACTTAATCTATATATTATCTAAATCTAATAAACCTTGGTAGAAATTAGACTCAATTTTCTAGGCTATTCAAACACTGCTAGAAATTGGCTGTTTTTCTTGTCCTTTTATTGCTGACATTTATGTCGAAGCACGTCTAACTGACAGTGCTTAACGTTGTTTGAAGTGATTTTATTGCGAACTATGTCTGAAAACAGACTCTCCTGAAAATTTGAGAACAAAATAATCCAAATCAAACAAATTGATTTTTTTTTTTGCAAATGCTTACTTAAAATAATATTCAGAATTGGAAGCATAAACTGTTTGCTGAAGGCTGGAGAGCAGCTAGTGTTTAACAGTTAAGAAATAACTCGGTTACAATGTACGTGTGAAAAGTCCACTAGCCTTCCAAATGTAAACTGGATGTTAAATATACAGAAGTCCATAAAACATCACACAAATATGGTAAATATACAAACAAGAGGCCCGATGGGCCTTGACGGTCTCCTGGGCAGAACACATAATTAGCTCCCATCAGCACTAACATGACAATAACTGCCCTGTTGACCTTTTTGCAGATCTTTGCATGCTGAACATTTTTGCTTTTTTCAATTTTACTCTAGTTATTATACGTTTCAAGATAACATCAAAAAACATGAAAAGTCCACAAAAAGGGGAAATAACTCCCATAAGGGTTGACCTGATAATGTTGGCCCTATTGGCGTTTTTGTAGATCTTTGCCTGCTGAACATTTTTGCTTCTTTCACTTTTACTCTAGCTATTACACATTTCAAGATGATATGAAAAAACATGAAAAATATACTTAAAAGGGGAATTAACTCCCAAAAGGGGTACTCCAACAATTTAAGGCATTTTACTTTTTTGTAGAATTTTACATGCTGAACATTTTTGCTTTTTTCACTTTTACTCTAGCTATTATACTTTTCAAGATAATGTCAAAAAAATTCTAAAAACATGAAAAAATCAACAAAAAGGGGGAAATAGCTCACTTAAGGGTGAACCCGACAATTTCCACCAAAACAAACTTTTGGTAGAATTTTGCAAGCCGCTCATTTTAAGGTAACAGGTTTTTTTTTCTAGCTTTAATAATTCTGGAGATACATGTATTAATTTTTTTTAAAATGCTGACTCATTCATTCTATATCTAGCCATGAAATCCATCTTTGGTCCTAGTCCCATTTCGCCCAGCTTTACATGTTTATACCTTCTGCAAAGTTTGGTTTAAATTGACCTAATGGTTCTGGAGAAGTAGTCAAAAATGTTAAATTTTTACCAAAAAAAACATATTTTCCATTTAGCTAGGTGTCTGTGACATTGAACTTTGACCCCATGACCTTGAAATTTTGTCAAAATGATCCTTAGATAATTTCTAACAACTTTCTCATATATCTTTGTATACAAAAAGTTGATCAGTTTTGAGTTATTAAACAATTTGTTATAGAATTGTACCCTGCATTACTGAAGTGCCCCCTAGTGGCTCATTTATGAACAGATTTCATTTTCATTTGCAAATTTGTAGATATTGACTTAACAATCATGCATAAAAAATTTGAAAGTCATCAAATCATTTTTGGTCCTTTTTGGCCCCTTTTGGGGACCCTATGGGTGATATCCCCTTTTCATTTGCAAACTTTATGCAGCTTCACATGGGGATGATACATGCCAAATTTGGTTAAAATTGGTCCACTTGTTCTTGAGAAGAAGTTGAAAATGTGTAAATGTTAATGACAGATGACGACAGACAAAAGACGATCACAATAGGTCACCTGAGCCAAAATGTGGACTAAATGTACTATAAGAGGGAATTGTTCTCCTAAAGTGTTGTCTGGAGATTTATAGTTCTGGAAATTTTTCGGAAGAACTTAACAAAGAACTTTCTTTTATACATGTACCACCAAATGTAAGCACTTTGATAAAGATGCCATTATGTATTTTGTTTCACGGAGAAAAAACAAGTATCAATTTCTGCGTCCTTCATTGAGTTTATTTGTAAAAATAAAGATTAAAATGTTAAATAATAGAGTGAGAATACATATTGAGTAAGAATAGTTCAAAATGAATCACCTGGACCCAGTTGCACAACTCATTGCTAAATTCAACCTATGGTTAGCCAATTGCTTTAACAGTAGTTAGAGCAAGTTAAATTTTACAAAGTACTGTGCATCCCGGTACACATGGTCTTTCTCAGCTAGTTCAACATTAAATTTTACACAACTACTTATGTTCTAAAAAATCTACTAAATCTTCAGTAGCTCTGTGTTCTAGATACAAAAAATCAACCACCTTAAGCATGTTTAGAATTTCACAAATGAAACATACCAAAAAGGAAAAAGAATATTCGTTGCTTATTGAATACGATGGTAATAATCTAAATAAAAAAAGAAATTGTCCAAAAATAGCCTTCTTTAAAAAAAAGTTCACAGAAAATATCTTCGTCTTCTGCTGCTGACAAATGCACACATTTACAATAATGTACATCAATTCTGAGAGAAAGAGCAACAAATTATAAGTGATAAGTTGCTCTAATTTGAGAGATAGACAGAGAGAGAGAGAAAGAAAGAGAGAGAAAGACAGACAGACAGACAGACAGAGAGGGAGGGACAGAGAGAGACAGACAGAGAGGGACAGAGAGGGACAGACAGACAGTCAGAGAAAGGAAGAGAGAGAGAAAAAGAGAGAGACAGAGAAATAGAAGTAAAAATGTCAAAATGGAACATAAAATAAAAAGATATCTTTGTTGTTAAATATATTTTACACTTTGTAACCTTTAAAGCAATATGGGCTGTTGTTATTTTTTATTTTACACTTTGTAACCTTTAAAGCAATATCAGCTGTTGCTTTTTTATCATTTTACACTTTGCAATCTTTAAAGCAATATGAGCCGTTAGTATTTTTTATTTACTCTTTGCAATCGTTAAAGCAATACGAGTTGTCATTTTTTTTTTTTTTTTTTTTTTTTTTTTTACACTTTTTTAATCTTTGAGCTGTCGTTATTTTTCATTTTACACTTCAATATGAGCTGTGGTTATTTTTTATTTTACCCTTTGCAATCTTAGCAATATGAGCTGTTGTTATTTTTTTATTTTACATTTTGTAATCTTTCAAGTCACATTCCGGGGACGTTATTGTAATTTTCTGGACATATTGTAATTCTTAACATTTTCATTAGAAAACAACTCCTAACCGACGAAAATGAAAATTTTTTTTAAAAATTTTGATTTATTAATAGAGTTATTTGTGGGGATATAGTTGATATAAAGGGTGTATCTGATTCACCATGAGAGTACTATTCCTGCACAGTCTCAGCTCATGTTGTAATCGAATGTACCAGGGCAGGAATTAGTTATTTTAAAGAAGTCGATTAAATACACATGATTCACATCAGTTTATGGTGAAATTGCTTGCCCAGGACAGTGTTCCAGAGCATTTAATTGGTGTTCCACTTGCCCGATTTCTCCTGGACAGTGAAACGAACAGGCTCAGTAGAGCGTCATCACGTGACTGGCAACACCTTCCCTGTTATAAATCGGTCAATGTGTTCCGTGTCTCCCACAATTAATTAACTAATTAGTTGGAATTGGACTTTAAAAATACCACAAAAGTTCATGGGAATACGCATCAAGAGAGTACAGAAAAGTTCATTTATGGACATTACTCCCCGAAATGTGGCTTTAAAGTAATATGAGCTGTAGTTATTTTTCATTTTACACTTTGTAATCTTCAAAGCAATATGAGTTGTCGTTTTTTATTCATTTTACACTTTGTAATCTTTAAAACAATATGAGTTGTCGTTTTTTATTCGTTTTACACTTTGTAATCTTTAAAACAATATGAGTTGTCGTTTTTTATTCATTTTACACTTTGTAATCTTTAAAACAATATGAGTTGTCGTTTTTTATTCATTTTACACTTCGTAGTCTTTAAAACCATATGAATTGTCGTTTTTTATTCATTTAACACTTTATGATCTTTAAAGCGATATAAGTTGTCGTTATTTTGGATTTTTTCAAAATTGTCAAATCCACTGTAGATCATTTTAATACAATAAGAATTAACTCTGAGCTAGAAATAACTTACATATACCTTGATTTAAACCCTTAAACATAGTTTTTCACGCACACATAAATATAGTGCTGCAAAAGTGTTTCCTATTACCAAAAGTAAATTTACCATGGCAGATTTAACTAGCGATTACAGCAGGTTATATTTGGCATATATATTCTAATATTATGAATGCATTTGCTCTTTTAACTCATATACCCCTGGAAAATATTGGACTCTTCTATGAATCAATGACCAAAACCAGCCCAAATGTGTCTTTAGGGGTAAATGGGTTAACCGCCAAGTGATCTCTTTCTGATGTATACAAGATAAATATTACGTAAAATCTGCTTTTAAAATTTCTGTAGGGGACAGCTCACAGTGCTTCCAACCAATCTAGGGTCTTCAGTTAAAATTTGGCCCTTAGTAACTATTACAGTCATGGCCTTCTCAAGTCATTGTTTTGTTGTAAATTTTACTATTTTCAAATGTAAAAGAGAAAAATATACAGAAAAAAAAGTCTGAATTTCTTTCCTATGGCTAATGTCTGCGCAGCTAACTTTGGAAACCTGACATTTACTCATTTTTTTTTCGATTCGTTGGACTGAATAAAGATCTTATATCTTACTGACGTTGTTGCATAACTTTTTTAAATAATGTTTCATTTTTAACTATGTAATGTTGTGAAAATCTGACTTACCTTAGGTTCATCATACCAAATACAGCATCCACCATAGTCTGTGAGATTAGTGTTGTAACATCCCTTGCCACGATTATTGCAGTTGGAGTGGTACCACACCTGAAACAGTGTATTAACATGTACATCTGTATTTTTGCTTTTTTTTTTTTTTTGGCTTGGATTTAACAGTCTTTTGCACCACAGACAGCCAGTTTTTTATTTTTATTTATATATTTTTTTTTTTGGAAATTGAAGGATAGAACCCAGTTAAAATGTACTAAGGAAAGGACTAAAGGCCTTCCATACAAATTTCTTCACAAAATCTAAGTTCCTATGGGTTTTAAACCTGATCTGAATAGAGGTAGTAATTATGCTAGTGGTTTTGTAAGCATATACAAATGGTTAATCTAAACAGCAGTTTCTTTACCATAAGGTCATTAGTGCAACCCTAAACTCAAATAATGTATATCTTGATAATTTTGGTGACTGATAATTTACTAGAAACAACAAAAAACATATTTATCCCATCTTAGATTCACTCCAACCCACCACAGTCTCAAGGATGGCATGTATCAATTATTAAGCTTGATAATTTCACTTTCATTTTAAATTCATTTCCTCATCCAAAAAATTTAAACGGAGGCAAAATTTTTCAGGTATGCAGTATCAAATATATCATTATTGACTCATTTGCCCCTAAAGACACATTTGGACTGACCTGAGTCATTGATTCACAGAAGAGTCCATTGCTTCTCAGAGGTTGATGAGTTAACTGTCAAATAAGATGTCAAAATCTTAATTTTCAGAATGCAATAATGCCAGGACATTCCATCTTGACCCATAAAATATTGAAGGTATATTTACACATCTGTGAATAATCTAACATTACTCTCACCTTTTCTTTTACTGATGCTACAAGTGAAATTGCTAAGCCCATTCTGAAAAAAATAAAGTTTTTTATTAATTGGTAGGACTACACTCCTCAAAACTGAAAAAAAAAAACAAATCACACAAAACTAGCATTCTGTATGTAAACATTCATTTAATCAATACATTTCCCCTACCTATGAGAGGGATTTACCAACCTCCTCAATGCCGGGTCCAAGATACAAAAAAAATTAGGAAAATATACATTTTAACTAGAACAGAAAAACTTAATTTGAGACATTTGTTTGAAAATACTTTGTTCTTTTATTTTGAATTCAAAATTCAGTGTTTAGGGGATATAACTAGGCTAATGTCAGTTTTTTCATCAATATTTAGACCTTATATAATGCACCAGTAATGACTCACTTCTGGTGCATTCAATGTGACCCCATGCAGTGAGTTTGCAGACTGAAATGTGAATAACTTTGTTTTCATGTATTTTCCAAAATTTCATTTCAAAATCTATACCACAGTGTCTGTCATGTACTTCTCTCCACCATATATAGTCTTAAACTCTTGGTAGAGGTCATGAATATGAGTTCTCATAGTCATAAAAACATTTCCACTGTGTTGAAAAAATCATAAATCAATTCCTCTCTGTTAAAAACAATACGTCTATTGGCCATAAATATTACATCTTATACTTTTTTTTTCTCTCCCTCTGTCAAAAAAAAAAAAATTTTTTTCACATATAGATATGTCAAAAAAAAAAAAAAGTTTTCACATATACATATAGATATGTCAAAAAAAAACTAATTTTTTTTCACATATAGATATGATTTATCTTAGTCATTAACATGAAAGCACTCTTTGGTACAATTGTATCAGGTCTAATTTACTGGTACTCTATTACAAGACTGTCATTATGAACACACAAGGAAAATCAGTTACCATAGAAACTTGAAAACAAGTACAAGCACATTTGGTGTTACTTGACATGTTGATGTCTGGCTTATTACAGATAATAAAAGATGGCAAGAGAAGTCAACACGTCATCTATTATTGGAGTGAGTTTTAACAATTCACTTTTAAAGAAAATTTTCACTAAAATTAATAAAGGTTAATTACATTTTATCATGTCCCTAATTCTGAATAATGGATTGGAGGAAAGAGTTACTGGTTAGAAATACTTTTAAAACTAAGGACAACTTATTTCAAATTATCTTCAATGACAATCTCTTAGTAATGCTTTGAGAGAATAATAGAATCTTACATTTGTGTGCTGAGTGGATAAGGAAATCTCCACCCGAAAGATAAGAATCTGGATGTCCAATTTGAGTGGCGATTCCGTTTTCACTCAACACATGCATGCTTGATTATTTTTTCTCCCATGTTTCAAGTATATATTTATGTCAATTCAATGAAAAAAAACTTATAAATTCCAACATAACTATTTAAGCACTGCATTCTCATTACTGTGATGTCATTTCACATGTAGTTTGTCAATACCTCAGGGGTTGACACGAAAATTATTCCCCTAAAATAAGGGAGGAAAATCAGTGAACCATGGGAGATTTATCCATGGACTCTGTAAAGTAAAGACTAAGAATTACATAGTGTATGGTAGCATTGTAGCTGAGAATGTTCTTAATCAATATTATCTAACAAGAGTTGTCAGAGTACTAAATGAAAGCTCTGGCCATAACAAATCTATATGTGAAATATCAAAGCCCTATCGCTCATGGATTAAAAGATAAAGCCAAGGTTAAAGTTTTTGAAAAGTAGGTCAAAGTCCACAGTCAAGGTCACTACCTCAAAAGTCAAGATAGCAAATGAAAGCTCTGGTCATAAGGAATCTATAAGTGAAGTATCAAAATCCTATCACTCATTTTTAAAAAGATATAGCCAAGGTTAATGTTTTTTAAAAGAAGGTCAAAGTCACTCTGTCAAAACACATGGAACCAAATGAGAGCTCTTATTATATTTTTAGAAATCTACATGTGAAATACCAAAGTCATGTCCCATGTAGTTAAAAAGATATAATCAGGTTAAAGCCAATGAAGACAACAGGGGCATGGCATTAGCTCTCTGAACTTTCGTCCCGGAGAGCTAAATATAAGGATTGTTGTTATTTCTAGACATTTAATATTTAACAACCAAAAAAAAAGTCATACTGGAATCTAAATTGAATGAAAAACTAAACAACTATATTAATCAGATCAGACTTTACAATTGTCACTAGGTCAATTTGATTTCAATTCAAATATTCATAAGCAGCAGGTGACTTGTCATTTTTACTTGAGGTTTACAAAATCAATAACTAATTTTCCTCACAACCACATTTACAGCTTTTACCAACATAATCAACTGCCTGCACTCAGCCAAAGTGACTGAAACTCTCCCCAGTACCGACACCTGCAGAAATAACAAATGCACAAGGACAAATTATGGACGAGAGTAATCAATCAGGGTCATACATGACATATCCTCCACTTTAAAGTTCACTCAGGGCATTTTATAATATATATATACACACAGTCATATACTTATATTGAGCCCTCTTAAATTGAAATCCCGCTTTATTTGAAATGGCTCTGATTCCCATGGCAAAATTCTGTATAACCATTACAACCATGTTCTATTGAAAATCCTATTTATTTGAAAAAAAAATCATTCCCTTTGATTTCAATATATACGGGTTTGACTGTAAATTTAAACATCATACCTTTCAGCACGACCAACTCTTCCAATCCTGTGTATATAGTTCTGTTTTTCATCAGGCAACGTCACATTTATAACTGAAAAAAAAATATATAAATACATACATACATGTATAGTCAAAACTGCATTAAAGGCCACCTCTGCTCCAAAGGGCACCTGCCTATAAAGGCCATTCAAACACAACCTTTGTAAACTTTTTTACAATGAATAAACCTCTTTATAAGGACCACCAGTCTATGATGACAACTTCTGAATGTTCCCTTGAGTGGCTTTTGTAGATAAGTTTGACTATACTGTCAAATGTGATACAAACAGAAACATAACATAAACCAAGATTACAAAGTCCACCAACAGATGGTATTGGAATCCCTCCCTATTAACCAAACCTCAAATTTGTATCCACAGTATTGAAAATAGACCACCTCCAAAAGTCAAAAAAGTCATTTTTGCAAATATTAAAAGACTTAAAGAACTAACCTAGTATTTGAAGCTCACACTGTGCTAGGAAAGGAATCATAGGAAGTGCCATATTAACCCCATTAAGTGCCCATGTCCCTATAAGCGCCCTCTCCCTGTAAGTAACAGTTTATCTGTATCCCCTAGCAACAGAATTTTGTTGTTAGGTGTCTTCAGAAACAACTGCAAACTGTAAGTAACAGTTTATCTGTATCCCCTAGCAACAGAATTTTGTTGTTAGGTGTCTTTAGAAACAACTACAATCACTGTGCCTGATAAAAAATTGATTATTTTTTTCTTCAATTTGATTATTAATTGGTCCCATTAAGCACATTACCCTGTTTTCCTAATTTTTTTAGGGCCCTGGGTGCTAAATGGGTCGAAGACGGTATATGTAAATTTTAGTAGATGTATGCAAGTAGAAGCAGTTACATCTGACCTTAACTTATCTTAACCCAGCACTGACATGCCAACTCAAATGAAATCAAATTTCTTATTACAATTTTAATTGGATATGAAGATGATAGTATCATCTAGTTTATGATAAGAGTGCAGTCTAACCTGCCTTTGGTGACCACCTCTATATAACAACTACTCATAGCCACCATTTTCAACATTCTCCCTGCTTAGTTCCTACATTTTTTAATCCTGTATAGCGAAAACCTGCTTCCCACTACAGCTCAAATTCTGCATATGGTCTCTTGCATATTTTGTATTACGACTCATGAAGGGAGAAGACTTGTATATGGGGTTTTAAAATGTTCAACTCTTGTTTCCAAAAGAGCTGGAAAAAATTATCACACCTTAAAAGTCATATAAACCTAAACCATTTCATCCACTTGTTAATAAATGATTTCAAAATGAAATGATGACCTCAACAAAAGCAATGCCAAAAGTGTTGATGTTATAAGCCAAATAGTTGCTACAACATTACAACTTTTTCATCAATAAGAAACATTTCTCTAACAATAAACATTAAGTGAACTCTTTTTTATGAAACCAAATAATCAATACCACTTGACATAAAATGTTCGCTGTTTGGATTATGTCAAGTCCAACAATTCACGTATCTTGGGATTTTATTTTATTATCTTATTATCGTTTAATCATGACAATTAATAAACAATTATTTTAAATAAGGGATGTTTTTCTTCACCCTATGGTGCTACAATCTATTCTAACATCTTATCTACAATTAAGTAACACAATGATTAATTCCTCATGTACTTACAACTATTACAACACACTTAAGTTTACTTAAATTGTTTTTCATTTCAAATGAATTCATTGACCCTTGAAAAACAATGGACTCTCAATAGACTCATCAGAGGTATATATTAGTATTGAATGTATGGAGAAAATTTTCATCAAAATCAGTGAAGGAATAAAAGCGTTTAAGTGATGACAAGGAAAGACAATTTAAGAACAGGCAGACCCCTTAGAGGCAATATACCATAATACATCTTGTCTTTCAAAAGGAGTATAAAAAAGGCAAAGACAAAAAACAAATACACCATGGGTACCAAAACTCAGTAATTTTTTGTTAAAATTTCAGGAAAGAAAGTCAAATTATTTGTCGGAAGCCAAAACATTGCTAACAGACAAACACACTGCGATGTAATTAACAGGCAATGTTTCATAAGCAAATGTAATCAGTCACTGAAACAGATTGATATCATAGTTCAGGTTTGATTTTAAATTAAGTGTGTACATTGCAGTTATTGACAAAATGTTATGAAAGTAAGTAATTAGTTGACTGTCATGGTATTCAGTGCAGTATTAGATTGTATGATCCCCCTGAAGGCCATTAATCTTGATAAATGGCTAACAGTCTCTAAGAACTAATCATTCACATGCCAAATATGGCTAAGAGCATCACCAAATCAATTTCTTCTGTGTCTGACTTACATCCAAGACATAGGTGTGGCCATAAGAGACCTCAGCAGGCATTAAAGTACAGATTTGTAATACATGCATACTTAAAAATCTGGCAAATACAGCAAAATCCTTTATCTAAATTTGCACTCTACGTGCCCCCATCCATCCCCACAACCCCATCACTCCACTTTCCGACATATTTTCCATTTGTAAGAAACACAACTAAGTTTTCAGAGAAACCTGTAATATGCCTTTGGGATGATTACCTTTTTAAAATTGTGAAATAATTACATAATAGCATGACATTTAAGAAACTTATTGAGTTTTTAATTAGTTCTGACTTAGAAATCACTAAAAGTCTTAGTATTTTAAGCAAGGTTGGAAAAATTCTGAAAATTTATGACAGGCGTATAACATGTACAAAAACACATCCTACATACATATAACATAGAAGCATCCTTGGTGCAACCCATGGAATTAATTAGCAATGCAAATACCTTGGGGTTGAACCAAACTTTAATTTGAATAGTATTTTACTCCACACCCAACTATTTTTCAGTTAAATGGTGGTGACCAGTTTTTAATGGAGGAGACAATCCATTTACAATGTACCCGAGAAGAAACCACCGGCCTTCCTCAAGTAAACTGAAAAACTTTCTCACAAAAATCAGACTAGGTTCCAGTGGGACAGACACGAACAAATATTTTCCCATAAGCCTCAATGCTAATTTACAAAACTTTAGATCACTGTCACTCCCATGTTTATTAAATCTGGGTCAAGTAAGTACCCTATGCTGAAAGATCAATATTTTTGATAACAAAATATGCAATCAAAAGTATAGGTTGCCGATGCATTTTTACTTCAAATTTTCACTTGTTTACAACTCGTAGTATTCCGCACCAAAGGAAAATATCTATTCTCATATGACCCCTCCCTTTAAATTTCCAACTGTCAACCCTATAACTTCCAAAGTACTACCAATATTCATGCATCTTTTTTTATCACATTATTTTCACTTATTAATGGCAAAACTATTTTTTTTCATTTAATGACCAATCAGGGCTCATTTAACCCCGCACAACTTTGGGTGTCCAAAATGTCTGCACCCATGTTGTAAACAAAGCAGCTGTGTGGGCCAGTGGGGCTCAAACTTGCACTGACCAGAAGTGAGAGACTTCATGGTTCAAAGCACAATGCTCTAACCACTCTGCCATGGAGACCCCAGGTGGCATTGAGGATGGACCACCTGAGAAAGAGGATATTCAACGTTGGATCTTTGAAATAAACAAGTCCTAAAATGCCCTTAACTTTGTACTGAAACATTTTCTTATACTATATCGTATACTTACTGGTCTCAGCAAAGAATGTTGAACATCAGTGCATGCTTTTTTCAACACTAAATGATAGACTTGATCAAGGAACGAGAATACATCAAAAGATTCAGAAAGAAGATGAAATGACCTTACACGCCATCTTATTTCCAAGCCTATCTACACAAATCCTGAGGGATGTAGAACTACCTATATTGTCCGATTCACATAACTTGGCGGGGCGGAGAAACCTTTTGATTATCATACAATCAATTCAACTCACTTTTCAGTTATGATGGGATCCAAAGAATTGCATTTTATTACCATGGATACCCGTAAATATGAAACATGTAGAAATTTTTACTCTTGTCAGTGGAATGCTAACGTATTACCTAAAATTTAAACTTGTCCAGGTTAAAACAGGGGTTCACGAGACTCCACCCCACCAGGGTATATGGATTTTACTGTAATTGTAAAATGATCAGATATTACAAACACGTCCTCTCTGCTTTTGTAGGTACAGGAATATTGATTTTTGTGTTTTGTATGCAATGTATGTGAAAAAATATATATATGCATGTGTGTATACATATATACAGTCAACTCTTGTTATAACCGCCAGACTGGGATCTGGTAAAATTGCTGTTACATCAAATATGCTGTTATATCAAATTTCAAGGCTTGGTGCCAAAATAATATTGCATGAACATCCTTGTTGTGAAAACCCTATTAAATATTAAACCTCAATTCAATACAATTGCGCCCCCCCCCCCCCCCCCCCCCCCCCCCCCCCCCCCCCCCCCCCCCCCCCCCCCCCCCCCATGAATGATATAAAATGATTACAACAAATAAAATGGTTTTTATTGTTATTTTCATTCTATTAATTTGATAAATCATGGCAACAATTTTTCATTTTTTATACTTTGCCATCAAAAGTCAAATTTACAAGTAAAATGCATGTTTTTTTGCCAAAAAGCACTGCCTGTGCCAGAAAAAGCAAATATGCCATTATATCAATCAAATTAAAGAGCAACCTGAGTGAAAAATGAATATTTCTGTATTTATAGATCTCATCATTCTTAGAACAACATCGAAAACCCGATCAAAATCAGTAAGCATTTTCTTGAGATATTGACCACCAAAGTGAGCAATTTTACCTGCTTAAGGAAAACTACTTAAAAATTCATTCTATTTCCGGCAAACTTGTCAGTTACACTGTGACGTCACAGAATGGCCTAGGGGTGACTACTGTATGGCCGAAATTAAAATTGGACGGGAAAGCCAGTCAAATTCATTGTTGTCAAATTAACAAAATTTACCAAATAAATAATCATTTTGACAGTTTTAGAATACAAGAAATCATTTTATTTAAATGCAGTCATATGATGAACATGATTTTGACTTTTAGTGTGTCACATTTACGGACGGATGGTTTAGTTATGTTTGATTAAGCTTTATTTTGACTTTTTATCCCTCAAGATTTTCTTTCGTGTGTTCTGGTGTTTTATAAAGAAAAAAGAACAACAACCGTCTGTGATGTATGCTATTTTAATCCTTAAAACACTCGCTTACTTCACATATTCCAGTATATGGCCATGTTATGTAACCGTGCCGGGATGCTCAGCGTGTGGGTTCGTAGTATGAGATAAATCAATCCCTTCCGACTGTGTATAAAAGCTCCATATGATTTTTTATGTCTGAATGAATTTTAAAGAAGCAGTAATTTTCTATGATTCAAGATTATAATAAAAAGGTAAGTAAATAAAATAAATACTGACTGATAATAGATTAAATGATCATAATAGATACGGGTGACGAAAATTGTTATTTTTTATTGATAAATTAATCGTATACATATCAATTTTGACTTTGTTTTACTTTATAAAATACTATAAATATCATTAAAGTCATAAACATGTGTCTCGGACGGAATGCAAAAATAGAATAAAAAGAATAAATTACACATATGTGTGTTGCTTTGTTTGCAAATAATCAGAGCGTGAAAGTATAATGCAGCTTCCATTTGGCACCCAACTAAAATTTTTAATTACCGAGATGATTGGGTGTAGTGTTAGTTTCATAGGCGTTTGGCAAAACACACTTTTGTATATCACATGTAACTGCAAAATGTCTTTTTTTTTAGTAAATTGATAATTTTGTAAAATACTAGTTACGTGTATAAATACAGAACTGCATTTTAACTTATTTTTCATACACTAAGATGACTGATACGTTGAATTTAATTTATAATATTAGGTTTCCTTACAGTATTTTAACAGTTACAAAGTTCTTTATATAATTGACACATAATCTTTAACCAACAGTGAATAAAACATGACCCTGGGGAAAAATCATTGTTGCTTATTATAAAACTGTATTTTTGTTAAATTTCCAGTTTCATTATATTTGATGTTGCTCTCAGTTTCCATTATATATGTACTTTATTTGCTCTGCCAATAGCACAATGTGATATTTACGGCAGTTGTCTTTTCAAAATGACATACAATTTACGCCTACTACTACAATATCAGTTTATAAAAATATTAAAAATATAGTAAATCAATTATTTTGTTTTTACAACTTGATTCCGCAAAGTTTATATTTTGAATTATTTGTTCTCCGTGGATGACTATTATGCTATTTTACACAGAGAGGTAAGCATAGATTCATAAATAATGAAAAAGCAAAATTTCTTTATGTAGAATACCGCTGCCTAACAAGGAAAATGTTACAACTTAATGTGTTTTATTGATCAATTAAAAATTCCAAAACAAAAATCATGACTGCGACAGTTAGAAACAATTATTCCTGCATTATTGTACACCAAGATAAATTCACTCAATAAACCAGCAAGTGTAATAATTGCCATCCAAGCCTGAGGCACCGCTGATACAAAGCCTATAGTGAAGCACATACTTCGTAACCAGAGTCCTCGATGTGATGTCACACGAAGCTCCGGCCCTTTCAGGCAAATTTTAGCTGTTCGCAAAGGTGGGTTTTGCATTTTCTCGCTAATATCTCAAAAACACATGCTCTTGGAATGATGAGTTCTATAAATATAGAAATTTTCAGTTTTTCACTCAGGTTGCTCTTTAACATGGATGTAAATTTGTTCCCATGAAATTTCTGCCATTAACCAAAAATGCTGTTATATCAAGTGCTGTTATAACAAGAGTTGACTATATATATATATATATATATATATATATATATATATATATATATATATATACAGACACAGACACAGACACAGACACAGACACACACACACAGACACACACGGTATCAAAAATTACACTTACCATACGGCAATCCAGATATGTCTATACCTCTGGCTGCTACATCAGTACATATCATAAAACGAACCTTCTGGTCCTAAAAGATAAATAAAACTTCAGCACTTTTAATACATCCGTAGTTCACACAAGAGGTCAGTAAGACCTTACCAGTCACCGTAACCCTTACCAGTCACCGTAAGACCTTACCAGTCACCGTAAGACCTTACCAGTCACCGTAACCCTTACCAGTCACCGTAAGACCTTACCAGTCACCGTAACCCTTACCAGTCACCGTAAGACCTTACCAGTCACCGTAAGACCTTACCAGTCACCGTAACCCTTACCAGTCACCGTAAGACCTTACCAGTCACCGTAACCCTTACCAGTCACCTATACCATTATACAGTGGATCCTCATCTAAAGTAAAGACCATCTCATCTAAGAGATCACTTAAATTTTCAGTCTCTTGAAAATTGCATAGATTGCTTAACTCACCAACCCCATAAAAACAATGGACTCTTCAGTATATCAATGACTTACAGCAATCCAAATGTATATGTAGGGGTGAATGACTTCATAAATGTCTAAAAAAAACAGACCCTCACTTTAGAGAACACATCACTAACCAGGTCACTATGAGTCGATCATGTTGGTGGTCTTACTAGCAAGGTTTTGCTGTTCAACGAAACCATTTACTCTAGAATTGGGGGCCATCCATGACTGAGTTAGAACATTGTGCTTTAAACTATGAATCATTTTCATTTTCTAATATGACTTTGTCACATGTTTTAGGTTTTAAGTTGTGTTCCTACCTTTATTTATTGTAGTTGGACCCAGATGTTGAATAACCAATCTTATTAAAAAAACCAATCTCTCATCAGTCATCATCCTCATTTTGAGATACATCGTGCAGAGGATTCAACACAAAATTCATTTAATGAACTTGTAAGTCACATTTTCATCGGTCAAAAAGTGACATACCTATGAGAGTTTATTCACACGTGACCAACAGCAGATTGCGTTAGCTCCTCTATGTGACATATCATAAAACAAGAGTGATGAGGTTTTTTATTAGATTGTTGGATTATCATACCCTACATATACATTTAGATTGCTAAATCAGATTGTTGGATTATCATACCCTGGCAATATTTAAAAATTGTTTTTTTTGTTAACAAATAAGTCCTGGACCCAAGAAGCTAAAAGAGGATGTTAAGCCCCTGTTGATGATGTGAGTATAATTATAAAATACATGTATATACAATTACCAGCACAACCTGTAGTCCTATAATTATGATTAGAAGGGTTGCCATGACAACTGGAGGTCTGGTTATAAAGACAATTCATTTCATATCTAAACTATTAATTACTGACCTATTTTAAATAAAACATCTGCCCTTAATTAATGAAAATATTTTTTTTACATGCCTTAAATTTTTGCAAGTTAGCTTTTCTCTCTTGAGGTTTCCGATCTCCATGTAGACAAACACATGAATATTTATCTGCAAATAGAAATAAAACACATAGCAACATTTCTATCACAGTATAATGAGCTACATGCATGTTAACCTGAAGTACCAAGACCTGACTCGTGTTGCAGGGCTCACACAAACCTTTTTGAGGGGAACGGGACTATAAGGGCCAGTCAATTAGGGAAAATTACTTATATTTTTACATACGTAAGGTAAATCACAACTGAAGTGTGCATGCTTTAAGGTACAGTTGTATAAACGGTACTATAATTATTATATACTTATAGCAGATGTTTATATCTAATCTACAGATATATGTAAGGTTTTTAGTGACCAAATATCAAAGGGGAGATAAATCTTACACTGTGTTATTTTGGATTTCTTGTCAAAACACCAATCTCCAGGTTAGTCTCAGATTAAAGATTGCATATTGCATTCTCATTGGATGTAAATTACTTTTCTTTTAATGTTTCACTCGACTCCTCCTCCGAGCCTTTTGGATGATTATTGATCAGTTTAGAAATGGCCACTGCTGTAGTGGGCAGCATTGCATCCCTCTCCAAGGACAATTTAAAAAGAAATACCGGACGACAAAGATTTAGGTACAATATCTATGCAATAAAAATACTTATTTACTAGCGATGAGGACAAAATCAAGAAAAATTTTCCCCTCGACACCAACTATTTCACTCCGAATTAAGTGTCCCTTGGAACAATAAATTTCCCATTGCCTTCATTGTCAGTAAACAAGTGTATACTATTTGTATGTGGATGGAAAAGACAAACAAACAAGAAAGCAACCAATGACAAACTTTATTTCCTTTTAAAATATTCTAGTTTCACAAATGCAAGATAAGTGACTTTTTTCCATTTCTTCTAAATCACATGATTCATGAACAAATGAATGATGTTGCGATGTTTATTTTCGAAAACCAATGTTTATCGTAAAAATAATAAAAAAAAAAACCGTATCTGAAAAATATGATGTCTTACTTCATCTTAACCATTCTAATTTCCAATAAGCCTTGAAGGTGTAAACCGACAAGAAATACTGGCAAACTGTTTTATAATTACAAGATGCTTTTGTCGGTTAATCACCAAAGACTGATTTCGCCAGACTTTCTCAGATCATCTGTTGGTTGACAGAAAATGTTTACACTGGAAATTAGATCTCCATGTATAATGCTTTTGTCTCATTAATCAAATACCAATGTAGATAAAATCATGTACGCCACAGTCGTTACAGAACATTCCACAAACACAAGGATACAGAATCGTCAGACCAAGCTTGTCAATTCTTTCATTTTTACTGAATTTATGTTCATAGCAACTGTCTTAAGATTAATATATTTCTGGAGTTAGTGCAGCCTGCCAAAATATTTCTGTTACTATGAAAACATCACCATCAGATATGGTGAAATAAAGAGCTGATAATTTTTTATCAGTATTGTATTGTATGGACATGTACAATTTCAGTGAGGTTTCTATCATAACTTAAACTCACTGTGTTCCTGAAGTTGGGTGTGTTTAATAATAACAAAAGCAGATAAGGCCCAATGGGTCTTAATCCATCACTTGAGTAAAACATGATTACAGTGAGAATAGGCTGATCAATGGTTCATGACTTTTTAAAGTCACATTTCAGTGACATTATTTTAATTTCTGACATTATCTACAGAAACCCTTTCCTAACCAAAGAAAAAGAAAAAATTTTCAAAAAAAAATGATGTATTAATGGAGTTATTAGAGGAATTCCATAGGAATTCATAAGTTTCCTTTGGTATAGGAACATACAAATTTTGCCCTAGTTATTGCTGAGCACCACCATGTGACTGCCGACACATGATCAATGATCAAAAAGCAATACCACTGTATGGTAGGGACTACTAACATGAAATGTTTGGATGCTCTGTGAACAAAGTGGATACTCTGTAACAAGAATAGATTTGCAAGTCATTATAAGTCGATTTCTTTGCCTCATTTCATCACTTTCACGATATCCAAACATTTCATGTCTGTCAAGGTTTCCATACAGTGAATATGGCCAGCAAAACAAAAACGCTTCTGAGAAAAACCTTTTAAGTAACACGTAAAAAAGCGAAGGAAACAGCAGTATGTGAAGGGGCATAAGATGATTACACTTGGGACAGAACACAACAGATGGAGACCTTTAAAGTCTGAGCTGAAAAAAGACAAGAAATTGGCAATCATTGTACTTGATCTGACGTTGTTGTCGGAACTAGCCATCATGAAGAGTTGTTTTGATTTTCAAGCAGCCTCCTTTTCAATTTTGCATCACTATCATATTACCTTAAGGGTTTAGAAATAGATCAATGTGCTGGGTGTTTCTAATAATTAATTGACTAATTAGTTTAAAAATATGAGGAAAGTAAATGCAAATATGAATTAAGTGGGTACAGAATGTGGCTTTAAAGATACATAAACATTTGGCCCCTTTTTGGGCCTCTATGGGTTCTAGACTCTTTTCATTCACTATCCATAGATAATTCCTAAAAACGTCCTCATATATCTTTGTATACAACAAATTAATTAGTTTTGAATGAATAAGCCATTTGTATAAAACCTGTCATTTGAAGCTCAAGTGACCTAAAATTTGAATATAAGTCTTTATGCTATTTTCTAAAAATGTCTTCATTTTTTTTTTTTTTTTTTTACAATTCATAGATGTAAAGAAGAAGATTTTCTAAAACTTAGTATATAATCACTATATGGGTAAAATTAGCCCCACCCCAGAGTCTGTACTCCTGTATGGGTAAATTAGCCCCACCCCAGAGTCTGGACTCATGCTTCCAGGTGATAAATTTTGCAATTAGAAAGAAAGCTTTATGACCTTCATCTAAACAGTAAAAAAGCATTTAGTTTTACTTTACAATGCAAGGAAGTACAGAAAAACTTTTCCTAAGATCACTGGTAGGTATATCATCACTATATGGTCATACTGTCCCTGCTCAGGACCGTGAACTACATGAACAAAACAGGTACCCTACCCACTGATGGGCTTTGAAGATTGACAGACAAAGAGGGACTAAACTGCCCAAGATGGTTTTTACAAGGGAGTTGGGGTGGGGGTGTTCATAAAAGTTACAGTTAATGTTGCTAGGACAAATGACCAAATAAATACCCAAAAAAACAACATAATCTGTCCTACAGATGCCTCGGCATTCAAAATTCAATCTTGTCATGAAAAAGAGATTTTTGTACACGCATTGCCATCTAATCTGATACTGCCTCCAAAAGACACGCTGTTATATCAAAAAGATATTAGTCTGATCAAAAACTGACTTAAAGTATTAAATTCACATCAACCTTATAGCCTATGTGATTGTATTCACATTACGGGATATTGATGTTTATGATGGAAGTATACTGTATAAATCAACAAATAGCAGTACATGTACTACTATCTGAATTCTGTTTATGAATTTTTTTTTACAGCACCAAACTGCTTCATCAAACCAAATAATGCAAATAAACCATTTCTAGTGGTGAGGTAGTAGAATGTTCAACTTGCATCCAGAAAGTCCCTAATGAAAAGATGGCCTAGGGCTAGGGTCCTAGCTTAGACTTTAACAAAAGAAGAGTTTTGATCATTTCTTTACCAAGCGCTCTGCATAAGAGGTAAATATCTTGGGTCTTTTGCAAAAGCCTTCAATCTGACTACCCTTGTCACAGCAGGTATATTCATGAACCCTCATTGGCATCAGTTTATAGCATATGTCAAAATTTGTGATGCTTTTTCATGTAGTTGAAAATTATATGTATGAAAAATTTGAAATATGAAGCATTTTGGTATAATATGGGAAAATTGTTTCAAATAAGTGTGTGTGTGTGTGTTGTAGGCATTGTTGGTATTAATCGTTTGTCCTGTACCAGATTAAATTTCGAATGACAACACATTTTTATAACAATTTACCAATAGTTTGGTAAGAAACTCTTTTTCTAAACCATATTAAATTTCAAACTAGAGTGGTATTAATACTGAACACTTATATGCCTGCCTCAACATAATTTTATATTACCTAATAAACTAATGTCAAAGATTAAGCAAGTTTATAATAAAGTATCATATTACAATGACTCATATACTCGCATATTACTTGATAAATGTTTAATCCAAATCCAGTATTCACACATACTTTATTTTTAATGACAAACACACCATATCATTTTTACAAAGAACAGAACTTTAGTAGGACATTATAGAGCAACATTTGGTGCCAACAATTATTAGGTCTTTATATTTTTTTACCTTACAAATTAACTCATGTACATGTACTACAGTAGATGTAGAAACGCCAGTTTCCATGCCTAATGCACAAACGTCCCCTAGATCTATAACTAATTGTTTTAAATGCGAGGGTCACATGTTTTATTTATTTTTATTTTTTTCATTCTGTTACCTTAAATATTATAAACATAATACCAAAATTATAATGCTCAAAACGACTGTTTCTGTCAATTAGACTTCATCAGTTGAGCTACAATTTTCAATAGTTTTTCTAAAGAGATAGTGGTATCAGACAAGGCCAAATAATATATCTAAACGTATAGCCAAAATCCGTCTAACAGTAACCACTGTAAAAAGATGGCTATCTTAGCTTTAAAAGAGTTAAGAATTTTAAATGGTGTTTTCAGTGCCAAATATTACCTAGTATAAGATTATCAACTGGTACCGAAATCTGAATCTGTCATCGCAACTTTTGAACAAGTTTTGAATTCGAAAAAAAAATTATAATGTTTTTGAAACACTGGTGATTTATTATTCCACAGACTGACATTTTTGTTACATGTTATCAATAGAAATTGGCTCGCAGTTCTGCTATAAAAGGCGTCGAGTCCGCAGAACGACCATTATTTCACACCTGTACTCCCAAAGAGAAACAATGGACAGATGATATGTAATCAAAACATACACTGTACTCAAATCATAAACATTCTGCATTAATTTTTACATCAAAGACTTCAATAAAGAGAAGTAATAAATAGATTTCATAACTAGTTTTAAATTCATTATTTTAGCATCCATAAAATAATATGCACTTTAAACATAAAAATAAATAAAATCCTACCAGTAATCTGCACCCTTTCATTATGTTGTTTACATAGTGTCAGTACTGTCACACATTCTGGTGAACTCGGTAAATTGAGCAGTTGGGTTGTGGGCACTTCACCAATGACAAGGTACCCCTTCTCATATTTTTACAAAGATGACAACAAATAAACGTTATAAGAGACATAGCTGTGAAACATTTCTATCAAATTTTTCGAAATGGATGCAAGTGGTCCTGTAAAATGAGCCGAGTGTTCGGATATATATTTTCGAGTTGACCTTTGTCAGACTTGTCTTTGATTCGTTATTCCGGAAGTGAGAACATTCATATCATAAGAAGTTGGTCTGAGCTCCTGTTTGTTTATAATTTATGATTTTCTCATGGGGAATTTGGAATTATGTTTGATATTCTTATGTTTAAACTGATTTATACTCAAACTTCTTTACTTCACACGTTTGTTCTATAATGACTGATTTTGTAAACTCGCTTTTTATATCGGTTGTGGGGGCTTGTTTCCATTCAGAAAACTGAACAAATATGGCTACCATTGGAAATAAAATACTGGGGATGTTTAAAAAACGATATTATTATTTTTTATTTGATTAAATTTGTTTAAAAGTTGAGATGACAGCTTTAAGGTGTCCCAGGCAATGTTGAGAATTTAAAACCCAAGATTAGGCGTGGCTTGTACAACTGTTGGAGAAACACCAGGTGTATTTAACTGACCTAGATTTTTGTTTAAATCTTTAAATCTGGCACTCAGAACACATATTGTTGGTATGTTGTATGTAATTTCCAAGACCTAGATTTTTGTTGACAGTGCGTAATCTTTAAAGAATTTAATCTGGCACTCAGAAGCTACACATCTGCGACACAAAGTTAACTTAATTTGATGTAGGAAATAATTGCAGTCTATCTGGTTATGTCAAACAAATTATTACAAAGCTTCACCAAAAAAAAAAAACCCAAAGTAAATTCAGTATAACAGTTCATGCATATGCATGTGGCAGGCAAAATGACAAACACGTTTCTATAATACTGGTCTAAAGTGTTGTTTGCAAGTGTACAATACAAATGTATATCTTTTAAGCTTTCTTTTTTAATTAAAGTTTAGCCCACTTTAGGTCTAATCGAGAGATTTTTGTCCCCATCAAAATGACAAGTCTGTATGCCATTGAAATAAACATTTGTTGCTTTTACTAATTATTTTCAAGATGATTGTTGATGAACATTTTCATGCACTAGTGATAATTTAGCGCCAAGTGTCACTATGGGTCGCACAAGAGTAAATGTCAAACAACTGAAACTCATACTCTCTTTCTTTTCCAGTTGTATTACGCTACAGATATTAACACTTCCGTATTTTGAAAGTGGGTTGAAATTTGAAACAATGTTTTTGATTAGTGGCCCAATAGTGTTGGTTCTTCATCTGACTTATCACCAACACAACATGGTGAATATTTCCAACCTTCAAATCTAATTAACTCATCAAACCTTGAAAAACAATGGACTCTTCTGTAAACAAATGACTTAGATCACTCCAAATGTGTTTTTTGGGGTAAATGGGTTAACAGATTATCAGGAATTATTCAAACTCTTTGGATATTGATAATTTAAGGCATTTTCAGAGATCATATGAAATGCTGGTACTGTAGGCACCATCAGGTAAGATGATTAATGCTTTTCTACCAATTGTATCACCTTGGGCTTTAATACTGTAAAACCATCACTGTTGCACTCTGAGAAAAAAGGGTGAGTGAAAGTGATACTTTTAATCATGGCCAGGTGTTAATAACCCAGGTTGCAAGTTTTGCGCAGTATACGACAAGTTTTAATCCATAGGTAGGGCCAGTGATTTTCCGTTTCAGATTTGCTTCAATTCTGTTTTCAGTTTTGGTGAATTCACTTTTTTTTCTGTTTTCATAAGAAAAAGAACTAAAAACATACTTTAGATGAAAAATATTTAACAATACAGACTCATAATCATACATGTACTTTCAATAGTCTGCCACACAAACTTAAATAAGGAAGTAAATAAAACACATACAATTATATGCAACAATGTAGGTTTTTATAATTTTAAAGTACATTTGCAGTGTTCTAGGATTTTCCTGCATTTTCAACTTTACAAGGGAAAGTTCATACTTGAAAATGACTTTCCCACAACCCAACTTAACTTTACCCGACTTATTTTGTACACGAAGTTTCGCATAATTGCTCTTTGAATTTATATATTTGTGTTATAACTTTTCATATAATCCTTTTAAAATGAAAAAAATATAAAGGAAATGCATGTCAAAATTTGCGCTTCTTTAAAAAATATTTATAGTAAAGTGTTGTTTAATGTTTGACTTCCTTGACTGTGATTGTCGCACCACAATTGAACACCCATTTTCAAGAATTCAACTGGAAAAAGCCAAGGTGTCCATGTAAATACGATATGATTTGTGTCTGTGTTGTGTATTGTGTACGGATTGTGTATAACATCTACCGATCATAAAATACTGTAAGCTGATGCTCGTCATTTTCTGAATTTTAACGCCCTTCCCCCAAAAAGCGTAATTAATTGATAAGCAGGCTGATTTTTAACTCATTTCATATTCTTTTTTTATTTGTTGAAAGTTGGTCATCATTCGGTTGAACAGCAACAGAGACCCAATGGCACCAATAGCGGTCAAACTGAATAGCCTAAACGTCTAGTAAATCTAGCACTCTATTTCCCAAATTACATTAACTTTTTTTAGTTGCTCAAAAGCTATTTTAATATCAAATGAATTCTAAATATGAACTGATGAAGAAAGTGATGTACATGTATCTACTTTGATTCTCAGGACATGCTGAAAAGTAAAACAGTAGACCTAAAAACAACATGCTAGAAAATGACTATACGGCAGAGCTGTAAAACAGCTGATGTTTATGTTAAAATTACTTTTCACCCAAAAACTTGTTTACACCCAAGTGTAATGATTTATAGCAATAAAGTGAAATGGATTAAATTTTACATGTATAAGTTTTTCTAAATACTTTGAAAGATTTCAATAGATCTATCAATGTTTAATTAAAGAAAATTATAATTTACAGCGTAAAGTAAGCCTAATATACATTTACAAAGCTAACAGGTGCAATGATTCCGTCACCGAGATGTTCATGTCAAAATGAGGGACTTTCTCCCAAGTTCCAGTCCTCGTGTTTTTCGTTTCAAATGGATACATGTTTCCGGTTGAATAATGATATGAAATTTTGAATGAAGAAAATATACTTGTTTTAAATACAAGTAATCTTTTCCTATTCTTAAGTTTTCATAATCGTCCTCTTTTTCCAAGCAGCCAAAGTTTTCCTTTTGATAGTTTACCTTGTTCAAGACGGAAATCGGAAACGAAGAGCAATACGGGAAAAATTAAAATCTGAATTTTCATTGGATGATAAAATTATTTTTTATGACGTAGAGATCATATCTATTTTAGTTCTAAAAATGCAGTGATGGGATTTCCCGGTATCACAAAGCAGAGAAACATCAGGTATTGAAATGCCGACTTATTTCATATAAGAAAAACAAATTTACAGACAATAATAAAAAAAATTCATGCATGTATTTATTTAATTATTTGTTTAACTTGCCCACAGGTAATACAAGGTTGAAAATTGACTTTCCCGTTTCGAATATTGACTTGCCACAGGTGACCGGAGATGGGAATCCTAGAACACTGATTTGATAAGTAATTTGTAAGCCCTTAGGCCTATATTCATATACATGTAGGTAACAAGTTTTGTTGGAAATTGTACTGGTAATTTCTAATTACTTATTTCTGCTTTAATTTATCACCCGACTTAGAACAAATCTGTGATATTTTAATTAGTGTGTTTTTACTTTAAATAAACTTATTAAGTAGACCTACATCATTCATACATGTACATGTATTTTATTTTTGTAGTCTTTTAATTCATTGTATCAACACTTGCGTAATCTATATTATGCTGACAGAATTTGCAAAATTAAACGTCACCATCCTCATATAGGTTCCATGGAAACTGATCAACCCGTGCTGATGTATTTATTTTTTAAATGGGAGGAAGTCTCCTCTTTTTACATATGTGTGACTTCAGCCATCACAGCAGCTCGCTGTCAAAAACGTCACGGATGGATTGTACATTGTGAAGAGCAACACTGGAAAAATGCGAAGTGACTTGAACTTGGCCTTTGAACTCTGAACTTTTGAGTGATGCACATTGACTTTGACCCCCAACGTTAAACTAAACTGTAAATCTTAATTTGAAACTCATAAAAGATCTACTCGACCCATTATGCACTCTGGGCACTACAAAAATCAGTAAAAAGTGGTGGGTGCTAAATGGGACCAATTGATAGTGAAATTGATGTAAAACAGTTGATCTTTTATAAGTCACAGTGGTAAAGTTGTTGTAGTTATTACCAAGGACACCTACTAGACCAGTCGGACCAGTACCAGAAAATTTTACTAGACCTGACCTCAACATCACTAGACCTGACCTCAGTTACATCATATCTATCGATATCTCTCTTCCAGAGTTTCATATCCTACTTAATTAGGGTACGCTGCATCTAGAGATTTTAAGGGTATAATGAAAACACTATATTTTAATTTTTAAAAAGTGGTAAAATATAGCTCACATATTAATTTCATAAATTCGATGACGGGCAGAGGACTTGTGCATATCTATGTCTCGTTTTTAGCTATTGCTGCACCATTAAATTCTATTTACTGCATTAACTGATTTTTTTGATAACATAAAAACAAATAAGAACAGAAAGAAATTAATGAATTATTCCATGATTGAAATAATTCCATATAATCTCTAGAGTACTCAAGCCTACTAATTCTAATAAGTAGGACTGGAATACAAGTATATTTTGTTACAGTATAAAACATATATGTCATTTCTGAGTGGTACAAGTAAATAATCCTCAATTTGTACACCATATTCATGCTGAATGTTCCACTGATTTACAATTTTATCAAGAACAAAATAAAACCTGAATAGACAGTTAGCTTGAATGCTTTGACAATTTATTTATAGAAGTCAAGAAACAAGTATGTATGTAAGTTTGTTCTGTTCTGCCCTATGATTTCTTTAATACACCCTCATCTCTAGTTAAGCCTCCACTACTATACAGAAGCTGTCGTCAGTCACTCAGTGTAAACAGATATCGATAGTTATCGTAAGTTGATCTGCTTTATTAGAGATATCGTGACTCAATTCAAACAAAACTATCAAAAAAGAAACGTACCATTCTATATGCCCGGTTAAATTAAAATATGTCTAGGCTAGACTAGTGAAGCTGCACGCACTTGTGATTTTATGACCGATGCTTTCAGTTTCACTTTCAATCTGAATTTTTGCGGGTCCATAGAATTACCGAAAAGACGCCAATTACTGGAATGACGGGACATGTAAATGAATTGAAGCTCCTTTCCATCTAATGATAATTTTGTGGAATAATTTACTTTTAAATGTTAATAATATAGGTTTTACATTAAATGAAATGATATTTTGTCGGTATTGGCCATATCAGTACTAGTGTGATATTGAACCCGACATAACTACTAGTACAATTTGTAGCAAAATTCCTAGAACACTGTTTCCCTTCTCACATTGAAATAGTTTATTCTTCTTAGTTGTACATAAATAATCTAAAAATGACGAAAACATAATCTGATGTGTCATTCCAGTGGCTTTATGTGCCAACCTGGTAAAATTACTATTTTTCCGGTTATCTTATATACCAATCTCTCACCAGAGGGCATATTACATTATATGGCGACAAAATTGACGAAATGAAAGTAAGTCTATACGGCACGAAATATCAGCGACATATCTATTATCACAATCACCGGTAATGTAAATAAATGTCCCACTATTGGTAAATAAATTACAAAAAGAAGAAAATGGTTTTCCACAACAATTTTTTAAATAATAGATCGTCAGTCTATTTGAAGTGATATTTTTAACCCAACCAGTCGGGCTACTTTGACACAAATTAACTAGACCAGACCAATCTTTTACTAGTCAGGGTCGGTCGGACGTGCCTTAGTGTTGAGCCCTGTAATGGTTCCGTTTTGGAGAACCAGATGCACCTTTGCACCAAAGGGTGGATAACTATGAAATAATAGAGGACGAAGCCCTCATATATGTAGAGAAGCTCACATATTTATTCCTACTACATCCGGGGACCCGTACTACTAATGGTAAAAATTTTGCTCACATTGGGAATTTGCGCGTGACATAAACAAAATGGCGGAAATGCAAAGACATTGCTTACAAGCGCATTGCAAACAAAGTAATAAACTGCCACACTAAGAAATGTTTTGTAGACCGAGACTAAGCCTAACACCAGGGTTGTACATCGAACCCGATCACGAAGCGCCTCCATTATTCTGGTAATGTGAACTGCACGAAATGATGGATACACTGGGATACAGAAAAATATATAGCATAAAAACTTGTTTGTGCATTTAATTCATGACTAATAAATACCACATAGATTTTATTTTAGCTTTAGCACCAAGGAAACAGTCAGCCACTTAATATTTTATTTAAAACAATTAGTGAATGACCGAGACATTTAGTGATTTACGTGATAAAAACACTGAATGTTAATCCCTTTGGTGATTCTGTCGTGTTGCCCCTGGCAAAGGGATAAACTGAACATGTAAAACTGTTGATGAATGCCTTCGCCCTCTCCATAGGTTTACCTATGTATTATTTATGTGTATCTCCAGTACATACCAAAGGATGTATAACTCTGAAATAGCATGTAAAGTACATGTATGTACCAGAGAGTGGATAACTCTGAAATAGCATTAAGCTCCAGTACCAAAGGGTGGATAATTCTGGAAAAAGCATATGTATCCAGTACATACCAAAGGATAACTCTGAAGTAGCCTGTATTGCCAGTATGTACAAAAGGGTGGATAACTCTGAAAAAGCATGAATCTCCAGCACCAAAAAGTGGATAACACTTTCAGAGGCAAGGTATTGTCGGAGAACTAGTTACCTTTCTATTTAGCCTAAACAAAGTTTTTTTTTCAAACTGTTTGAAACAAAAATAAAGTAACATACTCACTTTCCCCTCTTTGTTTTAGATATTTTTCCAAGTTATCACAGTCCAATTTCGTCCTACAAAAAATGAGAGCTTTGTCCATCTTATGCTGTTCAATGGCTTGGATGACATATTCACCCTTTAATATCTTCACTGCCTCTGAGTTTGTTTCTGTAAGATAAAATAGTTAAACTTGTCAAAAAAAAAGGTTTCTTGCAGAACCTACAAGAATGCTGCCATGCAGATGAACTAACAAATCAATCAAATCTCAGAAATAGTAGTACATTTTTGTATTTCTCTCTTATTAGTCTATAATAACGACATAATTGTTGGGTTCCTCTTTTTATTCTGGTGAGTACGTGTGGAAAATTAAAGAGCAATTTTCTCTGTATCTTGCCTACATGTTGTTCGCTTGACTCATGAACAGACAGACTTGACTGACAGACCATTACTATACTATATACATTACTATATCCCCTTCACTTTGCGAGGGGATAGAATCATAAAAATGCCACAAACATCTTTTTAGCACCATAGCTTTAAACTGCCACAAAATACTGACAACTCCCCTAAATTGCCATAAAGAGATAACTAATTTAAAAAAATAATCTATACAGGATTCATAAAGCTATAACTGGAAATCAATACACATAGATAAATCATCACATCACAATCAGTTAATAATAGTTTACTCAGGACCCCGAGTCACCAGAGTTTTTCAATACTCAAGGTCAACTATTATTTTACTATATACATGTAGACTATAATTCCAAGTTGTTAGCCAAACTTCTGGGTGTGACTTGTTAGGAAACACATGATTTTCTCTTTTCATTCACAGAAGAAACTCTTAAGTAAAATTTGTAATTTTCTCATTTAAATTTACAATATCTTTAGTATGATACACAAAATTTATACATGTACTGCCATTAACAATTCTGTGTCATATCTATATTAAAGAAATGCCCCCAGTTGCAGCGTAAAAATCTGTGCCTTTTCATCTTAAAGTACTAAATAGTTTACAGTGAAGTTTGAGTATTGAATTTAAGTTAAGTGACTATAGGCTATGATTGTATATAGTTAGTATCATTTAATGGAGAAATACAAAAAGAACACTGGAAGAGGTATTGATATGTACTTGTGACATACAGCTTATCTATCTCTCTGACAACTTGAAATGCTACGATAAATGAGATAAGATCTATCTCACTGCAGTAATTCTATGAGTTTACTCCCTTTTATTACCACGCAACATTTGGATACAAGACTCATTCATATTCAGCACATTTACTTTTATATTTCATTATCAGATATGCAGATTTTGTTGTGTGTTTGTTTGCTTTATGCTTAATCATTTTGTATGTTGAAGGAATTGTAGTAGATGCGTTAACATCCAGTTTTTTTCATAGGAAACATTAGGCCAAATTAAGTACATGTAGATCTAGTTTTTCTTTAGATTTTAAGAGGAAAAATTTAGGTGAACATGCAATTAGATAAATTATATCTTTTTCAAAGATTTTTTTTTTCAATAGGTGTGCAAACAATTAAATCCAAGTAATTTTAAGTCAAGCAAGTGACCAATACTTTATGACATTTGCTTTTACAATTTTTTTTTTTTTTGCAAGGATTACATACTCTTGGCATACTTTAAGTTAGAGCTATCTCTCATGTGCATCACTGATGTTTCTAAACAAAATGTTTATTACATTTAACATGTATCAGAATAAGCCATAGGCTCAATTTGATTTTTTCCTAAAAATATTTCCAGATTTGATTCGTGTGGCAGAAATATATTTTGTATTTTGATAAAATATATTTTAGGTTTGGCAAGTCCGAAGAACAAGTGAAAGATCATTTTCAAGTTACGTCAAGGTTCGTCATAATAGTTTGTAGTTTCTAAGAGGAAAGTAAGGCATCATTATATTCTGGACAAGCAGTTCATAATATAAATATAAATATATATATATATATATATATATATATATATATATATATATATATATATATATATATATATATATATGACCTGGATTAATATGGATCTCATGATTTGAAAAACAACATACAAGAAAGTGATGACACTTTCCATATTTGCATGTGAGATAATTTATCTAAATCAATTCTTAAACCGATGTCCTGTGTCGGCATGTTAAAGATCCCTCACTTCTCAATCGCCCTAAGTGCCGAGTATAGGCCAAAATTTGAAGCCCTTGAAATATTCTTGAGTGGGACGTTAAACAACAAACAAATCTATATTAATTCTTCACAGATAGAAGTTCAGTTGAAGCCAAATGACCCGAGTACAAACTATGCTGACAAAACTGCATGGAATGAGTCAACCCGTAATGGATCTATTAATTTTTCATGGCCTTATGATCAACATCCAGACTGAGGGTTACAGCCAATGTACAAAGGGTTCAAGAACTTTTACTGCATAAGTCATTCCACATGGCTACATAGCAAATGAAGGTCCTTACACAAACTATTTAAATGGACTATAATATTAGCAGGATGTTGACATTAAAAGCAGTTTGGGATTTCATGCTGGTATACAATTAGCAAAGATGACTCATTGGGAATCAATTTGAAGAAGCTGCAGTAATTGAAGCTGTGACTGCAGTCATTTGTTGCAATATGCTCACCAGAGAATGCACAAACATGCACTACACAGCAATAAACAGTTGCGACTTTTACAAATTACAAATTGAATTATTCCACTAACAGCATTTCATCAAGGATTTCTGCCGATATAGATCACTGCCTTAATCATAAGTTACAGAGGATGATAGAATGGTCTAAGACAAAAGAAGAGAGGATACCATTTAGACACTTAGGGAGGAGAGGTATAAGCACAAGTTACAGATGATAATAGAATAGTCTAAGACAAAAGAAGAGAGGATACCATTTAGACACTTAGGGAGGAGAGGTATAAGCACAAGTTACAGATGATAAAAGAATGGTCTAAGACAAAAGAAGAGAGGATACCATTTAGACACTTAAGGAGGAGAGGTCTAAGCACAAGTTACAAAAGATAATAGAATAGTCTAAGACAAAAGAAGAGAGGATACCATTTAGACACTCAGGGGGAGAGGGCTAAGTCCAAGCATCAGACTATATCCATTAACAAATTTCAGTTATATAATCATTTCAATTAGTTTTTTATTTTAATTTCTAAATACCAATTTGGTCTAAAGCAGAGTCACTGCTTTCTTTTCACCAAAACTCATAAAAGTTTATTTATTTACTTTACTATTACAAAAATGTTTATAGCAACTTTAAAATATCCTTCATTGCATTGTTTGAAAAAAACTGAATCCTTAATTAAGATCAACAGGGGTGAGAAATGTCTTAATACAGCAGACCACAAAATAACACGGGAGTGATCCTTCAGGTTACATGGAGGTTATGACAAATACAAATCACGTAACCTCCTTTTCTTTCTCGATAAATGTCAATTTTAAGTCTTCATTACTGCTATCATAACATTACAGTCATTCCTTTAGCGTAACCTGTAAACGGATTATGGCGATTTCTGTTATTTTGTGGCCTGTACAGGATTGATTGAACTTGGTTTTGAGTGGTGTTTTACGCCACACTTAACAATTTTTCAATGGCTCCATATATAAATATATAATACAAAAAATAAAATGCAAAAAAACAATTTTGAATCAAATGCTCAGAAGTTATTTATACAACTTCTGACCTTAAAAAAAAACAAAAACAAAACAAAACAAAAACAAAAAAACACAACAACAAACAAGACAGAACAGTTACCTCCCCTGAACCAAGCCACTATGTACATATGATTAGATAGACATAATGCACGTTTCTATTTCAACAACAACAACAACAATTAATTGATAACGGTGTATGAAACAATGCATGTTTGTTGTGTATATTAATTAAGGTCATTTTAAACACATACATGAGTATTTTCTTTTTATTTCACCTTAGTCTAAGAACTTTGTTTTGATAATTAATTTCAATCAGAATTTTCTCATCTTTGATTTCTTTCATACTTCTTACAAATACTGTCATTATTTCCATATGCAGATCATTTATGAAGATTTGGGTGACAAGTTACTTTTGGAAAGCATGGGTTGGCGCAGACAGGCATATAAAATTGACAGCTTTGAGAGTTTTGAGTGACGACAGGGATTTGGTTTGTTACTCTATCAGAACAAGCTTCACATTCAGGACTTGATCCACACCCTCCCCACCCTCAATATGTTATAATATATACAGGCTATCCAGAGGTAGGCCAAGGAATTCATCTATAAATAGGTTATGATGATATAAGGCAGCTAGAGTATAAGGTCTGCCAAGATAAATTTGCATATGTTTACAAACACAATGAGTTAAGGTTAAATGGTAACGGGGTGACATATAGATTTTGGTACAAAAATATTAGATACAATAATGCAGTTACAGAGCATGGCAAAATGTTGTTACCTGTACAACTCTATTTTGGAAAATAGACTGCATTGTTTTTGACAGAACCAGGATGTGCCATGTTTTGTTGTTAGACCTATATAAAAGCCAACAAGAGTTGTGTAGGTTAAGCTAGCTAGCTAGCTAGCTCGCTCGCTCACTCACTCACTCACTCACTCACTCTCTCTCTCTCTCTCTCTCTCTCTCTCTCTCTCTCTCTCTCTCTCTCTCTCTCTCTCTCTCTCTCTCTCTCTCTCTCTCTCTCTCTCTCTCTCTCTCTCTCTCTCTCTCTCTCTCTCTCTCTCTCTCTCTCTCTCTCTCTCTCTCTCTCTCTCTCTCTCTCTCTCTCTCTCTCTCTCTCTCTCTCTCTCTCTCTCTCTCTCTCCAAAAGGTCACAAGTTTAAGTATAAAATCTGAGATAATTTGTATGTCTGAATAAGCATCTATATCTTTTGTAAAGCTTGTTTGGCTAAAATAAGGCCGGAGGAAATCTGTGTAATGCACAAAGAACTTCAAATAAAAGAAGACTAAATAACAAAGCAGAATCCAATTACTGATCATGTCACGTTATGCACGAAGATGTTTTTACCAAGAATACAATGATTGTCACAAACACAAACTGGAGGTTCACCTGAACCTGAATCGATCACAGATTTTAAACTGGTTTCTTAGACTAAGAAGAATTTACAATTACAAATGTTGAAATTTACAATATAATGCTATATATATGCAGGGTTTTTCTCAGTCTAATTCAAATCCCTATTCACTCCTGTTTTCTGATATGTGGCGTATAGGATCTAATGCCAACTGCTATGAGGTCACACGTGTATGACCTGGTAGGTGTTTCATTTTCAACCAATGAAAATGCAACTTACATATGGAAAGAAATTTTTTAACATTATAAACAACAATACAAAAAATTGGGAAGTAGAGAATTCTTTTCATGACCTTGGATAGCATCAAATTAACAAAGATATTGTGAATAAATTCTGAAGACTGTCTTTATTTTAATAAAAAAAATACATCTCTTTGCCTTTGACAAACTTTCAATATGTTATAAGTTGCATTTTCATTGGTCGAACATTACACGCATACAAGAGTTTATCCGCATATTACCCCATAGCAGATTGTGTTAGATCCTCTATATGATGTATCAAAAAACAAGAGTGGTGAGGGATTGGTTTTTAATTAGATTGGGTTTTTCTTGAGTATTTGGGGCATTGCCTGCATCTATCTGGAATTGGGGAAAACTGATGTTATCATTTCACCATAATAACGTTAACAAACCTTCCAGCTGGACAAATACTGTTGAAAATTTTATGATGTTATTGTCAAAATATAATGGTTGTTTTCCAAAGATCTATGATTCTCATGGATGATGTGCCACTCTGGTATTACATGTAGTTCAAGTATAAAACATATTTCCGCATTCTTTTTTTTTCAGCAATTCAATTTACATTCATTCTGGAATATATTATCACTGTGGGAATAGTAGTGTCAAGTTTGAATTGGATATAGGATTGAATTTGAGCCCAATTATGTAAAGAGGAAAGTGTCAATTAAATTATGTTTGAATATACACGTAACTTCTATAAATATTTTGGTTGTACATCTTCTGTTACAAGTGACATCCAAGAACATAGAAAAAACAACTCGTATTAAGTTCTTTGAGTCTTGTGTCAGATTCCATTAGATGTATAAAACTTAAAAAGGGCATTAGCTGTGTTTTTCTTTTTAATTTTTTTCTCCTTTTATATTACTTAGCTTGATATACAATAATGAAAAAGAGATGAACAAAGGCATGAAAATAAAAGTTCCTAAATTTTCTGAAAATTGCTAAAGAACCCCAGATTTGGCACTTTTGCAATTGCAATTGCATGATTAACTCAAACTTTTTGTATATAAATACCACACCGGACCTGACCAGAATTTCACACAATATATATAGGAATATCAAGATTTAGTATGACTGTGCATCACTCTTATTTGATATTGTACATCAAGTACAAGTAGTAAATGCAGAAAAAATTCAAATTTTTTTTGGGGGGGGGGGGGGTAAACACAGCTAATGGCTCTTTAATGAGGACAGGATGAAAAATGCAAAGAGGACTCTGTATGAAGGAATGAGTAGCTCAGTTGGTGGAGCATTTGCACATATTGCAGGAGGCTTTGGTACAAATCCTAGTCTGGCCAATTACTTTTTCCTCTCTTGTTACACATACATACTGTATACATGTAACTATGAAATAAATCAGCCCAGCAGTTTATAAAAAGATATTAAAACTGTTAATTTGAATTTGAATGGCGTTTCATGCCACGCTCAACGATTTATGGTCAATTGCAAAGTTAACCCATTGCAGCTGCAAAGAGACCTCCAGTTTTCCATAAGTAAACTGACAAATTTTCTCACAAATTTAGCTTAGGTTTCATTGGGCTTGAACCTGCACTGAATGAGGTTAGATACCTCATGGTTTAATTAAAGCACAATTCTCTAACCACTCGGCCTTGGAGGTAGGGCTGTGTAGTGATTGAAATTTTTCCATTCAATAGGTATTGAATATTTGTTTTTCAATACAAAATACGTATTGATGTATTGGTCAAGTCTCAAAAAGCCACAGTTTAAGTTTAATTTAAATCTAATCAAGTTTAATTTACATCTTTTGTGTTAAAATTCTACATATTTCTGTTTTCTGAAATCATTACCAAGCATAGGCCGAACTTTTTGTCCCTATTTTAAGTGATTTTTTTTGTGGTTAATCAGGGCCAGAAGTCCTCCCATATACTTTCTTTGTACCAAGATGCTGTGTCATTTTCACAGCAGTTTAGTGACCATTTTAATCTTCTATTTCTTATCACTGATGTCTGATATTTGTTAATATGATTACTTGATCTTTTAGATTTGTAAATCCATCATCACTAAGTTATGACATAATTCCATATCTATCAGACATTTATTCTTGTTACCCATCATCTTTAGTACTCATGTCGTCTGTCTCCATTTTGAACATAAGAAAATATAAGACGTTCGCTGATTGGATGATCATAAGTGCATATTCATTGTTTCATTATGATCATCCAATCAGCGAACGTCTTACATTTTCTTATGTTCAAAATGGAGACAGACGACGTGAATACTAAAAATGATGGGTAACAAGAATAAATGTCTCATATATATGGAATTATGTCATGTCATAACTTAATGACGATGGATTTATAAATCTAAAAGTTCAAGTAAGCATATCAACAAATATCTGACGTCAGCCATAAGATATAGACTGTTAAAATGATCGCTAAACTGCTGTGAAAAATGTCACAGCATCTTGCTATGAAGAATGTATATGGGAGGACTTCTGCCCCTAATTTTAGCACAAAAAAATTGCTTAAAACCGGGGGCAGAAAATGCAGCCTAACCTCAGAGGTGACATGGCCGCGGGATGTATATATAGGCTCTATTTTGATCCATTTCACACAGATGCTTAACAAATTCAATGCGATTTACAAACACTTTCAAGACCTATAATAAGACTGCCTTTTGTACCGATACAGGCAATTTCGTGTATCAATATATTAAAAGGACTAGTGATACCGGTATGAACTGATATACGGTATATTGATTCACCCCTACTTGGAGGCCCTAAAAGTAAAAATGTTTAAAACACATCGGCATATCAACAGGAAATGTTACAGAGGCGGGAGAAAGCAAATAGATTAGATAATCAGTCAACAGGTGAGTGATCTATAAATAACACTTGCTGAAGTCATATTACATTAAATTATTACAGATTATATGGAAATCAATGGAATATAAAAATGATAAAATGAAAGCAAGACAACGAAAAAAGATTTTTACTACCATATCACTGTCCTATGTACAATGTATAAAATTAAGGACAACACCTCTAGGGAATTATCTTTGACTTGTGAAAGGATGAGAAAAATAAGACACTTAACAGATAAAGACAAGAGAAAGACCTCTAAATTCTGTAATTAAAGGATTCCACTGTACTCCTCGTCTTGGGAAAAAAAAACATTCAGAACATTGTGAACTTTAATGGATACTTAAAAATGTTTTTGAGAACATAAGTGTCTCTGTTGGAAATGAAGTCAAGGACTAATTAGGTTTACAAGAAGAATTATCTACAGGGGGTTTCCATACCATTGACTTGCAAAAAACTAAAAACAGAAAAAACAAGAGGCCCAAGAGGGGCTCAATCACTCACCTGAAAACCATCTACAAATGTGGAAAGAAGACCAAGAAGAGTATGTACATGTAGGCTGATCTGGCCAAGAAACATAAATATTGCTGTTTTAAGAAATTCATCAAAAATTCTAGAAATCAAACTTCTGCAAAATTCTTGCACAAAAACATTTCTTCAACTATATACAAGTAAAAAAACACTTTAATGCATCATTGTGAATGCAAGGGGAGATAATTAGGGAAATAATGCAAAAATGAAAATGACAAAGTCTAAAAAGACCTTAAAAACACATCAAAAATTTATATTCCAATTTCTATGAAAAATACAAACTTGAATCAAACATCCATGTAGATCACTAAGAAACGATCCATTTTTCAATTCACACAGCAGTTCTAGAGAAGATGATTTTTAAAGAGGATACCTTTTGGAATCTATTCTGCCACCCTGGATCCACCCTAGGGCCAATCTGGCTGAAAACTACAAAGTTGGTAAAGTTTCATAAAAAATTCCTTCTGTTTTGAAACAAAAGCTGATAGTGTGAAAAATGCACCCCTCCCCTTTTTTTGCAGTCTTGAAAAAATTCATAAAAAATTCTAAAATTAAATGTCTGCACCAATAAAACACATTAAATGAATGCATCAAAGTGAATGCAAGGGAGATAATTAGGGAAATCATGCAAAAAAGAATGAAAATGACAAAGACTGAAAAGACGTGAAAAATGTGTCAAAAATTCATATTTCGATTTCTATGAAAACTACAAACTGGAATCATAAATCCATATAGATCACTCAGAAACAATTGACTTATGCAGCAGTTCGGGAGAAGAAGATTTTTAAAAAGGAGAACCTTTTGGGACCTATTCTACTCAGCCCTGGATCCACCCCTGGGCCAATCTGACTGAAAACTACAAACTTGGTAATGGACCTTGAACACTTGCTTCCTGCCAAGTTTCGTCAAAGTCCTTTCAGTGATTTCAGAGAAGAAGTAAAAAACATGAAAAGTTTTACAGACAGACGCGGAACAACGCTGTCATTGGAAAACATCTTACATGTGGATACTATGCAATATTTCCTTTTATGTATATAAGAAAGAGATCACCTTATAGTCAAAAGATCAAATACATGTGAATCATTAAAATAAACTTGCCAAACGTATACTGTTGTAATCATAAGTTTGAATTTGTCACCATTAATTAAATTTGATACTTTTTATGTAGATAACAGAGCTGTGGCATACCTCCATATACACTGTCATGCAATGGCACGCACATCAAAGAGTTTTAAAAATAATTGACAACAGAAAATTTAAACAAAAATACCAAGAAGTAAATGTTCTAAATTTCTGATATTTCTTGATAAAAAAATTAGCAATGTACAATCAAGTATCTAATTCAAATCTACAGTCTTACTCATTTGCTTTTCAAACCAATTCTAGGTCATCAGAATGCACCATTTTGCATTTAGTAAAAAAAATCTTGGGTGGGAGAGGGGGGAAACCACCTTACTGGCATGCTATTCACATGGATCCAGCTATGTCCCAGCAGGGTGTCAAGGAAACATGTGCAATTTTCTTGTAATTAGTTCATATTCATGCAAAAAAAAAATTATTATATCATTGCTTAAGCTTAAAAAAATATTTGAACATGCAATGGTAAATAAAGTTCCTTTGAGCCATGCATTCTTGTCAAATGACACAAGATCAATCCTCCTCAAATTTGATAAGCATCATCTGTGGGGTAGGTGTAAAAGTAATCATGAATTTTATGTCCACCAGGGCCCGGCACCATAAAACTTGAGAATTTACTCAAGTCTGAGAATATTCTCAAATTCGCCTTCTCAGCCAATCAGATTTGAGGATTTGCCACACTTGAGTAAAATTTCTAGACTTAAGTAATTCTTAAGTTTTATGGTGCTGGACCCAGGTCAAGGACACTGTAGATATATGACCAGTGAAATACACTATTTCACTTTATCATATTTTCCCACATAAATTCACCATTTAACTTTATTTCAAATTCTATTTTCATTTCAAATTTATTTCATAGTTGCTTTTCCTTGCTACAATCTCCTAGAGTATTATTACTCAACCCAAGCCTGGTCACAGATAGATTGAAAATTCAGGTGACTAATTAGATTTTTCCATTAAGGTTTTGTTTACACGAATCATGTCTTTTATTCACGAAAACCCACCTATATATAAAACTGACAGCACAACAATATTCTAATCATCAGAAAATTCTTTCTTCCTTGTAATCAATGAACATAAACGATCTGGACGACAAGCTCAATACTGATACACTGTAACTACAGAATCATCTAAAAATTGGCTCAGTGGAGAGAAAATTGTATCCGTTAATTTTGTTAATTCTTTTAACACGAAATGGATTAGATCTTTTAGATATTTCATAGCCTGATACTGGCTTCTTGTGATTGATCTGTTACCGTGTGTGTCGAGAACATTTAAATGTCACCGGTAGAGTGATTATATGAAAAATCATTATGCTAGTAAATTTAAAATCATCTTTTCAAATTACTCAGCCACAGAGATTAAAAGAGGAAAGGCTGAAAAAGCGTGTGGTTATCAAATAACTTGCCTTGTTTATTACTGCAACGCAGACAAATACAAGAGAATCTAATTTGTATGATGCAGCAATTATGTAAAATCTTTTACTTCCGAATAGATTGGAATCGTTTACTCATTGGACAGCAAAAAGGTTTTCTTTTCACTTATAACCAATCATACTGGATTTGATGTTAAAGATCAAAAAATTAATTAACCCCTTCAGCATTATTTGTGCAATTAAAAAAAAACTCCCCAAGGATATAACACAGTATGTCTAGTATGAAAGTGATTTCAACAACTAGGACTGCTAAAGAGAACAAGAATAGACATCGGCAGTACATGTATATCTTTTGACAGTAATCCAAAGATCTACCTGGTGGTGCACTTTCACGGTGAAAAAAAAATTATATATATATATATATATACATATGCCAGAGACTACAGTCACAAAGTGAGTATGATAGGTTTGTCATAAAGTTTCACTATCTATCTAATTTAATGCAATTCTATTTACTTATTCTACCACATTTTCAATTTAACATGGGTATAAATTCAAGAGCTTGTAATATGTTCTTTATTCTCAGAAAATCCATTTTACTACTAAAATGTATATTTTAGTGATCATAAAATACAATGTTTCTATGGCTGCACTGAAATTATGAATATCCTTGATATGAAATTTTCTTTTTTTTTTTAATTGCATCCAGGTGTTGCCTACTTCGTCAGTTTCTTTTTCAATTTACGTGCATGTATTTCAATCTGGGCTATCTGTGATTATTGGACAAAACATTTTTTTATAGAGTGTAACCAGTTATATATATATATATATATATTTTTTTTTTTTCACCTGTATTCAGACATGAAGATCTGAATACAAGTGTAAGTGCTATTTCAAAACATTTTTCTTGGTTTTTATTTTTTACTCTCTCTCTCTCTCTCTCTCTCTCTCTCTGTAATTAAATAAGAAAGATAAATCAAACAGAAGTGGAACCACGAAACATGAAATAAGTCTGACACAAGATAAATAGAATGAGAATAAATATGTCGATTTTTTTCCCTTTGCAGTTCGAATTAAATTCTTGGAGAAGAGTGATAGTGATTCTATCTGTAGGGTGAAAATATATGAAACAAGTGCCCTTGTCACTTAATATATAGATGTTAAGAAGACGTGAAGAAATTTGAACATTCACAGCAAATATAAAATCGGGAATATTAAAAAACAAAACTCCAAAGGTAATCAATAAAGCCTTGATAAAAAGTAACAAATCGTGGCCTGTGACACCCTTACCACAGTTCATGCAATGTCTGAAATAGTTGATACTAAACATGTCAAATTCTAGTTCTGTTACCGATCATGGAAAGACGATGATATTTAATGATTCAATAATGTATCATAATCAGTCGACAACATATATTCATTCGCCTACCTCTGAAAATTATTTTGAGGACATAACCAATGATATGAAAGAATTGGACAATATCATGCGAACATGTTTGCCACCAGTGTTAATTTTTCTCGGAACGGCTGGCAATATTTTAACCATACTGACAATGCGTCGTCAAAAATTCTGTAATTATTCCATCAGTTTTTACCTTAACTCTTATGCTGTGTGCAGCTTGCTAATGTTATATCTATTTCTTGGATCAGAATGGATTTCTAATATATCAAATCAGGAGGCGATAGAAAACCGTGCAGATTGGGTATGTCGTCTCTGGCAGTTCATTAGTCGAGTGATATCATATTCCAACATCTGGTTTGTCGTCGCTATGCTTATTGACCGATATGTAGCAATTTGGCAACCAAAAAAAGCATCATCATGGTGTACAAAGTTTCGAGCCAAATTTGTGGCCGTGAGCATATTTGTAGGCTTGATCGTCGTAAGTATTCATGCAATGTGGACCTTTGAACTTATGAAGAACTCTGGATGCTACCTCTTCAACCTTGATAATGATATTCATGCCCTCATATGGCCATGGATGGCTGCAAGTTTCTATTCATACATTCCTCTGTCACTTATATTTATATTCAACATCATGATACTCACTGGAATTTGTCTCAAACGCCATACGAAATCACATCACATACAGGGACAAAATTCCTTGCTGCTGTTGCATACAACGCTTGGCTTGTCAACGTTATATTTCTTTTTAGTTTTACCACCGACCATTATAAATGTAGTGGACCAAAATTATCCACCGTCATGGCTTCAGGACAAAAATCTAATGATCCAGTTTGCAAAAGCTCAATATGCCGCTCATTATATGGCTTGGATTAATACTGTGACTCTGTTTTTCATATGTCTGATTTTTTCCCGTACATTTCGTATTGAACTGAAAGATATGATTCTTTCTTTAAGCTGTCTACAAAACAAGCAGAGGATATATGAACTTCAATCTGGTTCTGCTGGAAGTGGAGCACATGTGGAGGCGGAGGCTTGCAGTGAGACCACTCCACTTTAACATAACTATCGCTTAGGATGCAGTGTTAACTTCTGAGATGCCTATTATAATTCATATATATATAGTCACTATGGTTATAAATTGGTTTCTGAAAATATTCCCCATTACTTTGTAAGGAATATCACTATCAAAAATTTTAATTGACTATTTTATTCTTTTCATCTTTTTTTCTTTTTTAAAAATAGAAGATAACTGATACTTACAGTCTAACGCCATTTATCAGGATGCAGATTTTTTCACTCATATGGACAAATGCCTAGTAACGCAATTTTTTTAACCAAAAATTTCAGATGTAATTTTGTGAACTCATTGATAAAAGTGTCATAAATGTCCTGTAATTATTTCTAGCAGTTATTGAAATAGCAACAGCACACCCGTCATTTTTTGCATTGTTTTCAAAAATTGCGTTGTTTTAGCTGTTAAGAGGTATCCAAGATAAAACAATACAAACTAAATAACAGCTGAAAATTACTTCAATACTGACGGTCACAAGTGTCATAGCAGGTGTCCGTAAAGAAGTTTCTTTTATGAAAACTATTACTTCAAAAACACTTCAAATAAATGTTTCTTACCAATATACATCAGTTTCGATCTTTATTTGGTTTTCAAATTGGTTTGTGCTACAGTATGGGTAAAGCAGAGCAAGTGTGTGTTATCGTCTGATTCATACAAGGTGATGGGGCAGAGTGACCTTTTGATTATAATACAAATGATTCTATTCACTTTTCAGTTATGACAAGTTGCACATGAAAAACGTTTTATTCCTCGCTGGATACTTTCTCTCATGTATGGTGAAAAGTAGGCAGGAATACTCCAGTCAGTGTAATTTTAATGCTATGCTTCATTACCTAAAATTTACACTCATCCAGGTAGATAAAGGGTTCACAAGACTCCTCTCTGCCAGATTATATGGATTTTACTACACTGACTCACAGTGACTGTCCACAAGTTGGTAAACAGCGAGAGGTGAGATATGGGGAGGAAAGGTCTAAAAACTTTTGCAGAATATGACAATACCAATCAAGTCATGTAAAATTAATTTTTTTAATTAATTTTTTTTCACTGATGTAACTTTTATAAAAATGATGTTGGTCACTTTCAAAACTATGATATTGATGGCTAAAAACAATAATAGCTTTAACCCATTCACCCCTAAAGACACATTTGGACTTGCCAAAGTCATTGATTTATAGAAAAAGTTTGTTTTTTTTCTCAGGAGTTGATGAGTTTACAAGCATCTTTATTATTTTAAAACAGCAACATGCTATGGGCATCCCCATATCGGGCCCCCATGCTACAAGGGAAAGCATCCAGTTGAAAATATAGGTCATGACTCAAAAAAGTTTGCAATAGACCAGATTTCTGTGTCAGATTTCTGTCATAGTGATGTTTTGGACTTATATAATGTCAGTAAACAATTGTTTTTTTGTGATAGGTGTAAAATTAAAGGCATGGAGTACATGCATGTGTAAAAATCTACACATGATCCCAAATAATACATGCAATTTAATATGAAGGAATATCATGCTTTCCAAATACACACTGGATTTTAAAGCCATATAAGCTGTAACAATGACGATTTTTGTCCCCTAACATATAGTCGAGAATATGATAAAATGTGTGTTCAAATACATTATCAAACACGTAAAACGTTGTAAAAGATCTTCTTTTTGAAGTTATTTGTTTTATTGGAATTTAAGTTTTCCCTTACCTTAAAAAATCTTGCAGTATTTCCATATGCAATGACCTGTCAGACAAACTCTTTCACCATATCAAACGTGCTTCATAATTCAGTCAGGAGGATCTCAGTCCTTTACACGCTTTGTCTATCAGCTATATTGGCCTTTGACACAATTGTCGTATGTTAAAGTCAGCCAATTTTTATGTATTTTATGTTTACTTTAGAAATACAGTTTTATTGGAAAGTACACGTATTATACAAAATACGAACTTTTCAACACTATTTAAATACCTGAAGAAAATCTGATGAATATATGAATAAAAATAACAGGTCACTAAAATAATTTTTTCCAATGTTTAATGTTACCCTGAATGCTGACCATTCCAAAATTAAAACAATATAACTGTATAAACTATGCGTACCTAACGCTTTACAATCGTGCCCCCATGTTCAGTGGAGTTAGGGCAGTTCATGATCATATGTGTCAAGAGTGATAAAGTCGAGGATGCAATGGAACGAGTTAAAAATGGGTCAAGATCTGGCACGTGGACAATTTCATGAATAAATGTTTTGAAAAGACCAACTTTGCTTGATTTAGGTATGAAATGAAGACGTATGAAAATAAATGTAAAAGCTAATAAGAAAAGAATATATATTAACTGGAAACAGCACATGTGTATTGGACACCAGGTAATCTTTGTAAAAAATTACTGAAAGTTAATTTGCAATGCTCAAAGTAATGGCAAACAAACAATAACTAATATAACAGGTTACATTTGACAAGATTTTTGCAGATATACGCATGCATTTGTTATTGTAATCACCAGGTAGTCTCTTTTGGGATATAAATGAGATAAAATATTACATAAAATGGGCATGTAAAATTTTTCACCTATTGCTTTAACAGCACAGGTTTTATAAATCACTTCTTTAACGTCTACTCATCAATTGATTTAAAGATCAACATGCCTGTGAAAACATCAAAGTTAAGTATTCCGAGACATGTTCACTAAGCATGACCAGCCAGACTAGCTAATTTTTGGATGTACTGATAGACTTTTACGATATAATCAATCATCAAGACTTTTTCCAGACTTTTGATATGCCCCCCCCGAACAGTCCAGATAATGAGTGTTTGACTGTACATATATTTGCCTAAAGTGTAATATCAGTTACAGTTTTTCAGTTTTTAGTTTCATGGTGATACCAAAAAAAGTTATTTTAACCAATAGGGAACTTTCGAGTTACCGTTATAATCCTGCTTTTATTATTGCCTGTTGCGTGATTTTAGAAAAATGTTCCTCAATGTTGTTTCCGCATTAGATAATACATAGGTGGCCCCGATAGCACAATTGGTAAAAGCGCCCTGCAAGTGTTCAGAAGGTCCTGGGTTCGACTCCCAGTCTGCCCACCCATTTTTCTCTGCCTGATACATTTCAGTAATTTGGTGTTCAACTAAATAAAAAACTGTGGTTTGTTTTAAAAGTCTTTTTAAATTAAATAAATTTAATGCACTAAAAAGTGAAAATATTTTCGTTTACTTTACATACATTGCAAATTTATTTCGTGTAAAGAAACCAAAAAGACTTAAAACATACCACATTTGGTTATTTATTTGAACACCAAATTACTGAAATGTACATGTATCAGGCAGAGAAAAATGGGTGGGCAGACTGGGAGTCGAACCCAGGACCTTTTGAACACTTGCAGGGCACTTTGACCAATTGTGCTATCGGGGCTATCTATGTATTATCGAATCCAGAAATAACCGGAAGAACAAGTGTGAGGAACAAAATCAAGATGGCACAAATAAATGCAGGATCATAATGGTAATCCGCGTTAACTCGAAAGTTCCCTATTGTATGTTTCTTATGAAATAGAAATGAAAGGCCTGTACATTTCATATGCTAACAGAAATACAATTTATCTGTCTGCAGACCAGAGAAGCTATCACTAAGTATCTTGGGGTGTAAATGTTAAAGTGAATTATACTATCAACTTCCAAATTTGATACTCTTAGGATAAATGATGATTGAATACTATATAAGGGATTAATTCAACGGTTTGTAATTTTTATGTTTTTCTCTTTCCTGAAACAATCACATTTTTTTTTTTAATTTGTGGAGCAGGGGCAGCTAAAATAAGTTCAGGTCCTGTAAAGACGGTCTGTAATAAATTACATTTTATGACAGGTAGAGAAGTGGAATGACCAATAGAGAGGTAGAATAACAGGTAGAGAGGCTGATTGACAGGTAGAGAGGTGGAATGACAGGTAGAAAGGTTGAATGACAGGTAGAAAGATGGAATGACAGGTAGAGAGGTGGAGTGGCAGGTAGAAAGGTGGAATGATAGGTAGAGAAGTGGACTGACAGGTAGAGAGGTTGAATTACAGGTACAGAGGTTAAATGACAGATAAAGAAGTGGAGTGTAAGGTAGAGAAGTGGACTGTAAGGTATAGAGGTTAAATGACAGATAAAGAGGCGGAAGACAGGTAGAAAGGTGGAATGACTGGTAGAAAGGTGGAATGACAGGTAGAAAGGTGGAATGACAGGTAGAGAGGTGGAGTGGCAGGTAGAAAGGTGGAATGACAGGTAGAAAGGTGGAATGACAGGTAGAGAGGTGGAGTGGCAGGTAGAAAGGTGGAATGACAGGTAGAAAGGTGGAATGACAGGTAGAGAGGTGGAGTGGCAGGTAGAAAGGTGGAATGATAGGTAGAGAAGTGGACTGACAGGTAGAGAGGTTGAATTACAGGTACAGAGGTGGAATGACAGATAAAGAAGTGGAGTGTAAGGTAGAGAAGTGGACTGTAAGGTATAGAGGTTGAATGACAGATAAAGAGGCAGAATAACAGGTATAGAGGTGGAATGACAGGTAGAGAAGTAGACTGACAGGTAGAGAAGTTGAATGACAGGTAAAGAGGCTGACTGTGAGATAGAGAGGTTGAATAGCTTTGATTTGATTTGATTTTTTGTTTTACGCCATACTCAACAATCTTTCAGTTATATGATGGCGTCCAGTTTTTATTGGTGGGGGAGAAACCCCGGTTACCTGGGTAAAGACCACCGACCTTCCGCAAGTAAACTGGCAAACTTTCCCACATAATTTGAAACGACCCTAGCAGGATTCGAACCAGAGGTTAGAGGCCTTGTGATTTAAAGCGCAATGCTCTAACCACTTGGCCATGGAGGCCCCTGAGAGGTTGAATAGCAGGTTGAGAGGTTATCCATAAGATGAAATACAGTAAGAAAGTGACAATAAGCATGGAAAAATTCGATTGGATACTTAATATGAAAAAAAGAAGTTTATTTAAATGTTAACAAAAGATTAAAAAAAAAAAATGTCATTGAAAAATAATTACTCATCTTCTGATTTTCAAAATCAGAAAATGGACAAACAAATCTAGAAAATTTCAAAATAATGAAGAAAGTGTTTTCTTTTTATTATATTGTTAAATAGCAAAATATCAGTAAACAAAATAGCAAGTTTTGAAATTATTGATTACTTCAAGATTACAAAGGAGAAGGAAAATAATTCTGTTATCCAAAAATATTTCTCAAAAGTACAGTTGAAGACACTAGGGATATTAACATTCAGGCCGTTAACATTTTGGCATTAAACTTCAATTGAACTGCAGCTCTAAGGGGAATACACTGGGTCAGCAGAGATAAAATAATTAAAACAGAAAGCTTAAATAATTATAAATACATAAGTCTGGTCTGGCATTGGATTTTCCTTGACACCCCCCCCCCCCCCCCCCCCCCCCCCCCTTCAGTCAAAACTTCAGGACCCAGTTGCACAACTGAGGTTGTTAAAATTAATGTGAAGTTACCAGTAACTGATGTTAAACAAATTGGCCAACTGTACGTTAAATTTAGCAATGTGTTGTGCGACAAGGATCATGACTTTCTAGACCCACATCGATTTTTAAGGACTTTCCAAGACCTAGTACTAACCATGAAATTAAACAAACAAACAATCTCTGTTGTACAGACCAATAAACTGTTACTCTTGCTACATAATATGTACATTCATGTACATCTCCTGAAACAAAATATTAAAGATTTCATTGCAGATACCAAAGGCTTATTTTCTTAAGTCACATGACTATAAAAGACACCAGGTGGTCAGTTTGTCTGATGAAGGTCAAGGTCACATATTGAAACCCAAGATGAACTTTTGAACATATTTTTTAGCACATTTAAATGTTGTTTTCATACTATTATCCTCCCTGTGGAATAGTTATTTTTTTTTGTAATAAAAGCAATCTTGGCTGTATGTTGTTCAGATGAAAAACACAAATAAACTCAAATGCAGCGCTAGCCGGATAGCGGATAGTGGCATTGATCACATTCAGCAATAACCATTTTGTTTTCATCTGGGTCTTCCTGATGGCCTGTTAGGCATCAAGTATGATTAAGTATAACACAGAAAAGTTGTTAAGCCTGCAAATCCAGAACAAAGTCCAGTGGTGAATCAAAGCAGAATGTACAGCAGAAATGTCAATACAATTACATAGAGTAATGGTATTGATGTAACAAGACCAGAACTTGGGTTCTAACAGATGCTGGAATGCTGAATAGCATATTGGTTCATCTGAATTGTATTACAGTAATCCCTTTAATACCAAAAAAAAAAAAGAAAAAAAAAAGATTTTGTTGCCTGATAACAAATTAATATGAAAATGACTCCCTTTTTTCAACATCCTGCCATGTTTGTTTGTTTTTTTTTTTACTTATATGGAAATGTCAAGAGCTTAAGGTGAAGTACCACACATTTTTACTTGTGCTAATGGAGTGGTGCCAATTAACAATATTCTTATATGCAATATGCCTACCATTCAACATGGGACATTGGTTTTAAGTATCATGTAAAAGACTTTCACTTCATATGCTGAGTGCTTGGTGAAGGAACAGGACCCTACCATTTCTGAAGTCTTTGGAATTACCTGGTACAGGAAATCAAAATTGGAGACATCTCACTTGCTAGTTGAACACTCCACCACTATACAACCGCAAGCAATTGAAATAAGACTAAGCTTTGGTAAAGAGAGTTTATATAAACATATTGTAACATAAGAAAATTATCAAATTAAAAGATATCAAATAAAAAAAATAAAAAATATAATTCCAAAATCAAAAAACCTATAGAATGTTTTCAAAGCTAAACAATAAGGTAAGAAGGAATGGATTTAATAATCTGCTATTAGGATGTAAATTTGTTTCTTGTTTTAGTGCTAGAATGTTTTGTTTTGAGCCACATTCAACATTATTTCAGACATATAATGATGATCAATTTTCAATGGTGGAGACAACATGGCTGCAATAGGAAGAAATCACTGGCCTTCAGCAAGTAAACTGGGAAACTTTCTCACAAAATCGGCTCAGGTTCCAGCGGGGCTCAAGCCAACGCTGACTTAAGCGGTGAGAGGGTTTATAGTGTGTTGTGGATGTTAATAACAGGAAACTTTCACATTATTGTGTCAGCAGTAGATATACCTGTCCTGAAAGTGGCATTAGCTATGATGTAAACATATATACCCCAAAAAATACATTTTGAATTTTTCTATTTTTACTATCGTACTTGTAGTAACAAATAAGAGCTATACACAGCCATACAAAATCTTATATTCCTATACATTTTGTGATAATAAGGTCAGGTCCAGTCTGGTATTCATATAAAAAAAATAAGGTTGAGTTAATCAATAGGACTAATTCGTGTACCACGTGATACCCAATAACGTTTGTTTCTATATGAGATGGAATAATGATACTCGAAGACGATATTCCATGCTTACATTATTTCAGCGGGAAGATTACGTAGTTATGTTCCATCACCATTGGAGATACTAGTACCACACAAAAGTTATCAGTTATCATGTGGTACATGAATCAGTCCCATTGCAAGTGAAAAAGTGCCAAACCTTGGATTCTCAATTAATTTTCATAGAATATATAGGGATTGAAGAATTTTTATGCCTGTGTATATATCTTTTTTGTTATCTTATATCAATCTATGTAGTAAAACATACAAACAACATTTTAGAAAAAAAACCCACACAGTTAAAAGTGTCTTGTTAACAGAATAAACAATCAAATGTTTCTCTACAGGCAATATATCTACAGGACCAAGGTCTTAACTTATTATTCTACCCTTGTTTTCTCATTTACAAATCTGCTAAGGAGATGATGTTTGCCAAATACATACAAATCCCAGGGGAGACATTTTCTCTGCTTCAAATATATGAATTTACATTGGTGTAGTGATCAATGCTTTTGGGAGAAATATTCATTAATTTTTTGTTATACTAAATGTATGTAACATGTATACTTTAGATAGCTGTCAGAGATATGTAAAGATATATAGTGTTTACAAAAAGACTGGCAATGACAGAAATGTATTCTCTAGGCACTTGTTGTTCCAGACATTCTCTAATTTGAACTGGTCTCTTAGCTGTCTATTACATACCAATGATAGCAAAACTTAAGTTTGGACATAGCGAGATTAATTTGTTTCTGTTACGGGAAGTTTCTACTCAATGAACCAATATAAGTCTAAAAATATAAATACTGTATGAGAGAAAGAGAGATAAAACCTCCCCAACCTGAACATACTGCCAAGTCTCCCCCATAAATAGGAAGACTCCCTATTTTTTATGCAAAATTTTGTTAATATCGTCAAGACTTTTTTGTTTGTTTATTGTTGTTTAAGGTCCCATCCAAGAATATTTCACTCATATGGAGACATCACCAAATGCTGGTGAAGGGCTTCAAATTTTGGCCTATGCTCTACATTTACGGCCATTGAGTAGTGAGGGTTCTTATTAATGTGCCGACACCTACTGTGACACGGGACCTCCAGTTTTTACTGTCTCATCTGAAAGACAGGAAACCAACCTGTCACTGGCAGGACTAAAACTCACAACCTCACAATCCAGAGTCGAACGCGCTACCGACTGAGCCAGGCCGGCTCAATATTGTCAAGAAAAATGCATATCTCTCCTCCTTGAAAAATTTTAATTAACCTACTAATTCTTACTACAATTTAGAGTCTCCCCCATAAGATTTGAAAAATCTCCACCATGAAAATTTTTCAAGGTTGGCAAGTCTGCCTGAAATCCATTCTCTGTTCTGAATTTTAACAATTTTGCACCTAAGTTAGATCTTCGCAGAACTACATGCTGTACAGACTATGCCTGGAGATTTTCATCCCTTGTTATTTTTACCCCTTTTCATGGCAGTAAACAAATTCACCCAGACTTAAATTCACCCTAATCACCATAGTCTCATGGCTGGTATTTATGTCCACGCTTCTATTATTATTGGCATGCTTATTTTAGGACAAAAACCGGCAAAAATTGACCTGGAGTGAAAGTTTCAGGTATACATGCAGTACTTGATATTTGATATTAGCTGTCTATATTTATTGCATTCCTAATGGATTCCAAATACATGTACATTTTTGTGAACATTTTCATATATATGCTTGCGAGTGATGTGACAACACAAAAATTATGTATGTTTGAATGTTTGAAAAGGACTGAGCTTAATTATGCAAAGAACTCGTGCGTAAATATATCAACATAGACATTAAACACATTTTTATTATATGTCCTTGATTCATTATCGATGAAACAAAATCAAAATTACATGTTTGTGTTTCTGTTTCACATTATGGTTTTACATTACAAAAAGAGAATTATCGGAATATTGGCAAACTTAATTTAGATTTAACCTAAATATCTAGTAACTAATATGTCACGTGACAAATTCAAAGTATGACGTAGCTTAGTTTATCATATCTCTATTGATTTTCCTCTTTTGAGATGTTTATCATTAAAAACTAGCTTATTCCATAGAATCTGCTGCAAATAAATATTTCTCTGTAAAACTGTTCATTAGTTGGGTGACTATTTCCTTGTAGGCAGAGCATTCTACATCAGCCAATCAGAGCATTTCTAACTCTAGGTAGTTGGCAGTAGGTGGGGCATTCTACATCAGCCAATCAGATCAGATTTATTCAAGCTCAACTTTTATTTTAGTATTTTTGTTATGTACATGTATATAGTTGGTAGCAAAACTTCTGGATATGACTGAGCAGGGAACATATTTTTATCTTTTTCCATTTATATTCAAAACAAACAATGGAATAAATTTAATTTTAAAAATATGTTGGGTATGGTACTTAGAATTAAATGTTTCTAAAGTTTTCTTGTATTGAACATCACTTTTACATTATCATTTATAATAAAAATGAATAAATTATATACGGTAATAAAAAGTTAGTTGCAACATACATTCAGTGTGTTTTTATCTTAAAATTCTAAACAGTTAGTTGAACAAGATTACTTAGTACATTTGGTGTCTATATGTGGGCCCTGGTATGGCCTGACAGATCACATTTCCAAAGTAGACTGGATGGTTTTTGAAGATAAATAGATTTGATTGTATAAGCTATCATTGCACTATTTGTAATCCGACTTACACACAGCACTTTGATCTATTTTCCTGCAACCATAAAATTCCATGCAACATTTAGTTTATAGCCAACAACTGACATTAACATATCACACTTCAATGAATAGTCTCTGAACAACTCCTAAGCTCTTTCAGAAAGATCCTCTTCCTGCAAGAGTGCCATAAAAAATTTAAAAATAATCTACAGAATTGAGTGCTACATGTATTTTCAAAGAACAGAGCAGTATTATCAAAGGCAACAGAATCGAGCCTTTTCAACTGAAACTGACATGAAAAAGAATGTTTATTTAATTATCAGTATATGCACATGTATGGTATAAACAAAGTGTGTTCTCAAAGAATAATTTTATAAAAGAAATAATTATAATAATGGAAAATATATATAATTTGTTAGAAGAATGAAATTCAAACAACAACACTGGAAAAAAGAATTGTGGACCTTGATCTTAATACATATATATATACATACATACATACATACATATATATATATATATATATATATATATATATATATATATATATATATATATATATATATATATATATATATATATACACATCTTACTAAGATACAGTTTATGGTCAGAAGTGAGTCAGCAAAATGGTTGACAATGGTAATTTCCGTCTCTTTAGCATAACGATTTGGAGAGTAATATTTTGTAATCAACCTTCAGCCACAAGATTTGGCATGTGTGCAATGATTTTTTTATTTAAAAGGAACATTTAATGATTGAACAAGAAACAGCTGAAAGCTGTATGGCAGAATTTTAAAACTCATAACAATCCTTAAGGAAACAGCTCTAAACCAAACTGTTGATGCTGACAGACTGACAGACACTGCCAATTTATATACATTTATTTGCTTCGCAATCCGGTCAAAAACTGATACAGTGAAACCTGTTTTAAAAGACCAGGCACCTCATTTGAAACCAAAATGGTTTTCCTAAAGACAGGTGGTCCATAGAAAGATATTGTATTTAAAGGATTATATAACCAATTAATTTACGGAGTATTCTCAAAAGGCAGGTGGTCTTTCATGACAGTGGTCTCTCAAGACAGGTTTCACTTTTCTGATTGATAAAATTTCATGAAATTCTGTACAAGAGAACCTTTATAACACATCTGAGCTAAAATGGCTACAAAAATAATTAGGAGGTATCAACAACGAATAATACTAGAACAATAAACAGTTATCAACAAAGTCAATATTCTCTCTTTTAAACCATTCTCATGTTTAGCAATTGCTTTGTTTCTCTAATTTGCAGCCCTTAAAACAGACACATCAACCGGGGAACAAATGCCGAGTCAAATTAAATCAGTGCTACTAATAAGCTGGAAATTTTGAACTTCATTTAATTAAATACCATCTATTCTGGGACAAATGGGAAAAAATTGAACTTTCAGAAATCCATAATCTTGTGACACCAAGCACAAGTACAAATGTTAGATAAATCACTGAACGCTATGGTAATTACATTTAACATTTGGTATCTGAGCTAAATTACTTTGATTTAATCCTAAAATCTGGCTTTCAATATTGGCTGGCAACATACAAATGCATTATATTTTCATTTCATGAGCAAATCTGACAGCTGATCTTGATCTCAAATTTATATGCAGAAGAAATAATGATACATGACACTAACGGTTTTTAGCGTATTTTGATGATTAAGTTTTGTGTACTGAGAGATTATAAGTGTCAAATTGTTATCCCAATTGTACATCTAAAGGTTAGCTGAAATTTAAAATTTGATTTCAGAACATTGGATAAAATTTTATTCACTCTTATTTAAATGTTTCTTGTAATTAAGGAGGCTTTCAATCCATCAATTTCTCCCTCCCCCTTTCTCCATCACTCATTTTCCTCTTCCATTTCTATGATTATACCTCTCTCTGATCTACCTCTCCATTCCTCTTTGTTGCTGTCTCTGTCTATGTATCTCTCTCACATTTCATCTCTCTTCATTACCATCTCTCTATCTTCATCCTGTTCCAACCCTCTCTATCTCCATCTCACTCCAACACTGTCTCCATCTTACTCCAACTCTCTCCATCTCACACCAACTCTCTCTATCTCAAGCCAACTCTCTATCTCCATCTCACACCAACTCTCTCTATCTCCATCTTGTGCCAACTCTCTCTATCTCATGCCAACTCTATCTCCATTTCACACCAACTCTATTTCCATCTTGCTCCAAGTCTATCTCCATCTAGCTCTAACTCTCTATCTCAATATCTCCCTATCTCCATCTTGCTCCACTTCTCTCTATCTCCATATTTCTCTACCACCATCTCACTCCAACACTCTCTCTATCTGTAATAAAGAAAGTTCAACTGTTGCAGACTCATTCACAAAAAAAAAGATCTGTCTAACACCTCGTATGGGACTTACCAATCAATCCCACCCTCGACTGATATTTTTCTATCTGGAACTCAAAGAGTCAAAGTGGAGCTAGATTCTATTACATGTATTATAGAAAACTGCAGGAAAATACAATATTTTTCCCTGCCTGCTAGTGGTACATTTAAATATTCTCATTGGCATTTTAGCATATGACATGATAATATTTCTCAGTTATTCTATGGTAAACAGCACCTTGACTGAATCAAAGTATTGAAAGTACTGATAATATGAGTTGATGGCAATCATAAGTTTTAATGAGGTATAATACACTCAGTATACTGAATACTTTTTAATTCAGTAAAATTAGGTTTTACAAAAAAGTAACTAAAATTCAGGTCAGACATTTGACCTGAGTACTGATGGCTTATATATTTACTATGCAACAAACTACATATATCAGCCATATGATTCATCAACATTAATTTCCTATGCAACAGGGCAGTATTATACCTTTAGGCTATACTTTCTATCAGAAGTCTCAAATTTATAGGTCAATACCTGTACATGTAAAACATTTTCCCAACTTCAAAGACTGCTGCGAGTTTCTCATCAGTTAATATCATGTGAATGAGAAATGAGGCAACTTCTATGTCCAAATTCACAGACAGATCTTGTCGATACACAGTAAGGAAAACTTGACCAAACCTCATTTGCATATTAATCCTGCGCAAGAATTGTTAACAGTCCAGTCTATCACTTTTAATGTCAATTCTATCACAAGAGTATAATTGTAAACAAGAGGCTCTCAAGTGCCTGTATAGCTCACCTGGTTATTTGCTTGAGAACATCAGATGAACCGAGCAATTTTTGTAAAGGACCTTCCATACATAAATCCTGTAAAGTTTGGTTGAATTTGCTTCAGTGGTTTCAGAGGAGAAAATGAAAATGTGATTTTCCCATAGGGTCCAATGATAAACTAAGCCCAGCCCTGGCGGCCATGGTTTTGACAGATCGGAACGAAATGAGCAATCTTTGTAAAGGACCTTCAATACATCATTCTTCTAAAGGAAAAACACCTGCTTTGTTTACAACATGGGCGCAGACATTTTGGACACCCAAAGTTGTGCGGAGGGTAAAATGAGCCCAGCGATCTGATTGGTCATTAAATAAAAAATTTAGTTTTGCCATTAATAAGTGAAATAAAGGTGATAAAAAAAGATACATGAATATTGGTATACTTTGGAAATTATAGGGTTGACGGTTGAAAATTGAAAGGGAGGGGTCATATGAGAATAGATATTTTCCTTTGGTGCAGAATACTACGAGTTGTAAACAAGTGAAAATTTGAAGTAAAAATGCAACGGCATACCTATACTTTTGATTGCAAATTTTGTTATCAAAAATATTGATCTTTCACCACAGGGTACTTATTTGACCCAGATATAATAAACATGGGAGTCAGTGACCTGAACTTTTGTAAAATTAGCATTGAGGCCTATGGGAAAATATTTGGTGGTGTCTGTCCTAAAGTTTGGTTATATTTGCTTCACCATTTTCAGAGGAGAAGATGAAAATGTAATTTTCCCACAGGATCCAATGTTCTTCTTCCAAGTCAGGAACAGGATTCATGAATGAATGATCTGCGAAAACTTTGCAGTGTGTGCAGCACAGCAGTCTTCTTTTGGCTATATAATGTTAAAAAAGCCCCTGTTCTAGTGGCCATGATTTTTTGACGGATCAGAACAAAATGAGCAGTCTTTGTAAAGGACCTTGCATACATCATTCCTGTAAAGTTTGGTTAAATTTTGTGTCAGTGGTTTCAGAGGAGAAGATGATTTTCCTATAGGATCCAATGTTAAACTAAGCCTCGCCATAGCACCCATTTTGTTGACGCAAAGTGATTCCAAAAGCCAGGTGAGCTAAAAATGGCGGTCAAGGAACAATTTTCAAACAACGGTTTTGAAAAACATCAATATCTATTTGGAAACCAAATTTCATTGAAATCAAACAATGTTGAATTTTCCCGCCTTTTTTGTCAGCCATTTTGAAAATGGTGGTCAACAAAAAATTTTCAATACCGTTTTTGAAGTCGCCACATCATGGCAAACATTTTATCAATTTACATTCGACCTCTATCTTTCATAGTTTTGGAGTTAGAAGACGAAAAACATAAAAATTGAAAAAATTCTGTGAAAAAAGGGCAATAACTCCTACACAGGTTTTTGGATTGTCTTCAAATTTTCAGGGTGGGTAGATCTTGATATGCTGAACATTTTTTGCAATTTACACTTGACCTCTATCTGCTACATTTTTTGAAATGAAAAAAAAAAAGGGCTATAACTCCGAGATGAGTTTTCCGATTTTCTTCAAAATTGCATGGCAGGTAGATCTCATCAAGCTGATCACTTTTACCCTATGTCAGATTTTTGATATCTGTAATGGTTTTTGAGTTATTGGCCAAAAACTGCAATTTACCCCCTATGTTCTATTTTTAGCAACAGCGGCCATGTTGTTTGACCTGTGACATAGAAAATAACAAATTTGAAACTAATTGATACCCTAGTGACGACTCAGTTCAAGTTTGGTTCAATTTGGCCCAGTGGTTTCAGGGGAGAAGATTTTTGAAAGTGAGTTAACGACGGACGGACGGACGACGGACGGGCGCAGGACGCAAAGTGATTGCAAAAGCTCACCCTGACATAGTCAGGTGAGCTAAAAATAATTGAAATGTAACATTCTAAAGCAAATTTATAAAATCTTAAAATTCATAAAAGTCGCCAAACTGACTTTTAATAGCATTTTTTCAACAAGTCTTGTAGACCTATATTTTTCAGCAAATTGTTACTACATTTTCGTCATTTTAAAAAGCAAAAATATACTAATAAAAGTGTGATTTGGAAATTTCAATCTTGAAGTTGAGTTTATGTTGCTGAAATGCACATACATGTGTATTTTTGCGTCAATATAATGTGTTATTAACCTCATACTACAAAATGTGCTTTGACTTGTTTCCAATAAACAACTTAGCATGATATAACTGCGTTCTCATAAAAATGAAAATTACAGTGTCTAAAGAATTCATCATTCTAAGAATGTTGAAAACCTGATAAAAATTGGTTTTAATGTGTCAAGAATTGTTCAATTACCTTACACATTGCAGGGCATTTTTTGTTCATTAGTAGTTTTATTTTTTTTTATCGTTATTATTATTTGTTTGTCTGAATGGTGTTCAAAACTACACACAACAATTTTTCAGATTTTAATGGTGGAGGTTATACATGTAACCCAGTTACAATGTACACCAGAAGAGACCACCAGTCCTTCCGCAAGTAAAATTGGCAAACATTTTCACAAAATCAGTTTAGATTCCAGAGGGGCTCAAATCCGCGCTGTCTAGAGGTAGAGGCTTCATGGTTTTATTTTGAAGAAAGTATGTTTTAAAATAGCTAACTTGTTTTGGTAGCCAAATTGCAAAGTCAAAAATGAGGGCCCTAATGGTTTATTTTCATTCTTTGTTATTGGCTAAATTTATTTGTTGTGAACTGTGGTGATGATTTTTTGTTATCTGTGAAACGTGATTATCAAATTCCCCATCCTTCGTGATATACCAAATTTATTTTCTGTCCTTCGTGAATTTAGCATTCTTGTGACGAAAAATTGTGACAAACTTTGGAGGTGTGCCAGATGACAATACAGATTATATTATGTAAGATTGATGTTCATATTGTGTCTCAAATCAAGCCCTCACCCTTATTCATTCTTCCGTATTTTTTTTTTTTTAATTGTGAATTGTAAAAATTATTTTCTGTCACCTGTGATCAGACACCCCTAAAAATTCAGAGCACATTGTTTTACAATATAAAAATAATTCTGAAATGTCATGCCTACTTTCAGTTTTAATGTCTTTATTACTGGAACTAAAACCTGTGCCTGGTACCAAAAAGGTGATAAGAATTACTGTAGTCAAAACTTTTTACTCAACTTTGGTTATATCTGAAATCTGACTGGCTTAAAGCAGACCAACGATAGAATATTATAAAATTTAAGAAAATTCTTAACATTTTAGGGGAAGCTGGACCCTGCTCTAACCACTCAACCACCGAGGCCCCATGATCAATAACTCATTCACTACTGAATCTAAGACGCATTTGAATTGGCCTAAGTTATTGATTAACAGAAGGGTCCATTGTTTTTCAGGGGTTGATGAGTTAATTCAGAAACTAACATGTAACATTTGGCAGAACAGGGTATGGGAGCAATAACACATTATATCTGTTTTCCCTATGTATTTCCAAATTAATTTACAGTCGTCAAAATCTTTGTCGAAAGTGCATTTTCAGTTGCAAATATCCAAAATTCAATAATTTTGCAATAAAAGTACAAAAATTATTACATAATCAAAAACTTACCAAAAGCAGTTGTGCATCATTTTTATTTTTTTTACTTTTATGCACCATAGATTTGATAGTATCACGCTTTCATTGGCAAATAAAATCAATCAGTGTTGAAATAAATGCATCCCTGGAGAATGCATCATAAAAGTATCATTTTGTGATCACTTTATAACACTAAAAACAGAACCAACCTTTACATTTTATTTTTCAGAAATGGTTTTCTGGAAAATTTTATTTGAAATTTGTATAGAAAAAGAGTGCTGAAGTTAGAAACATTAACTCAACACTACATTAAGACATAGAATAGCTTAGTGACTGCTATAAATCGACAACATCAAAGAAACCAGTCTAACAAATGTTTTAAAGCTTGTCTCTTTAGGACGCATGGTTCTAATGGTCTAATGCACTACATATTTCTATGATGTTAAGGTTTTTTTGGGGGGGTTTCTTTTTAAATGAATGAAGTTCTACAATCAATCTCTATGAAAGGTCATACTGTTCTCACGATTTTCAATACCCTGACTCTTAAAGTTTAGATTCTAACTGGAAAAGCCCTACTGGGAAAAATACCCCATTTTCTATGATGTATTATTTGTAATGTAGGAATGGCTGAGTTGGGAATTTATGTATTTTCATAGCCCCTTTGGATGTTTTAAAGACTTGCCAAAAAATGAGTTATTTATTAAATAAATCTTATACAGGAAATGTTATCAGATCTACAATTCATTCATGAATTCATCTTGTTCCAACTGGGTATATATCATGTAAAATGTTTTGATCTGCAATCCCCATGCAAATAAACATATTGTGATCTTTCATTAAATATCAATTCATCAGTGAAGGAGGAGTTGTGATAATAAATTTAAAAGTCTCAAAGGGCCATAACTTAAATAAAAAATTGAACAGTAATCCCCTTCCTTCATGTAAATCTATGTAATGTGATCATTCATTGTGCATAATTTCATTGAAATCAATTTATCAGTGTAGGAGGAGTTGCAATGACAAGCTTGCATCTAAAGACAGACAGACAGACAGATGAACAGACAAAGTGATTTAAGTAAGGGGATATAAATATAAAACTGCCAAATTAAAAAGTTTATGTACAACACAGCTCCACAAAAGATAGGAACCAACAGTTCCCAGCAGATCATGTATAACTTGGATAACTTTAACACATGATTTTATCCTACATGTAGGATGTATGATGAATGCAACTCCTGATAGCCGCCAACCATGAGGAAGAAATGCCAGTCCAGACAGTAATTATCCATAGAAAATTGCTACGACAATAAGCTACTAACCATAAGGATTCTTCAATCATAATACTCATTAACCATACCGAAATGCCATTCCTGATAGCCGAGTGTTATGAACCATGCAGATATGTCCATTCTTGTAGCTAGAGAAAATGATTTAACCATGCTGTCATGAACCATACAGAAATGTCCATCCTTGTAACTATTAACCATACAATAATATCTATACTGATCCTTTTCAAAGAGAAAAGTTAACTCGGACTACAAGTATAGAGATGTGTCAATTTTGATAACTACCAACCATAAAGAAATGTCAATAACTTTAATAATCCCAATATCAATCAACCATAAAGAAATGTCAATAACTATTAATAATCCCAATATCAATCAACCATAAAGAAATGTCAATAACTTTTAATAATCCCAATATCAATCAACCATAAAGAAATGTCAATAACTATTAATAATCCAAATATCAATCAACCATAAAGAAATGTCAATAACTTCTAATAATCCCAATATCTACCAACCATAAAGAAATGTCAATAACCATTAATAATCCCAATATCAATCAACCATAAAGAAATGTCAAAAACTATTAATAATCCCAATATCAATCAACTATAAAGAAATGTCAATAACTATTAATAATCCCAATATCAATCAATCATAAAGAAATGTCAATAACTTTTAATAATCCCAATATCTACCAACCATAAAGATGCACTGATACCATAAACTACCAGTCATACAGAAATGTCGATACAAATACAAAAGTTTCAAGCTAGATATTTAGTATATAATTAGACTATAATTATTGTAACTATAATTGATATCCATATATACAGTTGTCATAAAATCTCAGATACCAAAGTATAAATTTTCGGGATATCAAGGTGATATTGGACAGACACATATCTCTGGAAATCCAGATGTGGGATCAAGTGCCACAGAGGAGTAAGCATCTTATGTTGATCTATCTATTAATTTCTATTTTGTCATTGTCAGGTGCAAATAAAACTTTGTGTCTAATCAGGGTTGTTTTCTTTTAAAAACTATACCTAAAGGAAATTATTCTGTACAGTGAATATAATGAAAATCCAGAAATTTAAGGGGGACATTATTTTCACGATACACAAGTTCTAAATCTATTCGCGAGATGATATTTTTGTGATTTTGAATGCCCATTTCATCATATTATTATCATACTTCAAAGCTCTTGTAAAATTACAAGAAAATAAAATTCTTGCAATTAAAAACCAATTTACAGTAATCAAGCAATGTTGGAAATCTGTTTCATCAACTTTTGGGTACCAAATCAATTATTCAACAACCACAATCACTGATGTCACAAATTTGAGATATGAGGTTGTTGCCTTAAAAAATTACATCATCTACTGAGATTGATCCCTGAAGGAAGGTGTTGACATAATTATAACACTGCTGATACCGAAAACACCAAAGAAAACCATTGTTGACATAATTATAACACTGCTGAAAACACCAAGGGAAACCAAACAAGTTTTTTTTTTTTTTAAAAAAACCTAATTTATTGTGCTGTTTACAGAATGAGGAAATCAAGCTAAATCGTTGCCTGTGAGAGTAATAGATAATGAAAACAGTAACTCTAATTTAAATACTTAACAACTTAACAAGGTTACCACAAAGACTGTACAATATATGCCGTCATGGGTCGATGAGCAGTTTATGGTGAGAAATTTTGGTTTTCAAAACTTGGCCAAGTTTTTATGGCAATAAACCTTCTCATAAAGTTTCAAGTTAATCCGTTGAAAATTACTCAAGTTATTGAGTGGAAACTGTTTCCGCAAATCGTAAAGGGGCCACAAACTCCATAAATAACTTGCGAGAAATTTTGGTTATCTAACTTGTCTGAGCTTTTATGGCAATAAATATCACAAAGTTTCAAATTAATCCGTTGAAAATAACTCAAGTTACGGAGTGAAAATTGTTCTCGCAAATCTTCAAGGGGCCTAACTCTGTAAATATCTGGCGAAAATATTGTTTATAAAACTTGTCAGAGCTTTTAAGGCAGTAAACCTTCTCATTTAGTTTCAAATTAATCCTCTGAAATTTACTCAAGTTACTGAGTGGAAACAGTTTCTGCAAATATTCAAGAGGTCAATTTTAACTCCTGAAATATCTGGCAAAAAGTTTTGGTTATCAAACTTGTCTGAGCTTTTATGGCAATAAACCTTCTCATAAAATTTCAAATTAGGCCACTATTAAAAGATTGTTTGTTTGATGTTGCCTGTCCATTCCTTCCAGGTGTGGGTAGGTAAGTAGGCAGATTTTTTTTTTCAAGAAAAGAAAATCAAACAAAGCAAGAATGGTATAATTTATAATTCAGGGTTTAGCTAGCTTAGTAATACAGGGTTGTAAGTAGGTCAGTAATTCAGGACAAAACTAGTTCAGTAATACTGGGTTGTGAGTACGTCAGTACTTCAAGATATAGCTAGCTCAGTAATACAGAGTTATAAGTAGGTCAGTACTTCAGGGTATAGCTAGCTCAGTACTACAGAGTTGTAAGTAGGTCAGTACTTCAGGGTATAGCTAGCTCAGTACTACAGAGTTGTAAGTAGGTCAGTACTTCAGGGTATAGCTAGCTCAGTACTACAGAGTTATAAGTAGATCAGTACTTCAGGGTATAGCTAGCTCAGTAATACAGAGTTGTAAGTAGGTCAGTACTTCAGGGTATAGCTAGCTAAGTAATACAGAGTTGTTAATAGGTCAGTACTTCAGGGTATAGCTAGCTCAGTACTACAGAGTTGTAAGTAGGTCAGTACTTCAAGGTATAGCTAGCTCAGTAATACAGAGTTGTAAGTAGGTCAGTACTTCAGGGTATAGCTAGCTCAGTAATACAGTTATAAGTAGGTCAGTACTTCAAGGTATAGCTAGCTCATTAATACAAAGTTGTAAGTAGGTCAGTACTTCAGGGTATAGCCAGCTCAGTACTACAGAGTTATAAGTAGGTCAGTACTTCAAGATATAGCTAGCTCAGTAATACAGGGTTGTAAGGAGGTCAGTAATTCAGGACAAAACTAGTTCAGTAATACAGGGTTGTAAGTGGGTCAGTAATTCAGGGGAAAACTAGTTCAGTAATACTGGGTTGTGAGTACGTCAGTACTTCAAGATATAGCTAGCTCAGTACTACAGAGTTGTAAGTAGGTCAGTACTTCAGGGTATAGCTAGCTCAGTACTAGAGTTGTAAGTAGGTCAGTACTTCAGGGTATAGCTAGCTCAGTAATACAGTTATAAGTAGGTCAGTACTTCAGGGTATAGCTAGCTCAGTACTACAGAGTTGTAAGTAGGTCAGTACTTCAGGGTATAGCTAGCTCAGTAATACAGAGTTGTAAGTAGGTCAGTACTTCAGGGTATAGCTAGCTCAGTAATACAGAGTTGTAAGTAGGTCAGTACTTCAGGGTATAGCTAGCTCAGTACTACAGAGTTATAAGTAGGTCAGTACTTCAGGGTATAGCTAGCTAAGTACTACAGAGTTGTAAGTAGGTCAGTACTTCAGGGTATAGCTAGCTCAGTAATACAGTTATAAGTAGGTCAGTACTTCAAGGTATAGCTAGCTCAGTACTACAGTTGTAAGTAGATCAGTACTTCAGGGTATAGCTAGCTCAGTACTACAGAGTTGTAAGTAGGTCAGTACTTCAGGGTATAGCTAGCTAAGTAATACAGAGTTGTAAGTACCATTAGTTCAGTTATTCAGTGATAAAGAAACTCAGAAAAATTTTGGGCAACAATACATTTATTTCTTTACAATTGATATCATTACTGGTTCAATACTTTCATCACATTTCTATTTAATTCCAAGATACTATCTTCTTAGCTATAAGTTGTAGCCAAGTCATTGTTCCTGTCAGAAAGTGACCAATAAAATGAAATTGAAATGAACAAATCTCGGAACTTATTTACTCAATCTATGTGACAAGATGAAAGCATCAATGAACCTAGATTGTGTAATAAACAGAAAAAAAGGAATGAAGTTAAGACATAAGCAAGATACTTGATGAATGTGTGCATTAGTTACTGGAATTATATTATACACGGTCAAGATTGATCTTATACAAAAGTTTGTGTTGGAGTGCACAATAGGATATATTCAATGGATATGTTTATTGTTACATATAAATTCTCAATTTTAAAGAATAGATTTTGTCAAAAGTAAGCCACTATTCGAAACAGATGGATACATTTTTACAGTTTTAAAAAATTGTTTGTTGTTTTCATTGATTTTTACATCCTGCCAAAATTCATTTAATGTAAGTATAGAATTGCTCTTAGTGTCAGCTTTTTTCGGGAGTCGACTGCAACCAGTGAAACTAGGACAAGAAACTGCTAAAATCAGTACGGCCAAATTGTGAAGCATTAAAAGTCAAGGTCAAAGATGAAGATCAAGGAGCATAATGAAGGGCATATTCAACTAATGTTTTTAACCCATTCACCCCTAGAGACACATTTGGACTGGTCCAAGTCATTGACTTACAGAAGAGTCCATTGTCTTTCAGGGGTTGATGAGTTGATGTTTATCACCGTCCAAGTGAAGTTACACACTTCTAAATGTTGTTGCAGACATCACAGCAAACATCTTTCAAAATAGGATTGATAGAGGTCATGGGTTTGATTTCCAATACTGCCTCATATCCAAGTCTTTAAAAAAGGGTTGTGATTGACCTTCAATAAGAGGCTGACACAAGCAGTGAAAGTCATCAGGATGGGAAAAAAGTGCTTCCATGGGTTCAAAATTCTTTTTTAGATATTAAAGTTTGAGACTTGGAGAGTAAATTTCTGGCAAGTCCAGCTGAAAAATTTCAAAGTCCTTGCTGAATTTTGTTAATAAGTAATACAATAAAATTATAAATGAATGCATATGAGGCAAGTCCCACTGACTTCAGGTATTTCTAAATTACAAGTCCAATCTTGAATTAACCAAGTCCTGAACTTTGGGAATTTTGAACCTCTGTGCTTCTTTCATATAGAGTCAGATAATCAGATTTCATCCAGGCCTTCTGTTTGCTTGACCAACATCCATGTAAAAGTACATGAATATTTTCTATTTTTACATATATTTTCCAGGTGAGCCAACAAGTACATGTAATCAAATGACTAGTACTTGTCCATATTGTTCCACTTAAATCAAGTTGTGTGATTTAGAAAAAATAATTCTGTCCAGAATACTTTATATTGAGAGAACATGAAACAAATAAGTCAATGAAAAAAATTCAATACAAGTTTTGAGGTTCCTGTAAGAATAACATTCTACAAAATTGATCAAGATTATATGCTGTAAGTGAGAAGGCCACCAATCTCCTGTAATTTTTAACATTTTAAGACATCATACTCAAAATCAGTAATGATCCAGCTCTGATATCTTTTTACAGAAAAAACTTATTCAAAATATATATCAATTATAGCTCATTTACCCCTAAAGACACATTTGGACTGGTCCTAGTCATTGATTTACAGAAACATCCAATGTTTATCCAGGGTTGACAAGTCAACTCTTGATCGTGAGGTTGTGAGTTTGAGTCCAGCCGGTGGCAAGTTGGTTTCCTGTCCTTCGGATGAGACAGTAAAAATCACTGTCCCGTGTCACAGTGGGTGTCGGCACGTTAAAGAGGATTTGAAGCCCTTCACCTGCATTTGGTGATGTCTCCATATGAGTGAAAGATTCTTGAGTGTGACGTTAAACAACAATAAACAAACAATCATTAAACAATATGAAGTCCCCATCTCAACGATGTTAGGGAGCATTCAGAGCATGACCATTCAAAGTGACTACTTTTACTTTCAGATCTAAAATTTCCTGATGAGCTTTTTACCATGCTTGATGTTTTCACTGAACTCGAGAGGTTTTCATGGACCCTTTGTGAAGGGTGTTGCATGCTAACAGGGGATGCTGACTCCTTCCGGACACCTGGTCCTATCCCGTCTTCATGCTGAGACAATCAGTACATCCAATTTGTCATATTCTAATGAAATTGGAGTTTCGATTATATATTGGTGCTTCTTCATTTTTATTTAGACATAAAATCATAGATATCAAAGTATTGATTGCCAGTATGTTCCGGAGACAATATACAAATCTGATGAACATTGAACAAACATGGACCTCTGAAAATCCAGAGGTGGGATCAGGCGCTATTTACTTAAAACAATGTAACCAAATAGGTCATTGTCAAAAATTGTGGAAGACAGCATCTTTCAAGATTTATAATATGTGTTAATATAAGCTAAATAGCTGTATTTGGAATACAATAAAACAAGAACATGATCCATGCAATTAAAGTAAAACCAGATTTAGTGTACAAATCAACCTCTGTATAAAGACCACCTCCCTATAAAGACCAGTTCCTTGTGTCCCTAAGGAGGTCATTATATACAAGTTTCACTGTCGCCAAAACAGCTGTTTTGTGTCATTATTTATTAATTATTCAACAATGTTCTCCAGACATTAAGGATTCCAAATCTGATATTGATATAGCAGCCTAGACAATAAGAACAGTCTCTTATAATTAACCCCACATTGCTCAGGATTATTTAGTTGACATTTATATATAGATGATGATGATTCCAAATCCCCTAGATTATAGCTGAAATATGGAGACTGATCCTATAATAACATGGTTTTAATATCTCTCTGTATTAGCCAATACCATTTATATCTCTCCTTATGGATCCTTACATTGATACACAAATAGATCTACACTCACAAATACCTGAACCTGGGTCAAATAGATCTACAACAATAAATACCTGAACCTGAGTCAAATAGATCTACAATCATAAATACAAGAGCGTGGGTCAAATAGATCTACAATCACAAATACCCGAGCCTGGGTCAAATAGATCTACAATCATAAATACCAGAGTCTGGGTCAAACAGATCAGCAATCATAAATACCAGAGCCTGGGTCAAACAGATCTACAATCATAAATACCAGAGCCTGGGTCAAACAAATCAGCAATCATAAATACCAGAGCCTGGGTCAAACAGATCAGGGCCCGAAGTCACCAAATTTACTCAGTACTCAAGCTCAACTTTTATTCCATTATTTTGACTATAAAATCATTAGTAAAATGTTTGGGTTTAAATGATAGGAAGCATATTAATAATACACATATAAATTTTTGCGTCATACTGAGGATTTTCCTGTAAAAATGAATAAAGATACAGCTACTCAAAATTTTGAGTACGTATCAAATATTTTAATATTTCTGACGTTCCAAATGACAATGATTTTGATCATTATTTACAATTATATGCTGTCAATATATAAACATGTCCAGTTACAGGATAAATTTTGAGTGTTTTTACCTTAAAATCATGAAAAGTTAGTTGAGCTTGAGTACTGAGTAAATTTGGTGACTTCGGGCCCAGCAATCATAAATACCAGAGCAGATCAGCAATCATAAATACCAGAGCAGATCAGCAATCATAAATACCAGAGCCTGGGTCAAACAGATCAGCAATCATAAATACCTGAATCTGAGTTAGACAGATCTACAATAGTAAAACCAGAGCCTGGGTCAAACAGATCTACAATAATAAATACCTGAACCTGAGTCAAATAGATCTACAATCATAAATACCAGAGCCTGGGTCAAACAGATCTACAATTATAAATACCTGAACCTGAAACAGATTTGCAATCATAAAAACCTAAATCTGAGTTAGACAGATCTACAATCATAAATACCTGAACATGGGTTATTTGGAGAGATACTGTCCTTGTAGTGCACTCCATCAGTTTCTACATGATTTTTCAGAGTCTTCCATCGGCTGTCTTTTTCTGGGTCAACATGACAAACCTGCAAAACAAATATCAATACAGTGAAAAACTGTTATCAAAGTTATAAATGTAAAACAAATTCTTTACTCTGGGAATAAAGATATACAAAAAAAGATGAAACAAAAGCCCAAAAGGCAAAATTAAACTAATCAGGAAGGAGAAACAATGAGGGGGAAACTCATCTATCATTTAGTTTTCTTTACAAATCATCAAATAGCAACATGGTTCCTCCACAATACCTTGAATCCCTGTTTTCTAAGGTCAAACATAGGCTACCCATTTCTTAGAATTGGGTCTCTCCTACACCATTAAAATTTGGCCACCACACAGGAATTTGATATAGATTCCAGGTTGTAAAAAAAAATGTTATCGTATTATGATCTTGCTTTTATTCTGATGAATGTTTCCAATTTTCTATTTTTTTCATCACATATGCTGAATCGGTGCTGCTTGTTGGACCTTTTGATTATTAAAAAATATTTTGACTACATGCATAAAACACTATTCAAAACAAACAATGTACATACAATGACAGACAAACATGAACAATGCAATAGGCCATTAATAGCTCAGGTGACTTAAAATGGTTAGATCTCTTAAATTCAAAATTTGTACTCTGTACTTGCAAACTACAAGATTTATCTCCCATTTGCAGAGTTATCTCCTCTTTGTATCAGACATCTTGTAAAGACGTATGTGGGCAAAGTATTGTTTTTCTGCTAAAAAAATATTCCATTTACACCTTACAGACCTAAGTAAAAAAAAAAATTCTCATATATTAATTTGGAAGTAAAATTAAAAAGTAGTTTCATCCAATTTGTTCAATACAAGATACCTGCTCCAATGAAAGAAAATGGGAGGTTACTCTGTATTCTGCAAACTGAGAATATCAGTTCGTAAGATATTGTTTTTATCAAATTGGCTATTGTTGATATATATGATTCATTTGCTGTGTCTGACATCCTTGTCCTTTATCTACAATCATAAGACTTTCATAATATACTTGCTGATAATGTACAGACATCCCTTATTGCATTATTGACAATACGATAATATATATTCTTGCTAAGCATTGCATAATATGCCCTTAAGGAGATACAGAAGAATCAAGATTGCAGTTTCAACATAAAATAACAAATGGGATACAGACACATAACATATCCAGCAGATGCCATGTAGAAAGACCAAAATACATGCTTTAAAACACAAGAGATCCCAAAGGAAACTTAGCACCCACCATGGAATGTTCTACATCTGATCTATGACAGACTGTTCTTTTCTCTGATTTTCTCTTATTTTGTGTCTAAACATTGAATCTGAACTTATATCCATATTTCTGTGAAATACTTTTTTTCACAAGATTATAGCAAAACTTGAACTGAATCATAGAGAATGGAATTCAACATGGCCAATAGGTGTCCATCTTGTAACCACCATAATCAATTTTGTAAAGATTCCTTCAATACATTCTAGACTTCAAAGGGAAACTTCATGTTAAATTTAAACAAGATCCCTTCCATTGTCAAAATACAAGATGGCCCCCTGTCAGCCATGTTGGAATCCAATCTCTCTGAAAATGTCATATGCACAACTAAACCTCACGGGAAACTTTGATGTCAAATTGCAAGCAGATCCCTTCAAACCTTTGTGAGAAATAGCAATAACTATCTTCCTCTGGTCAAAATCAAAGATTGTCGCCTGTTGGCAATACTAGATTCCGATCTCTCTGAAAATGCAATATGCACAACTACACTTCAAGGGGAACCTTTATGCCAAATTTCAAGGAGATCCCTTCAGTCCTTTCTGAGAAGGAGTAGTAACAAAGTTCCTTTGATCAAATTACAATATGGTCTCTTGTCGGCCATATCGGATTCTGATCTCTCTGAAAATGCAATATGCACATGTAGACCTTGATGTCAAAGTTCAAGGATTGGACGTACAGATGACAGACAAACCATGGACGCAGGGCAATTTGTAAAATCAGAAAAATAAATATGCGGGAAAATAATAATAAACAATGGAATTTGAATGTGAAAGGCAGTATTGTAAATAAAGAAAGATCTATTGAAATTGATAAAACATATCGGACAAACAAACAAGGTTTACAAACGTCAAACAAACATACAGAAGGTTTACACATGTCAGACAAACAAACAGAAGATTTACAAATGTCAGACAGACAAACAAACAGGTTTACAAATGTCAGATGAACAAAAGGTTTACAAATGTCAGACAAACATACAGGTTTACAAATGTCAGACAAACAGGTTTACAAATGTCAGAGTGGATTTTAGAATGTGGTCTCAAAAGGCAGGTTCTACTGTATTTTTCTTTGCTGATTGTTCTATTACAGGATTTCTGCATCATAATTTTCAAGGCACTATCTCCAGAAAATCAAAATCATTTAATGTCCACTTCATGTTATTCCAAGTCATGGAAGTGAAATTTTCTTAATAGGAGACACATTTCTTGGTAGGGGACAAAAGCTGGGATTTTTTTTTTAAAAGATAAATACCCAAAGACAGTTGTAGACTGAAATTGATTTATCAGTTTCAAAGAAGATTTCTGAATATATCCATCATGAAATACAACTGAAGCAAGTGATGATGCTAGCTAAAAACATGATCCGATAAGGAAAAACTAAGATTCAAAATATCATATTGGATTTTTTTTCAAAGTGGGTCAGTCAAGAAAAGCTAAAACTCAACATGACCTAACAGTTTCCTTTTTTGAAACACAATAATCACAGCAACTAATTTTTCAACCGACATAAACCCATTTCTGAGACAAGCGTTTTATTTTATTGAAAGAAGGATACAAATTACTCACAGGAAGAAGTAGACATATTTATACAATGTGCCTGCTCTTTATGGCTGCGACAGGAAATGAGGTAATTTCAGCTCCCCCTGATTTATACCATACTTAACAAGAATAAAACAATTTCATTTCACATTTATTTGGAAACTAGACATACACTTTGGTAATGGACTTGGAGATATAAGTTATTTTATGTACTTTTACTTTTATCTTTAGTGAGGTGATTTGAACTTACGCTTTAAAACATGCTATTTTCCTGTCACATATTATTTATTGAACATTTGTCATTTAGGCCAAAAATGAAAAAACAAAAGATGTTTCATGTGAACCATTTGGTGTGTTTTATTTTTTTTTTATCAAAAATCAGAAAATTTGTCCAATTCACACATCAGAATTAAAAATGAAATAAAATAAAATGATTTATTTGCCTTAATGACCAACCCACCTCTAAAACTTCTAGTTAGAACAATCAATCATATAAATTCATATAGGTGGCCTTACGCTCTACAATTTAGCACTGAAATGTAAATGTTGGAAGGAGGTGCTAACTTAGATCATCATTTCTTTTGATTTTCTTCTGACATCCAGTAATTTCAAAAGTTAAAAGATAAACACTTCTTTGAGAAGTCTTTTAGCATGAAGAATTATATATGCAACAGAAATGTGTTTCTAGAACAAAGAAACCAACACGAGTGTGAAGAATGTAATTAAAGGATAGCACTTGGAACAAAGTTATGTACTGTTTGACAGCTGCAGTATCTGTAACACTGATATTCTCAAAAGTATGGCACACTAACAGAACAACTTTCATTTGATTTATTATGCATGTTTTTGAATATTGAATAATTACATGGAGATTTACACTATTGTCCTAGATTCTTTGGAAACACACTTAACATTAAATCATTGACTTATTGGAATACTCAGTGTATAATTAATTTATAAATTCTGATTTGGATTCATGAACCTCCCGGACTGATTATCTGTGCATGTAATATCTTGACAAATAAAAGGCCAATAAAATATTTGATTACTATTTTATATTCTTTCTAAGGCATAAACAGATGAATTAGAACAAGCCCTTGAACAGGTTAAAGGAGTGTCATTATAGGTCTTATATATATATAGATGTATATAGAGTGAGGTCAAATTAAGCTCAGTTTATGGGACAACACACACAGCGGACACTCCTGCTTTACCATGTTTACGGCACCAAAAAGAACAAGACAAGATTAAGCTGTACATCTAACTTACAAAGAATACACACAACCAGATAAGAAACTAATTTATGGTGACTTAACACACTAATGATCATGGATATAAATCATTGTAAACACATATTGCAGATATCTAGTCTGTGCTCAGACTGTTTCCTGACATTGAAATAATTTACTGTATATTGGGATTACAGGCTGTTTTTACATAAAATTTTATAACATTCAGTTATTTTTTTTTTTTTTTTTTTTCATTTTTTCATTAGAAAATCTTTCTTTTAACTGAACGTTATCATTTATAATAATGTTCTGAAAATTGCATACAGAAATCTGAAACACAAGGGTGATAAAGAGATGGAGATGTATCAATAACGCCATACAAAAAACAAAAAAAATTCCCAGCAATAGACTACTATTGGTGTCTTTATGGCCAGGTGGTCTTTATACGAAAGTATTACTGTAGTTTAAGAAGTAGGTTTTTAAATGTGTCCGAGGACACAGATACTAAAGATGGCTTGTAAACTTGTAAAACTTAATGAAAATACTTTTTGAGAGCATATGATATAAGAGCAGAAACAAAATAAATTGCAATTTTCATATTACATGTATTATTATGTATGAATTTCATAAAATTTGGATGAGGCAAACTAAAGTCAGAGTGCAAAAAATAAAGAAAATTTGCAAATTTTCAAAGACATAAAGGGGCAGAACTCTAGAATGGTAAATGACTCACTGCCCAATTTCTAACTCTGTCTGCTTCTTGTGGTTTTAAGATTGGATTTGGATGCTGAAAACTCAGGTTTGAGTGCAATGTGGACAGACAGATAGATGGAAGGATGGTCAAGGGTAACACTAATTCCTATATATTGACCTTGTTGTAACCCGAGGTAAAAGTTTAGCTACCAACTTTTATATCTAAAAAATAGATAATTTCAATACCTGTTTAGGTTATCTCATTCTCCCCTAACCACTGACACTTGGACTGGCCTAAATCATTGATTCACAGAAGAGTCCATTGTTTTTCAGAGGTTGATGAGTTAACCAAAGTATCATAAGATTTTAGTTTTGATATGGACTAATGCAAACTACTAGGAGGGTACAATGTGAACTTTACATACACAATCTTAGAGGGGGGTCAGTATCAATGGTAACCTCATCAACCCCTGAAACACAATGGACTCTTCTATAAATCAATGACTTAGACCAGTCCAAATGTGTCTTTAGGGATGAAGGAGTTAAAGTCCATATCACTGTGTCAAAGTCTGTAGCTGACACTGTCTATAAAGGAGTGATGAATTCCTATAGAGAACTAAACACAAAGCAACGAGGTCTTTTGAGATGACTTATGATTACTCATTTTATTTTACTTTCCAAAAGTCTAACAGATATATTGACTTCAACGTTATGGAGAGTTGCAACTTAATGGATTGTGAAATATGTTTATTTTCCTGACTTGTTCCATGGTACATAAATTTTAAATTCTATTTGTATGTTGCTTTCGTAGTAACATGTCATTTTCGGTCATTATATCTTTGATAATAACCCCATCAGATGCCACTGCTGATAATTTGTGTTCATGATCAATGTTTCCTTATGCTTGAAAATCATCTATTACACAGAGAAATGATAAAACATTCTGATGCACTTGATTTGACTTACTTGGAAAACATATTAATACAATTGGTATGGTAATAAATCATAATGATTTTATTGAAAACATAAAAGACCCAAGAAGAATCACTACCATGCAGTGATTATTTAACAATATATTAATACAAAAGACTGACTTCTGCCTGAACTCGTGAACAAATTTCAACAAAAAAATAAAAACCTATAACATCTCATGCAATACAGTCCTTTCAATAGTTTTTGGGATAAGAATTCAATTATTCAGAGTAACTTGCTAAAAAGGTATAGCTGAACCATTCAATGAAGCGTATTAGCAAATTATCAATTTACAAAATACAACATGTTTGCTGTAAATTTGGATTCCATTAATGTTTTTTACTACAAATCTTTATTCCCCACTGGAGTTTTGTTATGTTCTGACAAAATTACTCAAATGATATTATGACATCAGACAGGATTGGATTCAATTTTTTGGATGGACGGATTGACAATTTGGGAGATATTAGCTCTACATACAAGTGACAATAATGTAACTTTACCTCTATAATGCATTAAGTTAATGACTGCATTGATAAAAAAAAAAACCACATAAAGTCAATGACACCAGCAAACAACTTTGACATAAAAATCTGTACCTGTGGCTATAAATTCTATTTTTTAATGTTAACATATTTCCTGTGATAGGTTTGTCTATCATATTTTTTGTATGGAATCACAGCAAAGCATTTATTTCTGCTACCATTCAAGAGACATATTTTTTCACAAAATCAGTAGCTTTCAGCCAAGTTCCACTTCGTAAATATATTTTGCACAAAGAATACCATTAACAGCATACAGGCTGCCATTTCCATAAAAAATATATATATATCCCATGATTAGACCTAAACTTTAATTAAAAAAAAATAAAAGATATATCGCCTTAGAAATTTTTTCATATATTATACATTAATTGCCTAGAATGAATGAAATAAGCCAATGATTGATATTTCTTCCATTCATCAAAGAATCCAATGTTAACTTGACCATTATTCACATGTGATTTCTTTTCACAAATCAAGGCATTATAAGAAGTTTTTTTTTTGTCAACCTGAGATTTTTTAAAGAATTTTATATTTGCCTAAAACATTGATTATTTGATACTTTTAGTACAAACACAAAAAATTCATTTTCACAGTTTGTATGCCTTTAATTCCAGTTTGTAAATCATTTGTGTTTGTAAGATTTGCATTGTAACTGACCAATGATACGTTTAATTTTATGGCTCTAATTTTTGCTGTAACAAAACAATTGAAAAGTCAGTTTTCTCCAGGGGCTTCATATAAAAGTAACTCTCTCCAAGATACTTCTCTAATAATCAATCGAGGTCAATGTTCTAGATGATACTACATTTCATGTATTATATATTAAATTTTTTGCCCGTCCTTTAATTTTGCAAGCAGTGAAATTTAAAGGTAGCGCAAAATATATTCCAGAATCCGGATTCCATAATTGTTACTATTGAACAAACATAAAATCATGAAAATTAAGAGCAGCAAAATTTGAGAAATTTAAAAATCGTAAAATATTAATATAACAAAATTCAAGGGGGTTAACATTCACAGTATGTCGAGTACCAAGTTACAAGATTTTAGGGCTTATGGGTAATGATGTCATAATACAAAAAAAAAATAATAATAATAATAAAAAAGACAACAAACCAAATGAACACTGCAAACACCAATATCAAAGTCTACTGACAATAATACTAGTTAAAACAACAACAACATTACATTGTACATGTAAAATCTAAAACTTAATTTGTCTGACATGAAGTAGTTTTTTCTGTCAAATTAACCTCATTGAAATAAATTATCTGCACTACAATGATGAAGATTTTTTAGGCCTTCATCTTATATGCTCACTCTTAGACAGAAAAATCAACATCCTGATAACATCATTTCCCAGAAGATTCTAAAGGGGCATCAGCTGTGTTTATCAATAAAAATATTTCGATTTTTTCTTTTTTTACTACTTGTACTTGCTGTACAATAACAAATAAGAGCTATTACAAAGGCATAAAAATAATCTTAAATTCCTATATGTTTTTTGAAAATAAGGTCAGGTCCAGTGTGGTATGCATATAAAAATATTAAGGTTGAATTAATCAATTGCAAAAGAATAATTGCCAAATTTGGTTTCTCAAGCAATTTTCACAAAATATATAGGAATTTAATCATTTTCATGCCTGTTTGTATCTCTTTTTTTTTTTTTTTTTTTTTTTTTTGGTTATCTCAGCAGAAAAAAGGGAAAGATAGAAAAGGCCACTTTAACATTTATGCAATACATAGGTAAACAAAATCAATGTATGCTTGTTTATTGTTGTTCAACGTCCCACTCAAGAATCTTTCACTCATATGGAGACGTCACCAACTGCTGGTGAAGGGCTTCAAATTTTGGCCTATGCTCGGCACCTACAGCCATTGAGCAGTGAGGGTTTTTTAACGTGCCTACATCTACTAAGACACGGTACCTCGGTTTTTACTGTCTCATCCGAAGGACCGTCAAAATCAATGACATACATGCATGAATGCATGTGGTGCAGTCAGGACAAAATATTCTAGTCAGTTTTATACAGAGCTGATATGTTATGTTTTGAGGTAATGTATTTTGTTTTTTTGTTTTTTTTTATGCCCCGGGCCTGAAAGCTCTACCGGGGACATCTAGTATTTGGATCGTCCATCTGACTGTGTGTTTGTCCATCAGTCAGTTTGTCTGTCCGTAATTCTGTCCCACTTACATATAAAGTGCAATATTTCAAATTTGGGATGTGATACAGCAACCAAACTTAGACTGTAAGTTCATGTAAGGGTTGCTCACACTTCACTGACATCACATGCCCCTAGGGTAGGGGTGGTGTCAAAACGTAGGACACTGCAATATTTGCCAGCATAGAAATTTGTTGATACCAGGGCATTTGTGTTTCACAAGCACATCTTCTTTTCTTTAGTTCTAATAATTTTCTATAGAAGTCAAAACCTTACTTTAATCTCTCTCTTCTCTTTATAGTAATAACAGCTTTGTTGGTTGACAGGGAGAATAAAAACAACAAACTTGAAGGAATACCCTATTTATCATTCTCGAAAGTTTGGTCTCAAATCACCAGTTTCAGAGGAGAATTAAAAACTGTCTGGCAAAGATGTCAGACAGATGCAAAGTATAATGACAAGGAATCAGTGAGCTAAAATTTAGCCTATAACTTGGAATTTTTCTGCATGACATTGTAAAAAGAATCCAGATATTTTCCCAATGTCAACAGTGGAATTCACAAAAATGACAGAAAAGATTTCCTAGCTTTTATGGGGTAGAGAAAGACAACATTTTCATGTGACGTCGCTATGATGTTTGATGATAAGTTTTGAAGACATTATGAAAACTTTTTGAATGAGTTGTTTATATTCTGAAAATTGACTATTCATCATTAATTCATTCAAAACTTAAACTCATTAATGTATTCTTAAAACTTAAGTTGAATTTTGGCGTTGTTTAGCAATGAAGTGATAATGGAATGTGAAGCTGTGTGAGTAAATCAGCTGCATTAAAAAAAATGTGATATGTTCATGCACTTCTATACTATTTACTTTGCAGGAGTAGGTCTAAACATCGCAAATTTATTGAATTGACGTGGGAGAAAATTAATCAATTACTCACTATAAATGATGGACAGAGATCTGCTAACCCTTGTGTCAAATACATATCTGTCCATCATTGATAGTGGTGATAGATTCTATTTTTCTCAATGCCTTGATTTTTTACCAGTCTAGTCTCTCCAGTGTGTCGTAAATGTACTCTTTCAATGATTATCATGTATCGGGTCAAAGCTGAAGTTTCTGCTTTAAAAATCTAAATTTTTTATTATTAGCCAATGAGTTACATATAATTACATAAGAGCAATAAAGGTAACGAAAAAGGTGGTTATTTGACATAAATTTTGACTGCTTTGATTCTATAGGGAACATTCAAAATGTCTATAATAGTATAGCTTAGTGTCAAACCCCACCACACACCTTATTCTTCCCCTAAATCTTCACTTGGGGTGAAAACGGGCCTCAATGGCCGATGGTTAGAGTATCATAAAACAACACACATATATTTGGGGTGAGACTCGCAATGAATAATGTGTTGCTGTTTTTGGGGGTTTTTTTTTGGGGGGGGGGGGGTGTTTAATTAAAAGATTTGATTTGTGACAGAAGAACTAATAAATAAAATTTTCAGACTGCCGGTCCACAAAATAACAGAAATCATTGTAATCCATTTACATGTTATGCTAAAAGGAATGACCATAACCTGTAGGTTAGGATAGCAATAATGAAGACTTATAAAATGAAATTCATCGAGAACAAAAAAAGTAGGTTACTTGATTTGTATTTGTTGTAACCTCCACGTAACCTGAACAATCGCTCCATGTTATTTTGTGTTCTGACTGCAAGCTTTAAAAAGAAAGCACAGTGAATGATATTTTTTTTTTTTCAGTTCATAAAAATAAGCAATAGTCAAATTTTATGAAATTCTCGAAAAAGGATTCACTTATCAGCATACTTCACAATATAGTTTATAAGTCATCACAGATAGCTGTACAAAAATACATTTCTGGCTCTCTGATTTACAACCCAAGGAACACAATTTGCAGCTGTTGAAAAGCATTTGTCCATCAACCTTTAAGTCAACGCTTGAGATTATGATCCACATAATGTCAATAGCTTGCTCACTGTGAATACATCAACACAAAGTTAGATGAGAAAAAAAATGAATTTCTAGAACCATTCTGCCCATTTTTTCTTACTTATCAAACCATTAATCTTATGACTGGCTCATATATAAATCTTAACTCATTCACCCCTAGAGACACATTTGGACTGGTCTAAGACATCGATTTACAGAAGAGTCCATTGTTATTTTTTCAGGGGTTGATGAGTAACAGAAATAACAACTCTCAAAAGAAAAAAAAAATGGGGGATTTATTTTTGTATACAATGTACCAACACTGCAAACTTTCTTACAAAATTGCCTTAACTTCCAGTGGGACTTGACCATGCACTGAAAAAAGGTGAGAGACTTCATCGTTTAAAACATTACGCTATTAAGAGATGAAATTTAAAAAAAAAAAAACATGAATAAGCTGAATGATTCAGATTATCAATATTAATCTAGGGTAGAAAGAAATGTCTCTCCAAAAGCTAGCCTGTCAAAAATGCATTACTTTCTTCCAGAATTGTGTCTCTTTTGATGACTAACTTGTCATAAATATGAATGATATTCCCAAAGGACAATGTGCATTTTATTTTTCAGCTGTATCCTATCCATATCATTTGAATGGTAATCTCCAAATAATAACATGTGCATTTCTTCAAATTAAGGCCATGAATTTCAAATTGTATTCTTAAGACAATGTAACAATTATCTGAATTTCTTCCGTAAATCTGTCGATATAATGAATGATGACTCCCTAGAGAGGGAATTATCTTACTTTCAAATATAGCCAAACAGGAAATTGATGGATAATCTTTGAAGAAAATGAATTGCATATCTAAAATCTGTAAGAAAATAAACTACATAGCAAGTTAAAACAAACCTGTCAGAACGGTAAGTGATTCCCCTGGAACAACATAGTCAATTACAATTGAAATGAATAGCATACCAAGTACACAATGGTAATATTACTGCTTTTACACCATGAACTATTCTTTTGATATTATTTTCCAAAATACAAAAAAAATATATATCTTTCAATGAAAAGTCAAAAGAATCCTTAAGTACGTCTGTATCGAATTTGAACCTTAACTTTTGAATTGTACTTATAAAACTTTTTTCTTTCTCTCAACAATTATGTGAGGGCTGCTGGGTGTGTACATTATAGGCGTACATGCATGTGTCATTATAACTTAAACAAGGTTTTTACAAGGACATTTAGTTGCAGTATGCTATTCCAAATTATCCTCTTTGTCAGAGGTACATTTAAATGTTGTGACTACTACAAAATTATTCCCAACAATAAAAGAGCCTGGCTGGCTCAGTCAGTAGATCAACTTTTGATCGTAAGGTCGTGAGTTCAAGTCCAGCCGGCGGCAGGTCGGATTCCTGTCCTTTGGATGAGTCAGTAAAAACTAAGGTCCCATGTCACAGTAGGTGTCAGCACGTTAAAGACCCCTCACTGCTCAATGGCTGTAAGTGCCGAGCATAAGCCAAACTTTGAAGTCCTTCACCGGCATTGGTGATGTCTCCATTAGATTCTTGAGAGGGAAGTTAAACAACAATACAACTAACCAACCAACCAAACAGTTAAAATTGTACACCAAGGTCAGGCTGATTCATATAACATTTGCACCCACTACTTTCTGTCAATGCCATCTATACTTTTTGTGTACTTCAATATAAACCGTAGCAGACAAGAGAAATCACTTGGACATAAATTTGGTGACTTCAAACCCAGATCATGTCATTTGAATCTTGCCTATTGGGTATCTCAAAGTTATCAAACGACAAATGCATTGACATCTGACTATGAGCAGGCCTATTAAATAGCTGATCAGGTTACATACATGTAGAAATTACGACATCTGAATATAATGAAGCCTCCCCTTCATCCTTGATATTTGTCATTGTATATACTTTTTACCTACTTAATTTTTAAAAACATACAGACTGTCATTTTGATTGAAAATATATATTCCGCAAGTAGACCAAAACTTTTATTAAAAAGTCAAAAAAGATACTTTGTTGTAGAAAATTTAAACATTTCATGCATATATTGCTTAGAATGAATGAAATATGATATGAAATACATGTATATGGAAATTGATATTCCTATCATTCATCTACATGTAAAAATACAAATGTTTACTTGCTCATTATGCACTCTCAATTTCTTTTTGCAAATACAACATTATAACAAGTTTTTTCAACCCAGTAGTACTGATCAACTCAGAGATTAATGCAAATTAACAAGTGCAGCATTTTCTGCTGTCTTTCATCATAATCATATAATGTAATCTAAATGCAATGCTTGGGAAAATCATTGGCAAATTTATCAAATATTGGACTTTTACATTTTGATTTTGATAGGTAAAATAGATGAAATTTCATTTTTTAGGAGCAAAAACAAAATAAGAATATTTGGGTCAGGGCTTTTTAGGCAGGTTGATTTGGTCACAAACAAATCTACCGGTATTTCTATTTTCGTCCTGACAATGGGATAATGTATTTATTGTCTGTAGTAAATAAAATTAAAATAAGTGACAAATTCAGCATGAAAAGACAAAAACAAAACAAAAACAAAAAAATACAAAACTTCAAAAATATTTGAACAAAAAATAAAGGAAACATGAACAATAAAACGAAAGAGATCAAACAGTTTTCTGAACTTTAATGTCTCTCCGTCATCAACAAGTGTTGCTTAGCGATCTGACAACAACTTACAACAGAATACAATCTAACACTGTGCGCAACTTTTGTAAACAATGTGGTGATAGCATCATCAAACAGAGTTTATTCCTGTTATTTAATACATATCAATAGTACAAGTTTCTATGCCCTAGGTGATGGATATTAAAATGCTAATTGGACTTTGAGTATCATCAGATTATCCCAAAACATAAATCGACTATTCTGAAACATTCTGTTGTTGATTTCAAAGCAACCATTCGCATAAAGTTTTATTTGTAAAATAGCTTGCAAAGACTAATAAACATTTTTGTATGGCAGTTAACTGATGTATTGTAATTTTGACAGGTAGCAGTTTATGGGATTTTTATTTGAAGTCTGTGATTGTGATCTAGATGTTCTGAGGGATGAAGTCATCTAAATGGTCAATAATTCTCTCTCTCTCTCTCTTTAGAAAATATCTTACTTTTCTTAGAAATGTTTAGAAAATATGGCAAATATGCTTTAAATGGGCTAAAACATTTATTCTGACCTATGACCATGTTAATTTAATACTGAATGAGTATCTAGGTGGAAATTATCCATTTTTTACATGATATAGACCTACAAATACAAGTACATACCAGTAACAACAACTTTGGTAGCATGAAAATGGTCTTCTTTTTCTACTATAATTTAATGTTATTCCAAATGAGAATAAACAGATCTTATGATGTGAGTGAAGAATATCAATTCCATCTGATTCATACATTTATCAGGAAAAGAGAACCAATCATTTCAACACGTTCATTGCAGATAACTAATGTACTTTAGAACTTGCTTTAGTTGACCACCTGTATATCAAAGACCACTTGGTCATAAAGTTTCTTGCTGTCCCCAATTGTACCATTTGTGTACAAATCAACCTCCATATAAAGACCACCTCCCTATAAAGACTGGTTTTGATGTGTCCGTAAGTTGGTCTTTATATACAAGTTTCACAGGTTTTTTTCCATTTATTTTTACTATGGGACATATGGTATATAGCAAAATAAAAAAAATGTAAGACCATGGTAAAATAAAGAATGTAAAAAATAAACAAGAGAGCTCCAAGGAACCATATGTCTCACCTGCCATATAATCAATGATAAAAACAGTAAATGTGACCTACATGTACTTTCCAGAAATCAGGTCAGATCAGCTCCAAAACCAAAAAAAGGCACATTTAGGGTACATGGGAGATGATTTGTGTGAAGTATGGTTCCCATTCACCCAGTAGTTTAGGAGTTTTACTCCGGAAACAGTTTTCAGTGACCATGACCTAGTTTCCAGAAATCAGGGTACCCAAAAGCATCTAGAATATATGGGGATCATTTGTGTGAAGTACAGTTCCAGTCCACCTAGTAGTTTGGGAGTTCTGCTCTGGAAACGGTTTTTAGTGACTGTGACAAATTTTCCAGAAAATAGGTCAAACTAACCCTAGAACCCCAAAAGGCACATCTAAGGTATATGGGGATTATTTGTGCAAAGTATGTTTCCAATCCATCAGGCAGTTTAGGAGTCCTGCTCCAGAAACAATTTTTCAGTGACCATGACCTAGTTTTCAGAAATTAGGTCAAACCAGTTCAGGTATCCAAGAAGGCACATCTAAGGTATGTGGGAATCATTTGTGTTCATATCTACCCAATAGTTTAGGAGTTCTGCTCCGGAAACAAAATATTGACGACGATGTCGCCTTCGGATGGAATTAGTGATTCCTGCTTTGCAGGCAATACAACAAAATGAGAATTTTGAAACCTGTTATGAATATAAGGCAAGGCCTTGCCTTAAAAAAAGTGATTTTCCCTCTTTACAGAGTGTGAAAACCATGTGCATTTAAAGACAATAAGTATCAAAGTTGGTCTTTCACAGAATCCATATTGTTTCTTGTAATTGAACAAGGATCATTGATGGCATCATTTTCAAATGTGCATTCCCAAGTACATAGATATGCCAAACTTATCAGTAATACGAGTGCAATATTTCTGTAATCTGAGATCATTTCAGTTATCCAAAATTACATGTACTTCCGGAAATGTTCCACCTATACAAGGTCCCAGAGTGCTATAGAAAAATCACATCTACAAACCTCAAAGCACACTTGATATTCTCAAGTCCTAATTCTTTGTAAAGTGGTCGCAAGTCAGAAATGTGATCTTAAGACTTAACTCTATAACTTAGTACCTTTGCATAAAACAGGACCCAGATATATAAAAAAAATCACAGAATCCAAAGCACAAACCATCCGGATGTCCTGGATACAGGTACAAATCTGGTAAAAAAAATGGATAAACATGAACCTCTGGAAATCAAGAGATGGGATCAGGTGCCATGGAGGACAAAGCATCAATAACAATTGGTGAATTTTTACAAATGACATCATGAATCTATTTACAACATAATAAAATTGTAAGTATTCTGGTAGCAATCAACTCACAATGTAGATATGACAGCCATGACTGCCATCAATCAAAAAAAAAAAAAAAAATACCGGTCACTGGCATTTTCAACTTTTCAACTGAAATTCTGCAAACTGGTATATGTAAACACAGTACAACAAGAATACATAGCAACTGTATTATAAACCCTTCTTACAATAATAATAATATAAATTCTACAATATCCACAGGAAATCAATGTCATAACCAAGAAACCCACCTGTCAAACAAAACGTACATTCAACCTACGTCTTTAACCAACATCTTCATTAAGTTCACATTATAATTCACCTAGTGTATTTGTGGTCAATCAAGAGCTCTGTAGTTTAAATAGAAAAGATATGTAAAGGTGGATAGATCTCTATTATAGAAAACGAAAAATAAAACGTGATTTTTGTAGTTCACATAAATGTATGATTTATGGTGTTGTTATTGTCTGGTAATATTCCATGCATTCACACCTCTTTGATAAGTTCCAAAGCTTTAGAAAAACTTAAAGAGTTCAAACTAGCTAAAGCTACATAGCAATATACAACAACATGAACAAAGGTCAAAGGTTCTTGTCAATCACCTGACCCATTGCTCTATCAAAAATGCCCTTGTCATGACTTTCATGATTCTTAGAAATTCTTAACTGATCATTACAACTATGTACCCACCCACCCCCTTTTAGGTGATGCCCTGGAATATCATGTACATTTTCAAAAAATGCACCTTTCTAAAAAAATAAATTATACCTACACTTTATGCCTTTTTGGGATCTTGAAATTCACATTTCATTTTTGGTACTATTTACCATAGAGGTGTTACAAATTTAGCCCCATGATCTGTAAGTGGCTGAATATGTTGAAAATGTTAGAAACTTAAACACACAGTACACCTCATAAAGAAAGGTGACAATGTGCCATCTGTGTAATTAAAGTGACATTTGAAAAGAAACAAAAACACTGAATGACTATTAACCTCTGGTTCCTCAAAATCTGAAGTCAAGTGACCTTGAAAAGAAACAAAAACAGTGTACAACCAGTAACCTCTGGAACATCAGAATCTGAAGTCAAGTGACCTTTAAAAGAAACAAAAACACTGAATGACCATTAACCTCTGGAAGATCCAAATCGGGAATCAAGTGACCTTGAAAAAAACAAAACAGTGGATGACCATCAAGTGCCTTGATAATTCTAGGCCTCTTAAAATGTGCTGGTAAGCAAATTTGGGTGAAAAATCGGCAATTTAAGACCTCAGTGTACTAAGTAATGTTTTCTATACCTTTTACATGTACTTTTTCACTCTATTCGCTCTAATTACTGGTACTATCTTTATCTAGTGTAAATAACACCAAACAAACACATTATACATGTAGAAAAAATCTAAACACCATATTACAAAGTAAAATGCACTTTTACTTTTTTTCGATTATCGATCTGTCATAAACATATTTATTCTATAATGATTTTTTTCAGAATATTTTTTATTTTTATCTACAATTGCATCAGTACATGACGCATTTAGCAAAACCATATCAGATCTACAGAGCCATTTTCTGAATAGATATTGGTCTAAAAACTCATGACACAGAATGCAGAGACATTGGCATTTTTATCTGAAGACTACAAAAATTAGAGAGCTTAAAGTACTAGAATGGGTTGAGATATTTTGAAAAAGAAAATAATCCTGGTATTCAAACTACCGTACACGTACTTCCATTTCAAATAAAATAATCATTTAACATAAAGATAAATATGAATGAGTCAAATTGCAATAAAAACAAAAAACTTTCTTCTTCAATCTCTACATAAATAACTTACCAATTCATGAGAAACATTGGACTCATCTGTAAATCAATGACTTGGATCAGTCCAAATGTGTCTTTAAGTGTATATGGGTTAATGTTTTAAATTGTCACTTAACACTACATTACTTATTTCAATATTAAACATGGTCATTGCAGACATCTATTAAAATTCAAAGTAAGAATACTTCTAATTGAATCATTTAACACATTCACCCCTTAAGACACACTTGGGCTGGTCTAAGTCATTGATTTATAGAAGAGTCCATTGTTTTTCAGGGGTTGATGAGTTAATTTAATAACTCCTATAAGCAAGCACTTTACAATTTCAGTCATGTTGACTTTTTTCTAGATCTTTGTGTGCTGATCATTTTACTTTCTCTAGCTGTGCTTACTTTTAATCCATCTACCCCCCAAAAATAATGAACTCTACTGAAACTCAATGAAACAGACCTGTCCAAATGTGTCTTTAAGGGTGTATGAGTTACATATAAAATCATAAGCACCTGCTGAACTTTATGTTCTATTTTATGACATGAGCAATGTGACCATATTTTTGCTTGATCAGACAAAATCAGAATAATTTTGGAAAGATGACTATAACCATGTTTGGTCTTAATTGGTTCCAGAGGTGAAACAGATTCAATAAAGTTAACTCATACACATCTAAAGATACATTTGGACTGGTCTGTGTCACTGATTTTCAGTGGAGTTCATTACTATCAGGGGTAGATGGGTTAATGCCAGATGGATGATGAACACAGAACAGTACTCAGCAGATGTCAAGTGATGGCAACAGTTCACATAGACCTGTGGTCCAGGTGAGCTAAAACTTGTAAGTAGGCATAAAAAACAATGAAACAACAAGTGGCTTAACCTTCACATAAGAGTACACATGCAACAAACAAAACAATCCTTAATCAGTAAAAATATGTTTTCCATTCTTCTGAATTATCTATACATGTACAATAACCATTTACAAACCTAATCAGTTTCAGCCCAATAACATGTGCACAGGGTTACTGAACTTTCTCACTGATTAGAACATTTAAATGTATCTTAGGAATTTCTTTTGATCTCAAGTTTGTGTTTCCTAATGAAATCACTGTGTTAGAAAGATGATAGCAGCTGAGTTATTCACACTGAAAAATGAATCAATGGTATCTATATAAAATCCTCTATAATTACATGACAACTCAAGTTCAAGGGAAATTCAGACTACATTTAGATTTGTCATTTTAATTAAACATTTGGACTTTTTTTCCTGATATTTCTATTTTGTTATTTTGCTCTCTTAATAAAAATAGGATTAGCTTTGTTTTTTTTTTTCACAGAATTTTCTTTCTTTTTTTTTTCTTAGATTGATATACATAAACAGAATAGAAAAACCGATATACATGTACATAAGTCTACATAATTTATGTGTACATAATTTCTTAAATTCCTTATATATTTTGTGAAAATTTCTTTGGGAAACCCTGTTTGGCAATTATTTGAAAGTCAATGATTAAGTCAACCTCACTATTTGTATATATTCTAGACATGACCTTATTTTCACAAAATATATAGAAATATTATAATTCTTATGCCTGTGTATAACTTTTATTTGTTATTGTACTATCTACATGTAAGTTCTAGTAGTGAAAAACAAAGAAGTTTCTTTTTTTTCTTCTTTTTTTTGGGTGGGGGGGGAGAGAACAGTTTTTTTTTGTTTTCTTGTTTTTTGTTTTATATTTTTTATTGAAAACACAGCCTAATGTCCCTTCAAGATTTCAAACTTCTTTTTGGTACACAGTAAGTCTCCAGGACAGTTGGTAAATATTGCAGTATGTGGTAACTGTTTACCAGGTAATTTTTAGGTTTAGAAATATTTTTGTACAAAATAAACTTTGTTAATCTATACTACCGTACTCAAATAAACAACATTGAAGATGAATATAACAAGGCACAGTATGACATGTGAGTCCTGACATGCTGAAGAGTGGAGTGTTTCACAAGACGTCTGCATGTTTCATCAAATGTAGGCTGTGTCTGTAAGACACAAACAATGTCCTGCGCATTATAACTCCAACAAAAAAAAAAATGGACCTACACTCCAACTGAAACACAACTAAAGAATAGCTAATGAACATTCAGATTTCAAAGGGCAATAACTCGAAGAAAAATTATGGTATGCCACTGAAACATGACTCCATTAAAATAATACTATCAACACCTCAAATATGAATTTGAAATGATATTGATTGAGATTTTTAGGTATGTGAGCAAAAAAAGTGTCCTTTTTAAAGGGGTTTAACTCCCACAAAAGTAAATGAACAGTCCTGTCCAAGGAATCGATGGTGGTAACCTTTGATATAGATTTCATAGACATCAACTGAGATTTGTAGGCCTGAGAGCATTTACACCAGAACTTTCCATTTCCAAGGGGTATAACTGAAGTGTCAATTTTCAAACGTGATCATCTTTCATATAAATTTTGTATTGCAACAGGTGATAAAGATATGTTTATTTTTTGGTCATCTATGATACCACTTTCTGTTTCTGAATTCTACATCTATTATGAATTTCAGTTCAACTGATGAAGTCTTACTGACAGAAATGATCATCTTTAATAATAATTTTTATGGCCTTCTTTTGACATAAGTATAACTTTGGTATGTTTATAAAATTTTCACCTGTTTTCCATAATGAAACAAACCCTGAAAAAACATCAGACTCAAATTCGTCTATAGGGGTATATGGGTTAACTACGAATGAAATTTTCAAAACAAGACAATGAATGATATTTACTTTCAGTTTTGAGTTAGCGGCATTAGAAGCATGGAAGCTTTAAAAAATGGAATTTTTTATTTGTATTTAAAGTTTAAAATATTTGGTGTTTAAACAAATAAGATGTTTTTAAAATATCTCAGGTTGCAAAAAACTTGTTATAATGCTGTAATTCGTTAAAAGAAGTCAGATGTGAACAATGGCCAAGTTATCATTGCACTCTCTTATGGAAGGATGGAACATCAATCGTCAGTGTATTCAATTCAGTCTAGACAAATATATGCATAATATATTATAAATTTCTACATCGATATATCATTTTAGTTTTTTTTTTTCCATCAATGTTTAGGTGTAATTGCAGGATATACATTTGTCTTTTTATCAAAATGATTGTCTGTGTCCCTTTAATGGTATTCACAGTATTTATGACTAGAATTTGACTCTATGCCTTTAAAAACATGGACACAGCAATTTGCAAGTCCACAACAGACTGCATGTTATAGAACTACATAACTGTAAGATTCCTCGTAGATATGCTGCATTAAATAGAATTAAAATCCTTTTGCAGACATCGCTTTGACTTAAATCCAAGCTTTCTTCGTCAAATTCTATTTCTCCTGCTCCACTGATAGACAATAACAAAATACAAGTGCATTCTACTGACACAAATAAACCAAGATTAACATGATTAAATCTACAGAATCTTTCAGTCCTTTAATGGATTCTAATAAATTTCTAGTTTATCTAAGCTAGAAAACCACTAGATCAGCCATTCCTATACAACATCTCAATCTAGCTCAGATACTGAAAATAAATAAACAAATTACCATCTGTTAAGACCATGCGTACATTCGTACTTGTAAGACACAAAGTTTTCACATGATCAAATTCAGTTTTAAGTGAATCTTCCTTTCAGTGTTGCTCTTACAGTTTTCTACATAGCTCTGTGTTCATCCACAGGAATTCTTAGATCTAGAAGACTATAGTCTCTACTTCTGCAATTTTCAGAGTGAATTCTTGAGCAATAGCTGTTAGATTTTTATTTTCTTTTATTCCTTAACTCATCAACCCCTAAAAAACAATGGACTTTTCTGTAAATCAATGACACAGACCAGTCCAAATGTGTCTTTAGGGGTGACTGAGTTAAAGATTTGTCAGTTTTATAAATGTCTTGTGTCCCACCAAGAAGTTTTCACTTATATGAAGATGTATCAAGCTGCTAGGTGAAGTGAAGTTCTACAAGTTTTGACCTAAGTGCTATTGACTTATGATAATGCTGTATGGTTCTTTATCACGAGATGCATGCCATGGCAACAGAACTTATGAAAATGACTGTACATCTTATATAAAACATTTGCATAAAAGTCACTATCTTTTGACCTCTGACCAGAAATTACATACATTTATTGTAATTTAAACCAAAAACACAATTTTTCAAACATAAAACACTGTTTTGCAATACAGTTCTTCTCTTACGTAATCGTAGAATGCAGGTGACCTCTAGGTCAAAACCAGGAGAACCTTTACCATGTATTTGAATCTTCATTGCCTATAAACATATAATGAATTCTTTTCCACATGAATTTGAAAATGCCAGCACTTACATCTAATACCATCTTTGATCTCACATGCATCCTTGATACAAGTACCCAGTAATCTTTGCAGAAATTACCGAAATTTAATTTTGATGGTCAGAGTGCTGGCATTTTTAAAATTTCAGTTACATATACAATGTATATGTACATGCATTATTTTTTCATCAGGTGATCTCTTTCTGATATATATGAGAAACAAAACAATACATAAAACTTTCAAGTAATAAGGAAAGATGAGTACCATAACACCTTCTTCCCAAGGACGATCGGGGACTGGAAGAACTTGCCACCAGCCATATTCCTTGGAGGCAATTTACCACCTGCCCAGTTCTTAATCCAGTGAAATGACCTCAATTTTTAACTTTTTAATCGTATGTATTGCCCTGTAAAGTCTTTATTTTGATTGCCACAATGGAGTGTAACACTCAACATTTGAGATCTCTCCAGACTCGGAAAAAGAAGAAATTTTGAGACAGCTCATATTACTTAAGTCCAACGTTTTGAAATTTCAAGCCTTCTAATTTCAAGCTGAATGCTTTAACACTAGACCAGAGGTGATACTGCTTTATAGATTTTTTCCATATAGGTAATTCAAGCAAGAAGAAATCATAATTTGGTTGTACTCAACTGTTTCTTACTTATCAACGAAAATAAAATGAAACCAAATTTAATGAGTAACTTATCAGTAAGCTTGATGGAGACAGACAAAAATCTGACATGGGGGAAAACGTGTTTAAAAGACATTAAATCATATTTATATATCATAGTGTATTTACATAGAAATTTCATTATTAAATAAATCATTAGCCAAGTTAAACCAATTTTATTTCCGAGGATTTATGAGTTATCTTTTAATTCTCAGAAGCACTGCTTCCAGTTACTTGTTGTTTCCTGTAATATAGTCGATGCTTCTGATGAGTGGTCAGGAATAGAGACAGAGAATGGTGTCAATAAACTGACTGTAAATTCTACATGAGGACATGATAATATATTAGAGACAAGGTTCGGTATAAACAAATTTTCGACACTGACAAAATGTCTATATCTCTTCGCCATATGAACAACATGGCTGACTTACAGCAATTTTAACATGAGCAATATTTCCCATTGAAGTGACTCTCGATGGCTCAAACATTGAAATCTCAAGGTTCTTGATCTCTCCAATTTTCATACAGGTCCCGATTTTTTTACTTCATAAAATAAGTAAATTAACTCTCAATCTCTCAAATGTGTTAACCTCGAAGTCGATTTGAAGTCCCATTTTGTATATTCTTTTGTATTTCACTCTCGAAACCTCAAAGTCCGAGTAATTATTGATGAATATATAAAAAGTGAATGCCACTAAGCCAGACACGTCCAAAAGAATGACACAGAGATCCTTACCTGGGAGATTAAACAAAAGGCAGGGCGCATTTTGATAATCTGTTCACATATAAGTACTAACCTAATTGTGGCATGATTGACAAGATTGTTAATTAAGATCTATCAAACAGAATAATTTATTACAGATGTATCAATTCGAATGTCACAGCTAAGTGGGATTTTAACTCGTAGATCAAGGGGCAGGCTACTGCAATGTTATTGGCCTACTTTTGTCTACGAGCTATTTGAATACAGTAAAACATGAATATAACGGACTCAGTTTGTACGAATTTGTACACATAATGAATCAATAAATAATCCCCAACTGCACCCCTACATATTCTTAGTTAAAAACAATTTTATAACGAAATTTTTTATAACAAATTTTTGCCTATAACAAACAAATTTCCATGTTCTTTGATGCCCCCAACCAACGTATTTTATAGTATTACAACGAAATGGTAAGCATCATTAAAATAAAAGTTAATTCTTGACTTTTTTGTCTAGCATAAGTAGGCAGCATATTCTCTGATTAATTTAATTGTTTAAATAAAAAGAAACAAAAAGTTTCTGTTTTCTTTTTACTTCCCTGGAACGTTCCTGTTTAGCTTGGATTTAGAGTGATTTTGTTTTTAACGAATTGCATTGTAACCCTTCAGCCAACTTAACAAAAAGTTTCTGTTTTCTTTTTATTTCTGGAAAGTCTCTGTTTTGCATTAATTTAGTGATTTTTGTTCTGAACGAATTGCATTGTAACCCTTCAGCCCACTTCGCTATAACTATTTAACAAACTGTCCTTATAGCGAACTGAAAAAGAAGGTCACTTGAAATTCGTTATAACCGAGTTTTACTGTATATAACAAAGATAACACATATACACATCTTTGATGTTTAAAAGTAAGTGAGAAAGGTTGTTTATGATCATGGGAATTACAAAAATAAACATTCTTTATTTTGTATAGTGTGAAAAACCTACAACCGCCAATGTTCCAAACTCTTCAAACTTCTAACTCTTGAAACCTTGGAAGTTTTTCTGTGGTCGTGTGGATCAACAGTCACCAGTACGTACAAATTTTACAAAACTATGCAAAAACATTGTTTCATACATCAAGCACATGCACAATTTGTTTGTAGGATACTTACTACATGATGAACTGTTTCTGGCACTGCATCTTGACCTTTCAGATCTATCCAAGTTGGAAAGTACATTAATCTCTCCTGTAACAGATATTTAAAAGATAAAACCCAGGAATCGTGAAAATGAGTCAGAAAATCTCAAAGTGGTCTAGTGTTAGAGTGTCATTGAACTCACAAGTGGAAAGTCTCAGGTTCAATTCATGGTACCTAAGACTTTAAGAAAACCCAAAATAGTCCCATATGAGCTTTTATTGTCACCTTATGCAATTTTGGGGCAAAATGGTCATAATTTCAAATTATCAGATTTAATTATAATAGTTTGGATCTTTGATACAAGGAATTTGAAACATTACAAACATTATCTGTACATCGTTCCCTAAAACCTTCAAATACAATATACATATACAAAAAGGTTGCACTTTTTTAAGAAAATCATCATTTTATTGCTTGTCATTATTTTGGTCACACCCCAAATTACCCCATCCCTGTAAACTGATTGGCACACCAAAAGGCCCTGAATTTTATGATTTAGGTAGAGCATCTCTAAATTACTGTATACCTGAAAATTTTTCGCTCTTGTTTAATTTTCACCATTTTCGACTTTAGATGAGAAGATGATTTTAAAACGAAGACAAAATTTTCAAGCTGTATTCATACCATACATGAGATTATGGTGATTCAGGACGAATTTAAGATGGAGTGAATATGTTTTCTGACATAAAATTGCGAAAATAACCAGGGAGCAAAACTTTCCAGTCATACAGTATTATAACCATTAAAAAACAATTGTTTCTGTAATGTCTTACAATAGATAAAAACAAAATTTTTAAATACCATATTATATTTTTTTAACTATAGTTTTGATCCTGTCATGTAAACACAATAAACATTAAATCTATAGTCAAATACAGACAAAATCAGATAGAACTTACGGCCATCTTTTTAACATCAAATGAGTGAAGAGTTGCAGAGCATACAACCATCTGTAGTCGTTTGCCGTCATTTGTGACTTTGGGAATTTGTTGGTGCAGTCTGTTAATAAGATCACTATATCCTGCTGAGAGGAGACCATCCTGTAGAATGAAAAAAAAGAAAATAAAAATACGACAGATGTACTCTCAACAATTACAAAAATTTTCACATAACACAAAATAAATGGCAAATGCAGTATTACAAGAGAACGGCAAGAGGTATAAGGTACGGCTGTCATGAACTTTGATAATATTACTTCTAGTTAAAGGCAAAAAGGCTGTCATTTTGATTAAAGATATATCCCGCGATTAGACTGAAATATTGATTAAAACGGCTAAAAAGATATACTGCCATAGAAAGTTTTTACATATGCATATATTGCCTAGAATGGATGAAATATGCTGACAGTTTATATTCCCTCTATCCATGTAAAAATACAAATGTTTACTCGCCCATTATTCATATTTGATTTCTTTTCACAAATACAACAATTTTTTCAACCGGGATTTATTAAAAACATTTCTTTTGTATAAAACATAAAATATTTGAAACTTTTATAGCAAACAAAAAAATCCGTTTTGACAGCTTGTATGCCTTTAAAAGGACATGGGTCATTGTTGAACTCATCCGAGGTATACTGGTATTGAATCTATGGACAAAGCTTCATCAAAATCGGTGAAGGAATGAAGAAAGGAAGGTATACCATAATATTTCTTATCTTACAATGGGCCTATAAACAGAACCAACACTTCATTCATAAACCAAGGAGTTTTTTTTTTTGTACAAATAAAACAAGTGATGTCACTGATGGGGTGACAAGTATTTAGTCAAGAAGTTGTTGAAATGTTATTATTTTGAAAGAACAACATTGTAACAAAAGAATTTGTAATTGAGCTTTACTACCGTATATTACAGAATTAAAGAGGAGGGGTGGAGGTAACAACGTCCCTGGAGGTAGACAGTATAAATAATCCGGAAGGAGTCTTCACCATGGATACCGAAGGTGTACAGATTCCACAAAATAATAGATTCAAAGAATTCCAAAAAGGGGTTTGTGTCCAACACAATAAAAACTCTGTAAGGTTGCATAAATCGTATTAACGTTGAGCTTGTTGTTTACATGTTTCAGCTCCAAGCGGAGCTGGCAATTTATACAACCTTACAGAGTTTTTATTGTGTTGGACACAAACCCCTTTTTGGAATTCTTATTACAGAATTAGTGATATAGAGATTCCACAATGAGCATTAGTTGATTTTCATGTTTATCTAACTAAAATTAGTTAATTTCAAAATTTGAAAAGACGTAAGGTTTCCTGAGTGTCTTTTCAAACTTTGAAAATTAACTAACGAGAGCTAGTTAAAAATGATAATCAACTTACACAAGTTGTTGAATCTGTTTCTACCATAACTATAAACATTGGTAGTACGGATTATTAGCCTACACCACGTCCAGACACTATCGGGCTCGGACTCTCATGGTTGCACCTATACTGTACCTGGCTTCAATTTCCAGAGTACATCGAAATGTAAAAGGTTGGAAAACTGACATTATGGTGACTTCAATAACGGACCCGTTTCCCTCCAATTACTTTAATTAGCAAATCTGTCCATGAACAACTAGTCTGATGCAACTTCATGTACAAACATTTCATTACAGCAGTAGTGCGGACTCAACCAATGAGATTTATTCAGCTGCCCTGTTGGTTATTTGTATATGATTATCTAAACCGCAGCTTCGTTCACAACGACACAAGATGGTAGAAAAGATATTATTTGAATTTGTTATTCTGGCTTAGAGACATTTTAACAGTTGACATTAAACAATGCTTTAACTTAGAAAGTTTGCTTAGAGTGCATCACTTTCAAGATTTTCTATATGTTCAATACTGAACACTTCAAAAGTAAACAGAGTGGAATCAATTTTTGTATGTGTGTATGCTTTTTAACCCTTTCAATACGATAGTGTCCTATAACGCCTGCTAAATTTATTGTTCTCTACTCATGATAACGTCCATGGCCGCCCGAGAGAAATACAACTGCTGATTACGAGAACGTTTTAAACCCCCTCGTGTTTCTCCTTGAGTGGCTTCACTTTCAATTCAGATTTTTCCCACTTCACTTTATGACCAGAAATCACGATTATAACAAGAGTTAGATGAGAGTTTAGTCTGTATTATCACATGTACATGTAATGGATGCCAGCGAAAATAAGCAAGTTACGATTGATATAAAAGTGCTATTACTTGGAAATCGGTGACTGAAAGTCGTTGAAAATGGCTGCCGCTTATGCATCCGAGATTTCCCCAAGATGTTTTAGATAATTTCAACTTTGATTCCAACTCTAAAAATGAGTTTTTAGTATTTGATTTGAATGATGATTCTGCACGTGAATAACGTAAACCCTATTTCTACGGAAACAGAATCCGAGATAGATATCGATTCCGAAAAAAGATGTTAGCGGTGACGATGTTTTTACAGACAATTTCAATGCAGAAACCTCCTTCGCAGAACATGTGTCAACAAATAATTTAAATCAAAGCGTTAAATTAAACACATTTCCAGCTGAAAATATTGGTCCAACTTACAATTTGGATATTTCATCAAATCACAAGTGAGTTAGCATATTTTTCATCTCCTTTCTCATGATGAGTAACAGAGTATACATGTAATTTTTATATGAAACGCAAAGGAAAATTGTGTATACAATAAAATATATACATATATTTAGAATGTATTGATTTATTCAAGTATTTCATTCAAAAGTTCTATTTGTACATTATTTAATAAGATAATATTCTTAAAATTTTTCTCACAAATTTATTCATTCCACACCTATAAATTAAAAATCAGACTGCACAGCAAAACAACATCATGGTGAAAATATGCTACAGTGAGCAGACTGCAGAAAATGTAAACTGTTAGTGTATAAAGTCACTATGCAGCTGTGATGTTGCAGTATTGTAAACTGCTACAGTGTATAACGTCACTATGCAGCTCTGATGTTGCAGTATTGTAAACTGCCACAGTGTATAACGTCACTATGCAGCTGTGATGTTGCAGAAAATGTAAACTGCTAGTGTATAAAGTCACTATGCAGCTGTGATGTTGCAGTATTGTAAACTGCTACAGTGTATAACGTCACTATGCAGCTGTGATGTTGCAGTATTGTAAACTGCTACAGTGTATAAAGTCACTATGCAGCTGTGATGTTGCAGTATTGTAAACTGCTACAGTGTATAACGTCACTATGCAGCTCTGATGTTGCAGTATTGTAAACTGCCAGTGTATAACGTCACTATGCAGATGTGATGTTGCAGAAAATGTAAACTGCTAGTGTATAAAGTCACTATGCAGATGTGATGTTGCAGTATTGTAAACTGCTAGTGTATAACATCACTATGCAGCTGTGATGTTGCAGTATTTGTAAAACTGCCTCAGTGTATAACGTCACTATGCAGCTGTGATGTTGCAGAACATGTAAACTGCTAGTGTATAAAGTCACTATGCAGCTCTGATGTTGCAGTATTGTAAACTGCTACAGTGTATAACGTCACTATGCAGCTGTGATGTTGCAGTATTGTAAACTGCTACAGTGTATAAAGTCACTATGCAGCTCTGATGTTGCAGTATTGTAAACTGCTACAGTATATAACGTCACTATGCAGCTCTGATGTTGCAGTATTGTAAACTGCTACAGTGTATAACGTCACTATGCAGCTCTGATGTTGCAGTATTGTAAACTGCCAGTGTATAACGTCACTATGCAGATGTGATGTTGCAGTATTGTAAACTGATACAGTGTATAACGTCACTACGCAGCTGTGATGTTGCAGTATTGTAAACTGCTACAGTGTATAACGTCACTACGCAGCTGTGATGTCGCAGTATTGTAAACTGCTACAGTGTATAACGTCACTACGCAGCTGTGATGTTGCAGTATTGTAAACTGCTACAGTGTATAAACGTCACTATGCAGATGTGATGTTGCAGTATTGTAAACTGCCACAGTGTATAACGTCACTATGCAGCTGTGATGTTGCAGTATTGTAAACTGCCACAGTGTATAAAGTCACTATGCAGCTGTGGTGTTGCAGTATTGTAAACTGCTACAGTGTATAACGTCACTATGCAGCTCTGATGTGTTGCAGTATTGTAAATTGCTACAGTGTATAACGTCACTATGCAGCTGCGCTGTTGCAGTATTTGCTACCGTGTATAAAGTCACTATGCAGCTGTGATGTTGCAGTATTGTAAACTGCTACAGTGTATAACGTCACTATGCAGCTCTGATGTTGCAGTATTGTAAACTGCCACAGTGTATAACGTCACTATGCAGCTGTGATGTTGCAGAAAATGTAAACTGCTAGTGTATAAAGTCACTATGCAGCTGTGATGTTGCAGTATTGTAAACTGCTACAGTGTATAACGTCACTATGCAGCTGTGATGTTGCAGTATTGTAAACTGCTACAGTGTATAAAGTCACTATGCAGCTGTGATGTTGCAGTATTGTAAACTGCTACAGTGTATAACGTCACTATGCAGCTCTGATGTTGCAGTATTGTAAACTGCCAGTGTATAACGTCACTATGCAGATGTGATGTTGCAGAAAATGTAAACTGCTAGTGTATAAAGTCACTATGCAGATGTGATGTTGCAGTATTGTAAACTGCTAGTGTATAACATCACTATGCAGCTGTGATGTTGCAGTATTGTAAACTGCCTCAGTGTATAACGTCACTATGCAGCTGTGATGTTGCAGAACATGTAAACTGCTAGTGTATAAAGTCACTATGCAGCTCTGATGTTGCAGTATTGTAAACTGCTACAGTGTATAACGTCACTATGCAGCTGTGATGTTGCAGTATTGTAAACTGCTACAGTGTATAAAGTCACTATGCAGCTGTGATGTTGCAGTATTGTAAACTGCTACAGTATATAACGTCACTATGCAGCTCTGATGTTGCAGTATTGTAAACTGCTACAGTGTATAACGTCACTATGCAGCTCTGATGTTGCAGTATTGTAAACTGCCAGTGTATAACGTCACTATGCAGATGTGATGTTGCAGTATTGTAAACTGATACAGTGTATAACGTCACTACGCAGCTGTGATGTTGCAGTATTGTAAACTGCTACAGTGTATAACGTCACTACGCAGCTGTGATGTTGCAGTATTGTAAACTGCTACAGTGTATAACGTCACTACGCAGCTGTGATGTTGCAGTATTGTAAACTGCTACAGTGTATAACGTCACTATGCAGATGTGATGTTGCAGTATTGTAAACTGCCACAGTGTATAACGTCACTATGCAGCTGTGATGTTGCAGTATTGTAAACTGCCACAGTGTATAAAGTCACTATGCAGCTGTGGTGTTGCAGTATTGTAAACTGCTACAGTGTATAACGTCACTATGCAGCTCTGATGTTGCAGTATTGTAAATTGCTACAGTGTATAACGTCACTATGCAGCTGCGCTGTTGCAGTATTTGCTACCGTGTATAACGTCACTATGCAGCTGTGATGTTGCAGTATTGTAAACTGCTACAGTGTATAACGTCACTATGCAGCTGTGATGTTGCAGTATTGTAAACTGCTACAGTGTATAACGTCACTATGCAGCTGTGATGTTGCAGTATTGTAAACTGCTACAGTGTATAATGTCACTATGCAGCTGTGATGTTGCAGTATTGAAAGGGTTAACATCAGCAAAAGTATCACAAAAGGTTTTTATGTTTGAATGGTGTTTTATCACACACTCAACAAGTTTTCAACTATATGGTTGCTGCAAGTTTTTAATGGGGGAGAAGAGAACCTAGTTACAATGTAACTAGGAGAGACCAACGGCCTTCCATAAGTTATCTGGCAAACTTTCTCACAAAATAACCTGAAGTACCAGCAGCTCTCAAAGCTTTGCTGTCTCAAGGTGACAGACTCTGTGATTGAGCCTTTGCTGTCTCAAGATGACAGACTCCATGGTTTAAAGTGTAATGTTCTAACCACACAATATACCTTGACCAAATCGTAATATATTACAATATGAGTTGGATCGTATTGTTGCATGCACCCCTAATAAACTGCCAAAAAAATTAACCAGACCTGCATGACTACAGACAGTAATGAATCAAAAGGTCGTCTGTGTCACTCTATCAATAACCTCTCACCTGTATCACTAAGGTAACCTGATAAGCGCAGATCAAGTAAATTAAGAACTAACATAGGTCCTGCAAGCCAGGGTATTTTTTTCCCCCAAATCCACTTCAGAGCAAATATTTAACTTGGGGATTTTCTACTGATTGTTTTGCTTTTGTTTTACTTTCTTTTTAGATTTTTTTTATAATTACTATTTGTTTTTTATTAATTTTCAAATACACTACACAACTTACAGCCTCATCCAACACAAAGAAGCGACACTGATGTAGAGCCAATTTCCCAGTGGAGATCAAATCTTCCAGACGTCCTGGAGTACCCACAACTATATCCACCTACAACATATGTACATTATATGTTAAATACAATACAGTCTAAATCTTGAGAGTAAAGATCCAATAGACATGAGGAATTTTCCACACTCTTTTAAAAGGGAATGCGGCCTAACCTGGGCCCTCTGAATTGGGAATTTTAGAAACACCGGCAACAACGGGATGCCTGAGGTCAAAAGATGGTAAAATTCTCATGGAAAAGGAGGACATTCTAAACAGGTGGTCAGAATACATCACGGAACTATACCATGATGACAGAGGCCCCCCGCCGATCATCAGTAATGAAGATGAAGGCCCTCCAATTCTAGAAGATGAGGTCCGAAAGGCAATCAGCAAGATGAAGAAGGGCAAGGCTGCCGACCAGACGATATTCCAACAGAGCTGATACAGGCAATGGGTGATACAGGAATTAAGGCAGTAACACACCTCCTCAACGCAATCCATGCAACTGGATGTATTCCAGCAGAGTTGGAAAAGTCTGTATACATAGCGTTACCCAATAAACCAGGCACAGTAGAATGTGACCAGCATCGAACGATCAGCTTAATGAGCCACCTAACAAAAGTCTTGCTTCGAGTATTGATGGACAGGATGAGAAACCGAATTCTACCTGAGATCTCAGAAACCCAGTTTGGGTTTATGGCAGACAAGGGTACCAGAAACGCCATCTTTGCCCTAAGAACTGTGATGGAAAGGGCCATAGAGGTTCAAACAGACTTGTATCTCTGTTTCATAGATTACTCCAAGGCTTTTGACAAAGTGAGGCACTCAGATTTGTTCGAAATTCTTCAGGCAATAAACTGTGATGGAAAAGACCTGAGAGTGATCAGGAATCTTTATTGGGAACAAGAAGCAGCTATCAGAGTTGACGGCGACTGCAGCGAATACAGACCAATATGTAGAGGAGTAAGGCAAGGCTGTGTTTTCTCACCAGATCTCTTCAACATCTATAGTGAAATCATCCTGCGCAACATAGAGGATCACGAAGGAATTAAAGTTGGGGTCTCAACATAAACAATCTGAGGTATGCAGATGACACAGTTCTGATTGCGGACTCGGTGGAAAAATTACAGAAAATCCTCACAACTGTTGCAAGAGAGAGTGAAAACAAAGGCCTCCAGCTGAATGCAAAGAAGACAGAATGCATGGCCATCTCAAAGCAAAAAGACAAGCCGATATGCAGCATTTCGTGCAAAGGAGAACAAATCAAACAAGTAGAAACCTTCAAGTACCTTGGTTTCACAATAACTCCAGATGCCAGGTGCGATGTAGAAATAAGAAAAAGAATCGCTATGTCCAAAGACACCTTCAGTAAAATGAAATCCATCTTCACAAACAGGAACATAGGACTTGGCACCAAAAATGAGAGCTCTGAAAGCCTATGTATGGTCCACACTACTGTATGGAAGCGAATGTTGGACATTGACCAAAGAATCGGAGAGAAGGCTGGAAGCTGCAGAAATGTGGTACATAAGAAGGATTTTGAAAATATCATGGACAGAAAGGAAAACAAATGAGGAAGTGATGGAAATGGCAGGATACACAAGATCTCTCCTGAAAGTCATCAGACATCGACAACTGAAATTCTTTGGGCACATCATTAGATCAGACAGGCTGGAGAAACAACTTCTATGCGGCAAAATAGAGGGAGTGAAGAGCAGAGGGAGACAGTGCACTGAATACACTGACAGCCTGAGTAGTTTCGTGACAGGGAAGAAATCCGCCATCCAGCTGATAAGACGAAGCGCTGATAGGGATGGATGGAAGGCCATGATCGCCGATGTCTGCAACAGGCCTGGCACATGAAGAAGAAGAAGAAGAAACATTTCATTGAAAGTGTGAGATCCAAATATACACAAAACTATGTGAAAATATTAGAATCTCTTCAAATCCACTGTCATTTGAATACCATTGGGAAATTTCTACTGCAAATTGGGGGGAAAATGCATTTATTTTGCATTGGGAAAGGGTCCTTATTTGGGCCCCGTATGATAGGGTGGAAAATCCCTGGACATTCTCATGCTAATTGCCAACCAGAAACTTTTGATAACAAAATGATACAGATTCTCACAATAACATAAATGTTAGGCCATGTAAAAAAAATATTCTGGTTCTCAGACAATTAGCCTTCTACAATGGGCAAGGTAGGTAGGTATTTTATTTTTATTTTTTATTTCCAAATTGTTGTTTATATACCTTGAAGGAAAGAAAACAAGAAGACATTATGTAACAAAAAAAATGTCTTTTATTGAGACCCCCAATAAATTGTAACAAAACTAATTGTCTTGTTCACTTGGTTTTAAAACTGAAATATCAACAAAAATATAAAATAGCTAAAAGATTTTATATATATCAAAACATAAAAATGTTTTGTGACTACAAAAAAATTAATTGTAAATGCATCATTATAATTATCATCAATCATTATCATCACTATTTTACAAACCTGTACCTAGTTCTACTTTGTGTTTAAAAATCAATGCAAATTCCAAAAGGAAGTTTTCATTTTTGAAAATAATAGCTATCCATTTTTATGTATTTCATTAAAGCTTTTATTTACAGTAACTAATTTTACTTCTACCATTCATCCACATTTAATTCAGATAATAAATCTTTTATACATTATATAGTGTTACATGTATTATGATTTTAACACATTCTGAAATTCAGTTCGGTTCAGTATTGGTTCTTTCATTTAACACCCAACTTCCATTTCCTCTATAAACTGCAAGCAACAGCAGAAAACACATGACATTTTCGGGCATAAGGTAAAGATTTACATGTTGAATTGTCAATAAAATAATTGTTTTCGTTTCTAATTGGGTTTTAGAATTGCATTTTGAACTACAAATAGAAGGAAATGGATCATTTTCGAAACTTAAGCCTTTTGAAATGACTGGCATTTTTACTTGCCATGCGGCCGTGATTTTTTTAATGAAATGTGAATAAAAAGGTTTCAATGACGATTTCTTTTTGCACGTGGTGGTGTCTGAAAACCAGAAATATTTTTTTCTCTTGGCCTTATCATAGTAACTGATAGTTTCTATGCATCATATCCCAAATAACAAATAATAAATGTTCAACAAATAATGTAATATCTGCCACAAGGAAGAGGAGAGCGAAAATCAGCAAAGTTCATACAAATTGTTAATGATTAGTATCGAGACAGAACCTATATATAGGTATTCATGTGTTTGATGATTAGATGCAATCATTTATCACAAACACTGTTATTCTAAAGGTGATCTTTCACATGTTATTTTTTACTCTTTTTTTTGGTAACACAAGAGGAGTTGTACATAACTACTGGTACAGTGGAATCTGTCTTGAGATACCACCTGGTCTAACACTGTAAAATAGTTTCTCAAGACAGGTGGTCTCTCAAAATTAAAAAGATAATTTAACAATGTAGTTTTCCGAATGTGGTCTCAAAAGACAGGCAGTTTTTTCATAGGAGTGAACTCTCAAGACAAGCTTCACCTGTTCACTGAATGTCAACTTAAAGCTGTCATTTCAACTTTTAAACAATATTTTTAATTTTGAAAAATAAATAAATGAATAAATAAATAAGAGCAGACATTTTTGTTGTTTCTTGAATAGAAACAAGCCCCCACAACTTATAAAAAAGGTGAATCAGTTTTCACATTATTTGTATTGTCTTAACGAGGCAGGATCAAAGTTCAAACATTATAATCTTGGAGTGAGTTTATCATATACAGTTTAATGTGATATACTTACCCCATTCTGTAAAACTTCTACCTGGTCCTTTACATTAACACCTCCAATAATTAAAAGCACTCTAGAAAAACACAATAAAGGAAAATTAAGTTGAGTAAGACTAAGTAGATATAACCTGACAATTTATGTTACTGTTTAGTTGTTTAATTTCATGTGGAGAAAATTTCACATTTTTCTAAAAAATATTTATTCACAGGTTATGAATTTTGCGCAAGACCCTTTCTAATACTGAAATGTGATAGGAGTTGAGGTAAAGCTGATAATATTCTGTGATTCGTGTATATGATGTCCAGTTATATATGAATGAATTTTGACTGGTAAAAATTTTATAATTTTTATCGGTTACATATAGTCGTTTTGATACTCCATAAGTATAAAGTATTATATTCATGGGTGCTTAATTTTGTGGTATTTTTTTGACAGTGAAATTAAATCCCCCTGGGTAAATAAACAACTATACAGTAGTATGAATTAACAGATAAATATTGTATGAAATATCATCATGGGATATGCAACATTTTTTCACAAAATTGAAAGAATTGAAAAATGCTAAGTTTTAGCAACACAAATGGAAAGAGTTTTATAACACTGACATAACATCCTGTTCTGAAGTCTTATAGGCTGAAACAGCATTTTTGGAACCTAAACTGATGATCTGGGTATGATTGCTAGTTTTATTAAAAGAAAAAGTCAGAGGTCCTATCTAAGGTACCACTGTAAGTACAACCTCACCACCGTCATCAAAACAGACGACCGAAGTATAACTGTAAAATTGTATTGTGACATAAAAATACTTGTTAAACAAGTACAAAACTGAAATGGACGGATTTTAATCTTGATTGTTGACATATTGTGTACATGGAAAAATTTCCCTTTAGTTATTTTCGCCCTTGGTTATTTTCGCCCTTTTATGACAAAGAGCAAATTAACCCTGTCTTAGATTTATCTTAAATCACTATAATCTCATGGATGGCATGTATCGCCATGCTTCAATTAATTAGCTTGAAAAATTTTGCTATCATTTTAAATTCGACCGCTCATCTATGGACGAAAATTGAAAAAATTAAATGGGAGTGAAAATTTCCAGATATGCAGTATTTGTAACTAGGGTGGTACAGAAGCAATATGAAAAATTACTTTTTTCTCTGAAGTGGGAACGTAATACATGTAATAGCTAAGTAAATCATATTGATAAACCATTACATGCACCCATAGTAGCTATTACATGCACACAAACTCATATTAACCTGGGCACAAAAAAGAAAAATTTGTTTTTATGGCACCTCTGTGCCAAAGTATGCTACAGAGCACCACACAAGTACCTTACCTTACTGTTGGATTACTAAGATGAACTTTGAACTTTGTGATTTGACTATATGTCTAAAAAGTAAAAAAAAAAAAAATCATCAATTTCAGTTACCACAGCTGTGGGTCAACAATGAGATCGGTTGTCCTATTTACAAAAATTGACATGAATTAACCAGAGTTCTGTCTTCTCCATATTCCTATGCAAATCTGTCATTTTGACCAGAAAGATTTTAATACAGACAGGTAATTTTTTTTTCAGGAAAATTGGGGAAATACTAATTTTGTTAGAAAAAGGACTTATATTACAAAGTGATAGTCTTTAAACGGTTGCAAATTTCAACTAAATATTGTCTGTTAACGATTACAAATTTACAAATGAAGCTTATATTAAGTTTTTGTGGTCTGTACTCTATACACAGCTCATTACAGAAATGAGAAAACGGACTTCAGTCCTTTTAATATATCGTCTATGACGTTTTACTTTGTGCAAACAATGAAAGTTCATTAGTAACTAAAATAAATCACTTTATCATCAATTTTTAAAAATTGTTTTTAAACCCCTATGCTAAATCAACACCCCCTGTGTTGGTGCATTACTGCATCAGGTTTCTACAGGTTAAGGGAGTAGATGCACTATCTAATATTTATTCATTTATTTATTTATAATCACACTTACCTGTTCTGCAAGTTCTCGTGATGGCTGAAAAGTCAAATGAATAAAAATGAAAGAACTTTAAAGAAAAGCCTAGAAATTTTGTCTTTGACACATCCCCTGCTCCAATATATGGAAAACACCACCTTCCTTCAGAAATATTAAGTTAGTGGTTTAAATTTCAATTGAAAAGACCTAAATTAAAATTACCATATATGACCCAATAAGCCACAAAGGCACTAAAAAATTGGAAAAGAGTTGGGCATGTATTGGGACCAATTAAAAGTCAAGTTGACGTAGGACAGTTAATCCATGTATTTTCATAAGTCATGGAGATAAAGTTGTTGTAATTATTACGAAGGGTATCTATTAACTTTCTTCTGTTGATGGGGGACACGAGATAAACTGTTATGGTACTTATGTTTTTCTGATCCACATCTCCGCATCAATCAGTTAGAAAAGACTATAAATTGTGTGTAAAAAAATGGTAAGTAAATATGAATTGGGGTGGGGCAGGCACGCACTTATAGGTATATGGGCAATTACTGGGTAGAAAACCGTAATTTAAAAATAGGGGGTCATAAGTCATCCTAAACAGTTATAGGTCTGTTTGAAAATAAGATGTCTGCTAATTTTAGACATTTGTATGAAATGTAAACTGAAAGTCAAGTATTTTTTAATATCTAATTGTCTAAATCACTTACCTCAATAATAATGGCTTGAGGGGCATTTGGTGCAGGTTTAAAATTTACAGCACCACCCCCTGAAAATAAAAAGTAACACCGGTACAAAACCTTAAATAAAAAGTTGTAACTACAATACGAAAGCAGCCATTTTCAGCTTAAAATACACTTAAATTAAATTTTATACTTACATGAACTGACGAGTGGAAATTTTTATGATTTTTTATCCCTGACATATCACTAGGGCTTTCATTGATGAGAAATTCTATATTGATATATCGATAAGTAAAAAATACTTATATATATCGATAAATCAAATAATATGGTACTTCTATGAAATGCATTCAAAATATTTAGATTCAATATATTTCACTATCTAATGATTAAAACAAATCACTGCAATGAAAACATTGTTTATTTGAACAAATTGAACAATTAGAATAAAACAAATGGAAAATTTTGGAAATTGTAAAATAAAGTAGGCTACACACTGTGAAATGCATTATGACATGTATCGTTACTAAAAGAAAAATGCATCGATTATCGTATCGAATCAATTTGTATATCGATACATCGATATCGAGTCTATCAATGACAGCCCTACAATCACTAATGAATCAAGTTAATTAAGGAAAATATCTGCAAAAGGATTCCCTCCTTCAACTGTATATATCCATTCATTGTGGAATTAAACTCATACCTCATACATTAACTCGTGAATCCCTGAAAAACAATCAATGACTTAGACCGGTCCGAATGTGTCTTTAGAGGTGAATGAGTTAAGGGATCATAAGACCTGCAATGTGGCAAGAATTTCAGGCATTTTTTACAATTTAAAATATTTTCTAAAAAGAATGTGTGTATATGATAACAAAATGATGTGCAGTTAAACTTGCTTCAGCAACCACCTGTGTATAAAGACTACCTGGTCACAAAGACCGCTTTTTGCTGTCCCCAATAGTACTATTTGCATACAAATCAACCTCTATATAAAGACCACCTTCCTATAAAGGTCAGTTTTGTTGTGCCCCTAAGGAGGTCTTTATATACAAGTTTCAATTTAATGTAATTTGCACTGTAGTTAGACTATTAAAATACCTTAGAGAAGATAGATACAATGCTGAAATACCCAAAAATGTGTAATATTGTGAAATCATTTATTTTCGTGGGTTTAAATCTTTGTAGTTATTCTTTTAAAAACAAATCATTGATATAACTTTTCTTTGATTTTGATATATTCTATCCTCCATCATTCAAGTAAAAGATTTCATCATGGATTTTATTTTGTTGTTGTTGTTGTTGTTTTTGATTAGCCACAAAGATCATGAAATTAAACCAACAACAACAATGTTATACAGTAGAAAACTTTGATAATACTAGGAGTAATTGTCAAACTTGTCCAAGGTTTACTGGTAATTAATGTATGGACCAAGTTTCATCAGAATCAGTGAAGGCATGAAAGCATATGAGCAATGACAATGAAAGTTAATTGGAAGAAGTGTAACCGGACAGATGGAGGGTTTAACATAATACTTTCTATCTTATACATATAACAAGAAATAGAGTTGAACCTGTCTTCAGAGACCACCTCATCTGCCATTGAAATGTGGTCTCTTAAGACATGTGACCTATCAAAAGAGGCTACATTATAAGGACTTTTTTAACCAAGTGTTTTCAGAATGTGGTCTTAAAATAAGACAGGTGATCTTTCATGAGTGTTCTTTCAAGAAAGGTTCCTCTGTACTGCCGAAATATTCAAGAGCAAATATCCCTACATGTAACTTTGTACCTAATCACTAGCACATCTCTTACAAAACTCTTTCACACTTACCAACAATTTTAGAATTTGTAACATAATTTCCTGACGCCTTCGATAACGACTGATATCCAAACTGTAAATAAGTAAAGATAAATAAAATACATGTAGATGATTGCAATAGTGAATTATAGTTAATTGATAAATACAATCTATTGCATTAAAGTTTACTTCAATGTTAAATCATTTAGAATTTCTCAAGCTATTGGATAATACATAAAATTTTATTTGTTATTTATATGTATTACTCCAGCCATTGTTATAGTATTGAACTAAATGGACAGGATAGTTGCCCCAGGTTACAAAATGGAGACTTGTCACTCTAAGTCAGTTATCTCTAAACTTTGGGTGTAAATGACCTTTGCAATATTGTCTGTCAGTATCACAATATTGTCTGTTAGTATTACAATATTGTCTGTCAGTATTACAATATTGTCTGTCAGTATCACAATATTGTCTGTCAGTATCACAATATTGTCTGTCAGTATTACAATATTGTCTGTTAGTATTACAATATTGTCTGTCAGTATTACAATATTGTCTGTTAGTATTACAATATTGTCTGTTAGTATTACAATATTGTCTGTCAGTATTACAATATTGTCTGTTAGTATTACAATATTGTCTGCCAGTATTACAATATTGTCTGTCAGTATCACAATATTGTCTGTCAGTATCACAATATTGTCTGTCAGTATTACAATACTATCGCTTTATCCAAACTGTAGCAATACTACCACAATGGTAATATTTTGCTCAATTGTCATCCCTATTTATGATTGTCTGTGAGAATACCCCGATCATATTGAAATTCAGATCTATCTATATCTTGAAGTGATAATAAAAATACCACAAAATAAAAGCCTTAGCTCAACCTCTGAACTGGCTCCTAGAACTGTACGGTCAGGATCCTTCTTAGACCTAGAGATAACATGCTTCGTGGAGCCCTGTGTATATAATGCCAATAATACGTTAGATTTAATGTCATAAACTACTTACACCAGGCGGGTACTTGAAGGGGGTGCTCCCGAAATTAAACAGCATTTCTGCATTCTGCAATGGAAATAAAATCATCATTACTAATCAAATATTTCACATTTCAATCATATTTTTCACACTTTTATTCCTTACTGTACAATCTGTTTAGCTACAATATACTCCAGCTCACTTGGTATCATTTAGATTTACAAACTTTGAAAGTAATTGTAGGTCTAACTATTTCAAAAGGTAAAAACTGATGTAACCAATTTTGGTCCTTTTTTGCCCCTTTTGGGGCATCTATAAGTCTGAACACCTTTTCATTCACAAACTTTATGTGGCTTCACATGGAGCTAATTCCTGCCAAGTTTGGTTAAAATTGGCCCTCTGGTTTCTGAGAAGAATTTGAAAATGTGTAAAAGTTATCAATGCACGACCGAAAAAAGACAATTGCAATAGGTCACATTGGGCCTTTAGCTCTGGTGACCTTAACACTCAAATACAGTCAAACTTGTATATAAACACCGCTCAGGGGAAATCATAAAAACGGTGTATATAGACAGGTGGTCTTTATATAAAGGGTCACATGAGATATTATGAAATCCCCGGGATCAGAGATGACTTTCATTATTTCCAACTACATATATCTTACCTGGTTAGACATTCCATTCAGTAAATGTACATTGTATTAGTAATACTGAAGAAATTTTTCTACCTGCAGGGTCTGGAAAATTGTTAAATATTTATTTTTTTTTAATTCCAAATTGAGAATGTTTGTATATTTAGGGGAAAATACAAGAAATTTTTGCATTGGGAAGGGTCCTGTAACCGGACCAAAAATAGGCATAGGAAAATTCCTGTACATGTACAGCATGTGAATAATGACAATATGAAATAATTCAATATTTTAAATAATTTAAAATAATTGATGATGCAATTGTATACATCGAGGATACGACACATTATTAAAACTAAAACCGAGACAAATATCTAAAAAGTGGTCAAAGTCGGTGATCTGTGTTGTTAAGTCGCAAAGAAGTGTAACAATATACAGAAGGATGTAGATAGGTGAATTTTATTTACTTTTCATTTTATTTGACATAATCCAATGCTATGAGCGCTGGTGATTTTACTGTTTGGATCGGAATCTTGACATGCTAATCAATCAGTGATGTTCGATAAGATAAGATGTAAGATAAATACCCCACTGTATTCTTGAATACGAGAAAACAAAATATCAATCGTTTTGCAATGATATTTAAATGCTCCTGTTTGCAAAGACACCTTGTCACAAAGTGTATCCTTTTCAAAACAGATCACCGAATAATCATCACCGGAAATAGGTAATTAGTTGATGATTGAAAACAAAATATCAATCAGTGAGCGATGATTGTTAGTTCATGGTTGTAAAAACACCCTGTCATAAAGCACGTCTGAGTACCTAATTACTGCCCGGGGCGTTAATTGACACCGCCAGGTGTGTTGTGACTGTCAAAACATCGTGTATTGCGTCATGTTGTTGATTAGGTCTCGAAATGTCCCGCAAGAATTATCTACGAGTTATCCCCCTTCCACGAGTAGTAAGTGTAAGCAGTCACTATACTCAAGTAAGACAACCACCAGCGGACAAAATAAAGCGGTCGCCAGTCGCGTAAGGCAGGTGGTCGCTATATAAGGGGCAAATATATAGCAATTCCCAAGGGGCGGTACAAATACGGTCGTTATGGACAGGAAGTCGTTAAATAAGGGGGTAGCTAAGGCAAGTTTGACTGTATCATGAATCTAGATTCGACAATTCAGTGTTTACTGAGTTTCTTACTACAGTATTACCTTTAAGGTGACAGCTGCATAAAATCTCTCATTCCTGAGATTTTGCTGAATATCATAGGCTTTACCTAAATCAATACCTGAAATTAAACAGAATATGTAAATGATGCAGATCAAATCAATGTCACATATACTAATCATATAATTCTTCCTGACTTCCTAATATTTTGGCAACAATTTTTACTTCTTGATCCCTTTAAAGATAAGCTAGCTAGCTTTCTTTCTGTCTCGCTCTCTCTTTCTCTCTCAACTTCCAAATTTAGACAAAGATAAAAACTTAACTGGTTTATCTAAATGTTATGGCGGTTTAAACAATTTTTCAGTTATAAAGTGGCAGCCAGTTTTTTATGATTACAATGTACCAGGCTCTCGCAATTACAAATGAATTAAACAGGCAAAACTTTATTACAAAATTAGATTATATTTCAGCAAGACTAGAAACCATGCTGACTGGAGAAGTTAAACACACATTCCTATATATATATATATATATATACTTCCTATGTAGATATGATCCTGACGTAACTCATATCTGGTAGTAACTATCGATTCTTCAATTTCTTATCACATTTCAAAAACAGTGGAATCTCATAATCTTGAAAATCGTCCGCCTGCCCATATCACTTCGAGATAATTGGAATTCGAGATAAAATAAATTTTAATTGATATATTTTTCTGTCAATGAAAAATTGGGACAGACCGTTCTACTTTAACATAGTTCAAATTTTGACATGTTGCCATGGAAATTAAAAAGAAAAAGTAAGTGTATAGCTGAGAACAAAATAAACCAAATCACAGAACAATCATTATCTACTAGAGAATTAGGACTTATATAAAGGTACACAAAACAGTAAATCCAACCAGTTCTTGAGACAATTTTATAATACTTACCATTTTTAGACCATCGGATTTCCCCTTTTTCTAAATCGAGAAAACAGCCCATGACATCATTTATACCATACGCCTATCATAAACGAAAACAAATATTAATCTATATAAGTCCTGGTATGTTGTAGACCTACTGCATACTGTATGGTGTAAGAATGCATATGCTCATAGGTATGTGTATGTTTAGAAGTATATGTAAGAAAGAAATCTATTTCATTTATGTTTGTATACTTTGGATTGAAAAATATCTTCAAAAATAAAATGAATGTAAACAAAAAAAGTTCAGGTATATTAACATGTCAATGATTAACATCTAAAAATCAGTAATAGTATAATAACAAAATATTAGACACACCATTAAGATGTTTACATGTAATTTAAAACAAAAACGTTTCTTCAGTACATATAACAACATGTGAAAGGGGCACCTGTTGTCATTATTGTAACAAAAGTATATTTAATTTCTTCATCTAACATATGATTATTGTTTACAAAAATTGTTTCAACTCTGAAACTAAAAGTATATCCTATCATATCATTTGTTTAACTAAAATATTTACAATCACAAAAGCAACAATACATGTGCACAATGCTTATCAATTTACAATCAAATGTTACAGAAACACGTCTCGTACCTCTCCATAACTTTCAAACTGTTTTCCCCAAGACTTTTTACCAGTTCCGCCAAATCCGTACCCACATTTATCCGTACCCAGATCCAGTGTAGCTTTTTCTGTAGACCAGCCTACTCTACATAAACCTTCATCTGTTACAGTAGTTTCATAGTACCATTTTCCTGCATGAACATTTACATTTTGTTTGTTTAACTGGTGTTTCTCGCCACATTCAACAATTTCTCAGTACATGCAGTAATACCATGGCAACCATTTATTTATAGCACAAGAAAAAACCTGGTAATGCAAGTATGCATAAGTAAAGAGACAAACTTCAAAACATTATCAGCATCATCATCATCAGACAACTTTGCTTATGGGACTAACTTATACCTGGGAATTTTTGCTCCCTTATCATTTTCTCTATTTTCGCCCTTAGATAAGGGCAAATTTAAAATGGAAGTGAAATTTCCAAGCCAAATAACTGAAGTGTGGACATACATGCTATCCATGAGACAATGGTGATTAAAGGCAAATTAAAGACGAGGTGAATAGCTTTTTTGTCATGAAAGGGCTAAAATAACCTGGGGCTAAAATTTCAAGGAACACAGTAATAAATTTAAATCAAAATTTTGTATAAAATTTTAAATTAGCTCTAAATTTGACACAAAAAAAGTAAAACTGATAATAAGTTCATTTACCTCCACCAACTACAGCTTTGTTGGACCTTGTTCCATGCCATCCTTGTGGGTCCCTAGCTTGGCATAGTGTTCCCTCTGGGTCAATAGCTAAAAAGTAAATTTAGAAAGTGTAAGCTTGTGAAAGATGTTGTGTGAAAACTAAAGACCAAGATTAAAGTTTACTACATACCCTTAAAAAAATTTAACTTATTTACTCCTAAATGACATATTTGGACTGGCCTAAGTCATTGATTTACAGAAGAGTCCATTTTTAAGGGGTTGAGAAGTTAAATCTGTTGAAAGGTGCTACCGGGCCTATGCTATTTCTTTTTGGCAAAAACTGTCAGTTGATAAAACATGAATCAAAAGAGGCCCAAAGGGCCTTAACGGTCACCTGAGTATCTACTTAAACTTATGTATTTTAAGGCCAATTTCATGCAAGACTTTAGGTTAAAATGGTAAGTAAATAGAATCAAATACATTCAAACAAAAAAAATGCTAAATATCAAATATGTATTCCCATTGTATACAATACAATAAGGATAAGGTGGTCATCAAGAATTTTTCACATGGGGAAGCTTCCTGTGAAGGAATGAAAGTGTTTGAGCAATAAAAAGAAAAGTTAACAGATAGATGAACAAGTGGAAAGACAGACAGACAAATGGATGGACAGAAGTTGGTTCTTGATTTTTTAAACCCTTATATCACCTCTTATGGCTGCGGATGCATAACTCCATTTTCAGCTACATGAATTAGTAAAAATCTTGGAAGAAGTAATTCAGCCCTTTTTACCCCCTTATTGGCGGTCAGAACCTGGTTTTGTTTTGTTTATGTAAAAAAAACCACTCAAAGCATATCAAAAGCCATGGATCTTTTTTCAACTCCTGGCATCAGAATTGAGCCATGAACCCTACATACAGAACTTTTTTTTCACAAACTATTTTTGAAGATCTTCTCTCTTAGGTTGATTTTGTGATCAAAGAATTCCAAAAGAATTAAATATTTGGCCCTTTTTAAATTGCCACTCAAAGGATCAAAACTGCCAAACTCATTGCCTTTACTGGGGGGATCATTCAAAAGTACAGTCCCGAAACTTGCCTTTTTCAGCGACTTTGCCCTCAAAGATAAATAACGACATTCCCTGTCCATAACAACCGTATTTGGACCGCCCCTTGAGAGCTTCCAATTAGTGTATATTTGCCCCTTATATAGCGACCACCTGCCTTATGCAACCTCGACCACTGTATTTCTCCCGCTGGTAGTTATCTTACCTATGTGTATAGGCTATAGGGACTGCTAATAGGCCTACAGTAAATTATTAAATAGGGAGATAACTTAAATATAATTCTCGCGGGATATTTGGGAGTACTAATCAACAACATGGCGCAATACTTGTCTTACGATGGCCTGTTTGACAGTCAAACAATTACACCTGGAGGTTTAGTCAATGAACGCCCAAAACGGACTGCTGCACCGTAATTAGGTATCCAGACGTGCTTTTTGTCCTGACAGGGTGTTTTTTCACAGTGGGGTGCAGGAACTAACAATCATCGCTGACTTATTGTAAACGACATTTTGTTTTTGATCATTGAATTGTAACTTGACCTAAATTTTGTCAGGTGAAACACAGTGGTTACTTTATCACTAAGCGAAAGACTAAGACTAAAAATAAAAAATGAGGACAGATACACGCCTTGTGACGAAGTGTCGACCTTTACAAACAGGAGCATTTAGATATCATGGTATCTGAACGACTGATGTTTTTCTTTTATGGTAAGTATTCATCAAACAAAAACAAGAATGCAATAGGGTAATATTATCTTACATCTTAGGAGCTTAAAAAGAAAAGGAACATCACCTGATAACAGCAAATGTGGACAACATCTCAACCCAGAGTAAAATAATGAACTAGTATGCTTGTTGCAGCATGGATTGGTTTTGTCTAATAAAATGAAAATTAAATAAATCTTTTTTCAACTCCTGGCATCAGAATTGAGCTACATACAGAACTTTCTGTCTACAAAATTAAAAGAATTAAAAGGAAAAGCCACATCTGTGTGACTTGAGAATAACAACACAGATGCACCAACTTTGGGCAGGCTTTTTATGAAAGGGATTTAAATATCTCAATTTTACTATAATATGCCATATCATGGCTTATCCGCAATGTAAATAATACAATTTCCTAAATTCATAACTGAAGACTAAAAATTAATTAAAACATTGAATTACTGATTTTTGTTTATTCTATTCAGGATTATTTATTTATCTATATGTTATGTCACCTGATACATGTATTCAACCCAGTACAATAATGGTTGATTTTTCCTATGTTTATTTTGTATCTGATTACAGACTTAACCACAGATTACCAACATCATAACAAAAATTAATGGCTTGCATTATTTCCCTCAAAATATATGCAAAAATTTTTCCAATCTGAAAGATTAAAAAAAAAAATTTTCCCCAAAAATATGCAAAAATCCCCATTTTCCAGATCCTGGACCCCGAATTTTTTAGGTAGGAAAATTCATTTAATATTAAAATATACATTTATTAAATGGAATATCTAACCTGGAAAAAAGTATGTAGTTGGAAATAATGAAAGTCATCTCTGATCCTTTGGATTTCATAATATCTTGTGCACATGTGACCCTTTATATAAAGACCACCTGTCTATAAAGACCATTTTTGTAATTCACCTGAGCGGTCTTTATATACAAGTTTGACTGTATTCTGAATTTACCTATAGACCATTTCATGATAAATGCGTTCCTGCTTATCTCACCTGCGCACAAACACTTCCCGAGTGGTTATGAGAGGTTTTGTGCTCAAAACATTTCATACCCAAGACAAACAGTACCAAATGAAAAACTGATTGCTCCCTGTGTACGATTTGAATAATATTTGTCTTGGGTACGAAACTTCTTGATACCACTAGGAAGTGTTAGGTGCAATGTGAAATTAGTACACTAATTGCCTGGGTTACAAAGAGAAATAACTCCAATCACCAGTTCAATATTAAAAATGAGTATTTATTTTTTGTGTCCCCAACCAATATTTACAAAAATGGGCAATTTATCTTTTTTGAATTTCAATTTAATTTTGATAATGTAAATTGGACAAATGTTTAAAGGAAATAACAATAAGTGGTCAAAAATGCCTAAAATAACCCTTTGGATCGCAGCTTAGGTAAGTCAGTCAGGATTCATCAAACAAATGGGTTTCCATTACACTAAATGACTTAGTACTTTGATTTTTTCTTTCATTTTTATTTCTTGTTTGTTTCTTCTTTTGTTTGTTTGTGTTTTTTATTTTAAGTTTGTTTTGGTGTTTGTCAAACTACAGTCAAACTGTCTATAAAGGCAACTCAAGGGAACAGACTTAAAAAGCTGTTGTAGACAGGTGGTCTTTATAAAGAGGTTTATTCATTAAAAAAAAAGTCTACAAAGGTTATGTTTGAATGGCCTTTATAAGTCTGTGCCCTTTATACTGAGATGGTCTTTAATGCTAGTTTGACTGTAAATGCTTACCAAGTGCATCTCCTCTGTCATAAATATTCATTTTCCATTTGTTACCACTGCCACCTACAAAATCAAAATGGACAACAATGTGAATTTTTATCACTGACAAATTCTTCCAATTATTTATTCTGCAGGAAGATCCCTACATACAGAGCCTGGACCATTTACATATCTTGATCATACAAATATATTATTTTGTTTTTTTTGGTAAAACTCACAGAATATATGACTGTGTCTGTGCTCAGTAACTGATTGCATATTTCATCTTCCCACACCAAGTATATTTCATCTCAACAACAAAGTGGATCGAAATTTAAGACGACAAAATATTACCTAACAATTAGAATTTCCTCTTATTGTTCAACTGCTATTACAGCAAAACTTTGCAAAAGGTTACTTCAGCAAAATATTGCAAAAGATCACCAGCAAAATATTGCAAAAGGTCACCAGCAAAATACTGAAAAAGGTCGCCAGCAAAATACTGCAAAAAGTCACCAGCAAAATATCGCAAAAGGTCCCCAGCAAAATATTGCAAAAGGTCACCAGCAAAATATTGCAAAAGGTAGCTAGCAAAATATTGCAAAAGGTCACAATTAAAAGATCTCAATACATCACACGAGTCTCTCGGATGACCTAATGAGACTAGATTTTTGACACAGTTTCTGACCTGCTTGTTTAGCTGACAACTTGCTTCCTTTCCCTTCCTGTTGATCTTTGAGTGTCTCATGTACAATTTGAATTATTGGAAGACAGAAAGCCTGAAGAATGAAGAAAAAAGAAATTAAGATAGATACATGTATTCCAAAGCTGAGAAATGTTACCACATACATACATCTTACTTCTTAACTAGTGTTATACACTGTTTATCCTTTCTTTTATTCTCAAGTGTATAGATACATCATAATAGCAATAAAACAAATAAAAAAACTATAGCAACAGTCATATTTTCATACTTTTCTCTCCCAGAAAATTTTTCTCCACTCAAAGAATTTGAGATATAAATTAAACTACATGTTTATTAAATCATTAATTTAATCACCTGGGGCTGGGTTTTTTTTATTATTACATACTCAGTGTTCTAGGATTTTCCTGCATTTTCAACTTCTCAAGGGAAAGTTCATACCTAACTTTCCCTGACTTATTTTGTACATGAAGTTTCGCATAATTGCTCTTTGAATCTATATATGTGTTATAACTTGTAATGATTAAAAGTCATAGGAAACAAATTTCATATAATCCTTTGAAAATGAAAAATATAAAAGAAATTCATGTCAAAAACTTGCGCTTCTTTAAAAAATATTTATAGTAAAGTGTTGTCTATTGTTTGTCTTCCTTGACTGTGATTGTCACACCACAACTGAACACCCGTTAACAAGAATTCATATGGAAAAAGCCAAGATTTCCATGTACATACTTCATGATTTGTGTCTGTGTTGTGTATTGTGTACGGATTGTGTATAACATCTACCGATATGAAATACTGTAAGCTGATGCTCGTCATTTTCTGAATTTTAACGCCCTTCCCCAAAAAAGCATAATTAATTGCCAAGCAGGCTGATTTTTAACTAACATCATAAATATGTTACTTGCTATTCAAAAGCTCAAATAACTGCCCCCAATAGAACATAAAATTCTTTTTTGATTTGTTGAAAGTTGGTCATAATTCAGTTGAACAGCATCAGGGGCCCAATGGCACCAACAGCAGTCAAACTGAATAGCCTAAACGACAAGTAAATCTGGCACTCTATTTCCAAAATTGAATGAACTTTTTTGAATTGCTCGAAAGCTCTTTTGATATCAACTGAATTCTAAATATGAATTGATGAAGCAAGTGATGTACATTTGTGCATGTATCTACTTTGATTCTCACGACATGCTGAAAAATAAAACAGTCGACCTAAAAACAATATGCTAGAGAATGACTAAAACAGTAAAACAGCTCATGTTTATGTTAAAATTCCTTTTCACCCAGAAACTTGTTTACATACATTACACCCGAGTGTAATGATTTATAGCAATAGACTGAAACGGATTAAATTTTACATGTATACATTTTTCTAAATACTTTGAAAGATTTTAATAGACCTATCAATGTTTAATTAATGAAAATTATAATTTACAGAGTAATGTAAGCCTAATATACATTTACAAAGCTAACCAGTGCGATGATTCCGTCGCCTCAATGATCATGACCAAATGAGGGACTTACTCCCAAGTTACAGTCATCATGTTTTTCATTGCAAATGGATACATGTTTCCAGCTGAATAATGATATGAAATTTTAAATGAAGAAAAAATGCTTGTTGTAAATACAAGTGATCATTTTCTATTCTTTAGTTTTCAAAATCGCCCTCTATTTCCAAGTCGCTGCAGTTTTCCTTGATAGTTTACCTTGTTCAAGGTGGAAATCGGAAAACGAAGAGCAATACAGGCAAACTTAAAATCTAAATTTTCATTGGATGATAAAATTATTTTCCATGATGTAGGGATCATACCTATTTTAATTGTAAAAATGCAGTGATGGGATTTCCCGGTGTCGCGAAACTGAGAAACATCAGGTATTGACCGCATTCGTACTGAAATACCGATTTATTTTATAAGAAATATAAATTTACAGTTAATAAACAAAAAAAATCATGCATGTATTTATTTAGCCTAATTATTTGTTTAACTTGCCCACAGGTAATACGAGTTTGAAAATTGGCTTTCCCATTTTCGAATATTGACTTACCACAGGTGACGGAGATGGGAATCCTAGAACACTGCATACCTATGGACACCTGAGTTTTACATTACCTACATGAACAATCTATATGTCACTGTTAATATAGCAATGAACTAATTTCTAATGGGCAGCACAGGAAAAATCTTGTAAATCCACAATGATACAATAGCAACCAACACTTACCCCAGTTTTTCCACTTCCTGTTTCTGCAGCCTACAAATGTAAGATAGAAAAACATATAACAATGGGCAGCTTGTAAATGAGAGAGAGAGACGGAGACACATGAGACAGAGGCAGACAGAGACAGAGAGAGATGGAGGTGGGGAGAGAGAGAGAGAGAGAGAGAGAGAGAGAGAGAGAGAGAGAGAGAGAGAGAGAGAGAGAGAGAGAGAGAGAGAGAGAGAGAGAGAGAGAGAGAGAGAGAGAGAGAGAGAAGACAGAGAGAAGACAGAGAGAAAGACAGAGAAAGACAGAGAGAGACAGAGGCAGAGAGAGAGAAAGAGAGACAAAGACAGAGAGTTTCAAATTCTTTAAAGATAGAATATATCACATCTACATAGATACCATAAGCACGTCTCCACCGCCGAGAATCATGGGAATAGCTTCAGCCTGGACATCAGTTGGTAAGCTAGAAATATACAAGAAAAGTAAAAGTTATGTTAAAATGAAAAAACCTGCAAATATGTTTGCTGTGCTCGACTGACACATTTTAAAAGCCCAAATCAAAATTTTATGCAGTTTTGCCCAATTTTTTCTTTCAAAGAAAAATGTTATTTTATCTGATAAAGTTATTTATTTTATAGAATCAAAATAAACTAAAATTTTGAAATCTGCCTACAGATTGACAAAACTCTAAAACGTAAGAGGACTAAAAGATAACAATTCAACTTGACAAATATATCCACATATTAACTGATTTACCCCTAAAGACACATTTGGACTGGTCTAAGGCATTGATTTATAGGAGAGTCAATTGATTTTCTGGGGATGATGAGTTATTAATGAAATCAAGTCATACACATTTCAACAGTCATACTGTGACTCTATGGGGATGTACCTGTTTCACACCGAAGGAAAATTTCAGATTGAGGAAAAAATACTGCAATCATGAATTTTTTATCTTCAAGTACAATGGAAATTCTGACACATAAGTATGAAATACTGAAAACAGGTTGAATCTCTATTTGGGTGTATTCCTTTTTATAACAGTGCAGGCAACTGTTAAGATAATTTATTGTACATCCCCTGCAATGACCAATAAAAAGACTTTCATAATTTAATACATCAATACAACAAATGACACTATACCCTTATATATGCAGTCAACCTATTGTGCATTGTATGTACAATACCTTTGCTTGTTAACTACTGTTTGGAGACATTTGGTAGCCCTTCCATTTTTTTTTTTTACAGTCTGACTGAATATACATGTATAAATTTTAATATTTCTGACGACAAATTATTTTATACAATTTCATTGTTACCTCCAGTCCATTTCTTCAACGGCCTGTCCTATCTCAGGCATCACTCCCATCTCTGAAAGATAAAATAAAACATGAAATTGTATGTGTGTGTGTTAATTGATACCTTCAACTGTTGAAATTTAAGAATTACACAGCATTCTTTGAAGTTGGGAAGGTTTGGGATGATGATTGGACATTCATCTTTGAATACAATAAAACCCGCTTTAGCAACCACCTGTGTATATAGGCAACCTAGCGATAAATACTGCTGTCCCCAATAGTACCATTTGTGTACAAATCAACCCTCTATACAAAGGCCACCTCCCTATAAAGACTGGCTTTGTTGTGTCTGTATACACAAGTTTTACTGTATATAAATTACTTGACAACCATTAGACAGGTACAGGTGCAGGGCTCACCCTGTTATTAGCCAATGTACAATATAGCCATTGACTAATTTTTTCAAGAGGCTAGAAAATTTCTTAATTGGCTTACATTCTGAATAATACTCTTTAGTTCGTGTTTGATGCATGTTTCGTGTGTAGGTTCATACACTGTTATTGACTATAGGTAAAAATATCACATGATCACATCCCAGACAAATGCATTTAATAATACACACAGCATAAGTTAGGACAAGCTTGACAGGTAACACCAGTATCACCCAGAAAAGTCAAGTAAATCTCCAGACATTCAAAAAGCGTGTGATATGTACTACATAAACACATAAGTGATAAATTATTTAGATTTGTCATGCAGTTGAAGCTTACCTACAGAAGTTATCATGTGATGGTCATGTGATTAAAACTTTAATGGCTGACAGTGAGTAGGATGCACTCCAGTGTGCTTTGAATTTGTTTGTTCCTGAGAGAATTAAAGATACATTTGCTCTGCAGTGCTTCTAGTCAGATAGAACAGACTTCAATGTAGGCTAGCTAGCGCTGGCAATACGTCTGATAAGTTAACAGTTTTGAAGTCTAGAGAGATTTGTTTACAACTATTTAATTATTTAACAAGTGAGAGGGATGCACCCTTACATTCATTCAACCCAGTATTTATATTTTTCAACTAAATTCACATTTGACCTACATTTATTATTCCTCTTTTAAGATGCATGTAGTTGCAAATAACTGATTTAGCTTTTGGTCTTTGCTTATATTCTGTTGTTATGTTTCTGAAAATGTGAATATCTAGGCTGTCACTGAGTAATTTAAACAAAGTTTACACAAAAAGTCTACAGAAAGGTAGATTTCTAAATTTCCACACCAAATAAATGTAATGTAGGATGTGTAATTCCATTACTATATAATATATACCTCATTAATAAAACACAGTCAGGGATTAGTTGAGAGCCGTCACATGTCAGGGAGACAACATTTTATGTCTCCCTTGCGTATGTCATATCTCCTTCACGTGCGTCATGTCTCCCTCATGTGAAAACCCTTGCAGCTTATTTGACAGTCTTTATTGCTTCTGTATTTCTGTATAATAAACAATTTATTGCCCTGGTAGTAGGGAGACATGAGGATTTGTTTACTTGTTTCCCTTGGGAAATATGACTTGCCTTGGGTAAACCAATCCTCATGTCTCCCTTTAACCAGGGTAATAAATGTATATTGTAACTGTAATTTGATTTTAGTTTCTTCTATTTGTTCATAAGTTTAAATCTCACTTTTTCATCACTCTTAACATCATCATCATCATCATCATCATCATCATCATCCATCACCACATTCATTCATATCTTTCATACATCATATTACTTTGTTTAAGTCTGTTTAAGAAACATAATACACTTTCATTGCACATAAGCCCAATATCTCCCTGGCCTCTTGTATGTCCCAATCAACTGACTTCTGTTGAAACGTTTGTAGACACGGTATACACAAAAGTACAGGTAAGATTCAATGAGTATTGTTCAGCCTCTAGCACATTTGATTTAGTGTTGCGAGTACAGATATACAATGATGACCAATATAACTAATCCACCTTTTATACCTGCTGTGGGTCTTAATTTTCCATAGAGAAACAATTACAAATATGTCAGCTGTATGGGGATATGAACATTTTTTTTCAACACACATTTTTTTTATTAAAAGTTCAAAAGCTTTTTATCTTCATAGTTCAGCTTTAAGCAGCCCTGCAATTCGGTACTGGAAAACTAAATTCTAATAAAACCAAAAAATTCATGTTTGATAATACATTTGAACACATATTTTATCATATTATAATCTATATATCATGAGACAAAAATCATTGTGACAGCTTATATCGCATTAAATTCATAAGCACCATATCATGTTGTTGTTTACACATACACACACATATACATGTATATATATATATATATATATATATATATATATATATATATATATATATATATATATATATATATATATATATAGAGCACAAATATCATCACAACATTGAACATCAACTGTGGACCTTGGATCAGAAATGATACTATTCTGTGAAAATAAATCATACAAACAGCACAGTACAGAAATAACAAGGCACCTATAAACTTACCATGCCCCGGCTGGGGTTCAAACTCTCAACCAACTAATTTCAGAAGTTTATTACAAATTGCGTTGATGCAATCTTTCGCAAAATGTGTCAGATAGATTGTGAAAGGGGGAGAGAGTATGTGACAAAGAGTGTGAGAGGGAGTGAGAATGTGTGAGAGCAGGAGAGGGGAAGAGAAAGCAAGAAAAAGAGTATAGAAAAGAGAGGGAAGAGAGTATGTGAGAAAGAGTGAGAGGGGACAGTGTGAAAAAGAGTGAGAGTAGAGTGTTAGAAAGAGAATATTAGAAAGAGTGCCAAAGGGGAGTGTGTGAGAAATAGAGTGAGAAAGAGTGTGAGAGGAGAAAGAGTGAGGGGAGATTATGAGAAAGAGTGAGTGTGAGAAAATGTGAAAGGGGAGAAAGAATGTGAGAAGGGAGAAAGAATGTGAGAAGGGAGAAAGAATGACAGGAAAATATGAAAAAGAGTGAGAGGAGAGAATGTGAGAAAGTGTGAGGGGAGAGATTATAAAAAGAGAAAAGAGAGGATGTGGGAAGAGAGAGTGAGAAAGTAAGGGGAGAGAGCATGAAAAAGAGAGTGGGAGGAGGAGAAAGAGTATGTGAGGAGGGAGAGTGTGGCAGGGGGAAGAGTGTAAGTGGGGAGAGAGATTGTGAAACGGGAGAGTTTCAGAAAGAGTGAAAAAGAGTGTGAGAGGGGAGAGAGTAAGAAAGAGTATTACAAAGAGTGTGATATGAGAGAGAGAGTGAGAAAGATTGTGAGAAAGAGTATGACAAGAGAGAGTATGAGAAAGATTGAGATGGGGAGATAGTGTGAGAAAGAGAGGGAGATTGAGAAAGGGTGTAAAGGGGAGAAAGGGAGAGGAGAGTATGAGAAAGTGTTAGATGGGAAAGAGTATGAGAAAAATTGAGTGTGAGAAAAAGGGAGAGGAGAGTGAGAGGGAGAGAGGGAGAAAGAGTGAAAGGAGAGAATGTCAGAAAGAGTGAGGAGGAAAAGTATGAAACAGAGGGGAAAGAGGGTGTGGGGCAAGAAAGAGTGGGAGGAGGAAAAACAGTGGGAGGAGAGAGAGTGTGGCTGGGGAGAAAGAGTGTAAGAGGGAGAGAGTGTTAGAGGAGAGAGTTTCAGAAAGAGTGAGACAAGGAGTGTCATAAACAGTGAGAGGAGAATGTGAGAATGTGAGAGGGAAAGAGTGTGTTTGTGAGAGAGGAGAGGAAAAGAGTGAAAAAGAGTGAGAAGGGAATGTGAGAAAGTATGAGAGGGTAGAAGGTAAAAGAGTGTATAAGAAAAAGTGTGAGGGGAGAGTGAGAGAAAGTGAAAGGGAAGAGAATGAGAAAGAGTGTGAGAGGGGAGATTGAGAAAACGTTAGCATAGAGAGTGTGAGAAAGGGTGAGAGGACAGATAAAGTGAGAAAGAAAGTAAGAAAGTATGTGATAGGGATAGTGGTAAAGAGTGAGAAAGAGTGAGAGGGGAGATACTAGGTGAGTAAGAGTATGAGGGAAAGAAAGTGTGAGAAAGTGAGAAGGGAAGAGAGTGAGACAGAATGAGGGGAGTGTGAGAAAGAGTGAGAGGCAAAAGTATGAGAAAGAGTGAGGGGGAGAGTATGAAAGAGTGAGGGAGAGAAATTCAGAAAGAGTGAGATGGGAAGTGTCAGAAAGAGTGAGAGGGGAGAGTATGTGAGAAAGAGTGTGAGAAAGTATGTGAGAAAGTGTGAGAGAGGGGACAAACAGTGAGAAAGAGTGTGAGAGGGGAGTGTGAGAAAGAGTGAAAGGGGATATGAGAAAGAGTGAGAGGAGAGAGTATGAGGTTGGGGTTTTTGTCATGTGGCACCATACTGTCCATAGCATGTTTGAAACAGAGCTAAGGAGCTTTGACATAGGAGGAATGTTTTGAATTTAGTATAACGTCGTTTGGAATACATGGCAAAATTCATTAAAACATACTTGAAAAGAGTCGAGGATAATCTGCTATTGATCAACCATAAATATACATACATGTAGCTTTCCATATATATGTATATCTATAGCTACGCACCGAGTCTGTCCTGGATTTTCCCTCGTAATATTCTTTTCGAGAGAAATAAGTATTATTTTTTTGGTATGAAAAAAGTAACCGACAGTGACAGCTAGAGTTACCGGTTATTTCTGGCAGTTGCCGGCTTCTAATGACATCGCTGGTCTGTCAACTGGAGTTTTTCTCACACAATTTATAAATGGGGAAATAGAAACGATGGTGGGTAGCATGGACTCCACGTTTCAATAGAAATTAATTACTCCAGCTGTGGTTTATGTACTTTTTATTGAGCAAAAACAACAACAGACCATGAACAAAATCGGCTTCAGTTGAGACGTTTCATTTATTATTGTTTTTATTTTTTTTAAGTAACCTATGACTTTGTAGTTTGTACAGACGACATCACATTGGTAAAACGTGGAACTCCTGTGGTCTGTTCGAGCTGAGCACTCCCAGTCCGAGAGAAAAGTGAATAACAACACTAAAGTGTTTACAAAAGCATTTATTCGGCATATTCTTTATTTATGCATCTGTATGTCACAGTAGACATTGCTATAATGATTTTCAAATAAAAAAAAAGCGAGGTGAAAGACGTGTTACTTCATACGTTCATGGGGGCTGCCATCTTGGTTTTCCACCGGTATATTACGTCGACAAAATGTTTTGCTATTTAGGTTGTCTTTATCAATAAGAAAGTTTAAGTAAAAGGTCAAAGTAAGGGGGGAAAGTATTAAATGGTTTGAAGTAGATTATACGTACCTTCAAATGCTGTCATGTTGAATGTTTTTTTTCTGAAGACGTCTGCAAACTTTTTTAAATCACGTTGAGCTAGGTTCCCGCGAGATTTCCTCGTTGGAACTCTTCTGTACCATTAGAGAGTGTAAATATAGCCGTGTATATCCCAAATTATGTCCCGAGTACCAGGCATACAGTCATGGGACATAAACATTCACCACTTATGTTATTTTCTTCTTTGTATAAAACCAGCAATTTTAAAATGCTCACAGAATCCACTAATTTAATCAATATTTCAATTATTTTATTTTTACAAGAAGGAAATTTAATTCATATTTTTAATCTTTTTGAAATTTAGATATACTCTTTTATTATTTCGAGAAAATAATGATTCTGTGGAGGATAAAACTATTGTATGTTAATTTTGACATATTTCATTAGACTGAAAGAATAATTATGTAATTATAAAATTATTCCGTGAGAAAAATACTGTCATTTCTGTAAATAAACATGATAATTTAAAAATGGATATATTTTAGACATATGAAATCATCCTACTATAAATCTGTACAAATTTATTAAATTCTGGTATGATTTGTGGATTTTACCAGCATTTAAAAATTGTTGGTTTTATATAAAACAAAGAAGAAAATAACATAAATGGTGAATATTTATGTCCCATGACTGTATGTTGTTTTGTACGGAAGCTTATTAGGGTTGTAACAGCGCCGTTTATTAATTTGTAATAACAAAATATTAATGTGTAATGCAAAAAATACATTCGATCCCAATGTTCATCAAGTCTATCGATATAAACCTCTTTATAAAGACCACATGTCTATTGTGGCTACTTATTCCTATATATACAAGTTTGATAGTATATGTGATATATCAAATACATATCAAACATAATTTTACTATAACAGCTTCAGGTTAACTTCATTTTTTTTAATAAACACGTGTTTACAATATATTAAATATTATAAACATAATACCAAAGTTATTAAACCAATGCAGAAAAATAATGATGGAATCTGACAGAGTTTTTCGTATTTACAAATAAGGCCTAACAAAACTTTTTTCAAATCTTACTGCACATGCGCGACTTTATGGATATTACCTGAAAATTTTTTACTGAATATATAGTAAAACTTGAATATAACGAACTCGGTTTGTATGAATTCATGCACATAGCAAATCAATACTGTAAGTACGATAATAATCCCCCCGACTGCGCCTATATATACACGTAGTCTTAGTTTAACAAATTTTAGATAACGATTTTTTTTTCCAACAACAAATCAATTTCTATGCCCCTTGAGCACCAAACAACATCATATATAGTTTTGAAACTAAGTGATCGATATCATTAAAGCTAAAGTCACACAGCATAAGTAGGCCTACTCTCTGATTAAATATGTTGTGTAAATAAAAAGTAACAGCAATTTTGTTTTATTTTTACTTCCCAAGAAAGTTCCTGATTAGCCTGATTTTATAAATTGAACGTGATTTTTTTTCCTTTAACTCATTGCATTGTGACCCTTCATTCCACTTTGCTATCAGTACATGTATATGGCAAACTGTTCTTATAACGAATTGAAAAATAATGTCCATTAAAATTCGTTATGAGCGATTTTTACTGTAGCTTATATTAGGACTGGTGTACAAAATTGCTAATAACTTAATTGTTTCTTATTTGATTAAATTTGTCTAGTTATTGGTAGTAAGCTATTTTTATATACTTATGCACAGGTACTTTTGAATGAAAAGATGAAGACAACGATGCCTTTTTAAGATGTATCTGAATGAACCATATGAGATTTATTTCTGGACTTTGTTTCCGGTGATATATTTCTGAATAAACCTGAGCGCTTCGCTTTCTATCCATTTTAATGCGTTGTTTATCTTATAAATGATTTCTGTTCGTTTGAGTAAAACGAATTAAGAACATAAACTGGCTTCCTCGGCAAATGTAAAATATTATATTCAGTAATCATGAAATGACCGTGCGCATATAACCATGGTATGCTTATTGCCTGTAGAAGTGAAGACCCAACTGTTTTTTTAAGTGACTAACATCAGTAAATTCGATACGCATTCATATGCCACATTTGTATAGTGGTATTTTCCCGGTACATTGTTACCCAGTTCTCTCCTCTTTTTATAAAATCTAATCGCCACCATATCACTGAACAAGAAAACGCTAAAGGCGGCATGGCCGGATTGTGGGGCCTTGACAGAAATTGACAACATGTAGGAAGTCTGTACCTCCTTCAATTGTCAAGAATTAACTTCAACTTGAAACTTCAGCCAAAATGTTGATCCCCAGCCAATTGCTACTTTGATCCACCCCCCAAAATTCAAACCCACATAATTCAATTGCACTTGTCATAGGTAACCTACTAGCCAAGTATGGAGTCTGTACCTCTATCAATTGCTGAGAATTCGCTTCATTGACAACCAAAACTTTAAACAAGATGTTGATCCCCAACCCTATCACTACATTGATTCACCCCTCCAATTCAACTGCACTTATCACAAGTAACCCACAGGCAAAGTATGAAGTCTGTTCCTTCTTCCATTGCCAAGAATTTACTTCAACCCAAAACTTTAACCAAAATGATAATCCCCACCTCAATTACTACTTTGATCACCCCTCCAAAAGTCAAACTCACATAATTCAATTGCACTTTTCACAGGTAATCTACAGACCAAGTTTGAGGTATGTGTAGTAAAATCCATTATAACCTGGGTGTGGAATCTTGTGAACCCTTCCTTGACCTGGGTGAGTTTAAATTTTAGCTAATGTAACATAACATTAAAATTACAGTGACTAGAGAAATCGTCCCTGTTTGTCATCATACATAAGAAAGTATCCAATGAGAAATAAATCCTTCTTCCAGTGCAGTTTGTCATAACCGAAAAGTGGAATCATCCGTATGATAATCAAAAGGTTACTCCGCCCCGCCATCTTATGTGAATCGGACAATACCTCTATCCATTGCCGAAAATTTTCTTTAAAAATGTTGAACCCCACACCATTACTTAACTACTTTCATCCACCTCCCAAAATTCCAAAACAAAGGTTGTGATGGATAGTTCTCATCAAGGTCAATCTACATGTGAAGTTTCAAAGAGATATCATCTATGGTCTTCCCATAATGGACCTAAACGCAAGAGCTAAACAAAATTGACATTGATAACCCCCCCCCATTATTACTTCTTTGGCATCCCCTCCAAATTCAACAAGTAAATATATTGTTAGATTGTTTTAAACTCTACTATTTTCAAGTTATAATGAAATATGAAAAATTCCCCATAGGTGCCTACCTGTGTAAACCCAGTCTCCACTCCTCATTACCTCCTTGAATCACTTTCCAAATTCAAAAACAAAGGTTATGATGGATAATTCTCATCAGGGTCTATCTACATGTTAAGTTTCAAAGAGATATCATCTATGGTCTTCCCAATCCGGCCAAAAATTGTTGAGTGTGGCGTAAAACACAATTCACACACACACACACACACACACATATATATATATATATATATATATATATATATATATATATATATATATATATATATATATATATATATATATATATATATATATATATATAATATATCCAGGGGAGGATCTATGATTTGAAGTTAGAGGGACGGAAGAGTATAGACTTGTTTTTGCTGAGCGTAGGGAGGCTCAAAGTTTCGGTAATTTATTTTTATTAATTTTAAAACTTCTTATTTAAATGTATACATGTATAGAGGCTTTAATGTTTTTAGTCAAATTCTGGGCTTTTGAGTTTATCTTAATTTACTGTACATACATCGGTATTTTGGTGTACAAACAGAGGGGGGCGTACGCCCTTTATGCCCCCTTTGAATCTGTCGTTGAATTATGTATATAAATGTTTTTGTATATTATCCTGTACAAGAAAAATGGCAAGCGTAGCGAGCGAAAAAACTTGAAGAATGAAATATGGCGAGCGAAAAAATTATTCAACATAGAAAGCTATGGGGAAATATGGCGAGCGAAGAAATTATTCAACATAGAAAAAGCTATGGGGAATGACGTTAATTGGCATATTTTTGGCATATGAGTATATATCAGTTATGTATATTGTACCAGAGCAGATTGTTTCTAGATGTTTTAAATAAACGCAAGAAATTTTAAGAAAAAAATCAACAAAAGTCGGAGGTGTATCCCTCATCCTCTTCCTCCAGTCCATTATCTAAAGTTATAATTTGACCGGTGGCATCAGTCTGCGTTCCGACCCGTATCCTTCTTCCGCCAAGACTTATCTAAGGTATAGAAATAATAATCTCGCGCTGGGCGATAAAAGCAGTTTCCGCAAAACGGAAACCTGATGTTGAAGTTCCCTGTATATCTATACAGGGAACTTCCGCATCCAAATAGCTTCCGCATTCCAGGCCATCCAGTTTACAAATGTACTTCTTGATCTTCTTTTCACATCTGTAGATGGTGCTCAGATGAGCGATTTAGGCTTATTTGGGTCCCTTGTTTAAATGTCGGTCTGAATTTACAAAATGGAACTTGGGTACATAGTGTCACTAGCAGATACCCCGGGTGATCTACTATATCACACACACAAACCGCGGGATGCTCTGCTATATAGCAGTTGCTCCTCGGATGTTCCACTCCATGCAGAGTAGCCTTCCGCAATCCAAAAATTCCCACATGGCTGGAGTCTTGTAACCCATGTGCCGTGGGCCCGTGTCACCTTCCGAAAAGGACACAAACATACTCGAAACAACCATTAATATTACCGGTATATTACAGGAATCTCTGAAGTATGATCTTAGACTATGGAAATATGACTAACATAATACCAGCGATATATAAAGATAATATTAGCTTTATATATCGCTGATAATACCTAAATTATAATTTTGCAAAAATAGGTCAAAACAAATGCTTAGGACGATCGTTTCAGTCAATAAGACTTCATCAGCTGACCGTGAATTTGAAATAGAAATAGATTGAGAAAGATGAAGAGTTCCGAAACAAAAAGTGGTATCATACAAGGCCAAAAATAACTGGTCTGGAGGTATTCCTAAATCAGGTATGAAGAGTAACCACTGTATAAAGATGATTATCTTAGCTTTTGGAATTTAAACAGTGCTATCCATTCGAACCCCGGGAACTCAGAGCGTCCACCAGCAGTGGCAACGACTCAGCGGTTATAAATATTATTAATATATACCACAGTTATATTTTTCCAAAAAAAAAAAAATTAAAAAAAAATAAAAAAAAAAAAGAAAGGTTCAAGATGATCGTTTCTGCAAGAGTTGTATCACGTTTAAAAAACAAACTAATTTCAACCAGTCTGGAACTTTGTGTATATATCAAATCATTTCGACAAAACTGGCCACAATAATCAGCATGATTATCAGCAATTGTGTGGATATAAGTATGGATACAAATGATATCTGTTTGGTTGCTCTCGGAGTGTTGAAGTACACGTATCATGTTCCCACTTTTTGATTTACCAGGGGTTTTACCAAAAAGTGGGAACATGATAATTATCACTTTTTGGTAAAACCCCTGGTAAATCAAAAAGTGGGAACATGATACACGTATGTTTAATATTTCTATTTACAATACATGTTGTTCTACATCATTGGCCCGTATAATTATTATAATGATGGACGCACAGCACACTGTCTTGACCTAGATATTATTATTATTTCATTAATTGTTGGAGGTAATTTGAGATTCTCTCAATGAAATACATACAATGTACACGCTTTAGTAGTCATACGATGCCTTCTTTATTCTGTTGGTATACATTTAGAAAATACAGCAAATGTTGTGTAAAACTAGAATACATACCAGCGATATATAAAGCTAATATTAGCTTTATATATCGCTGTACATACATGGTGTTATATATATATATATATATATATATATATATATAATATATATATATATATATATATATATATATATATATATATATATATATTATATATATACATATATATATATATGTCTCTGGTAAAACGAAAACACGAACCGAATGAAAAGTTTGTTTAGTTACCCTTATCTAGGCACAGATGAACTGGAAATTTGTAATTTGCTCGCTTCTACGCAACATGGGATGCCGTATAGTAAACATTTTGATATCTAGAAGGAAGCGTTTCATTAGATAATACTAACATTCCTGCACATACATGTACACCTGTGCGTGTTAAAGTACTGCACTATAAGTCAAGCTAAGGTAAGTTAAAAAAATGCAATGATAGTTGTTGACAACGAACGGATGCAGTAATGTGAACAAAATAATAACAACACCCTTACGTGTTGCCTTCTGTACTGCAGTCTACAGTCTAGATGATATCTACTGTTAATAGATTCATTGATGTTAAGGTATGTAGGTCTTCTATGCATGACTTAGTTTACTATAGGTATGTTTTTTGTAAATAGGAAAATGTGGGGGTAAAGTATATATCAAAACTATATATATATATATAAATATATCGCTGGTAAAACGCTTAAAATCGGGGCAGACAATTCAGCCTTAGGCCTATGTTGACCTAAATGAAAATGCTCAACAGAGAAGCCTGCTTAATTATTCATTATGAAAACAGGAACCTGTGGGCATTGGCCAGATAGATATCGTGGGACAACTAGCATTACATCAATTTTACTGAAGACCTAAGCCACAGCAAACGGACATGGTTGCAATCGATTTATTGTCTCTTAATTCACAGCCGGAAACGTCTCCTTTCTCATCAACTAGAAATGGGAGATACACCCTCTATATGGAGCGTTTAGATCTACACAGTAACCATTCAGCTAGAACATCTAGTTTGAAAGTATGTTTGTATGTGTGTCAGTGATGAAGCTAGCACAAAATTATGTGCATTGAAAAATCAGCTAGGGGTCTGATAGACCGACAGTTTGTCTGGATTTTTAAAGTTACTTTTTGGATTTAACCAAAAAATGGTAACTTTTAAAATCAGGGCAAAATTAATATTTCAGCCTGTAAGGTAGAGCTAAAGGCCACTGTGATGGCCCTGCAGATAAAGGACAGAACTCAGTGCAGGGAACATCAGTGGTGGGTAGGGTTGGAGCTAAGGGAGTCCCCCAAAATAGAGGAAGCTCATTTTCTTTGGTCAAAAAGATATAAACATGAAGTCAAGAAAGAAATGGACATTATTTTACATATTATGTACAACAAAAGACTATAGAATTAGTATATGTGGTTATCTACCCAATTATTCTCTCTCTCTCTCTCTCTCTCTCTCTCTCTCTCTCTCTCTCTCTCTCTCTCTCTCTCTCTCTCTCTCTCTCTCTCTCTCTCTCTCTCTCACAGATGGGTGAGGTTGTGTTCAGATCCTGAATTTATATTCAGACCTAGAAAGCTCATGTAAAAATCTTTTGATGCACATGTACTTACATGTATAAATCAGTAAGTAAAATCCAGCAGAGGACACTGTTGTTTTCCTGACATGATAAGTGGGGTTAAATCACAGGCACTTGTTTCTATCAATGGCGGGTGTGTGTGTGTGTGTGTGTATGTGTGTGTGTGTGTCGAGAATTACATACTGTATAATTTATCTAATTAAGGCGCTGCTGTAATTAAGGTGCCACCGAGACCAAAATTATGTTTATTTATTTTAATAAATTCTACTTTTTTTAAACAAAAAAAAAACAACAACAACAACAAAAACATCCCCACAAAGTACTGTCCAGATGTTGTTTATTTAATTTTATTAGTTAATCTTGATCATTATCGGCTAACAACATCTATAAAAATGAAAAATTTCTGTGAATAAACATTCCTTTTATGTTGTTTTTTTAGTCTACCGCATGATAAAAATGACTCAAGAGTCCACGCTGTCACTTAGAATTACCAGTATACATTCTGTTCTGAATAAATACTGATCCATTATCAATCAAGTTTCTTACAATATTATATTATATCAATTCTAATAACGAAGTATGGCTATATCTCCCTTCCACTTTGTTATAAGTGGAGCTGATTATATGTTGTTACATCGTGTAATAGGTGAGAAAAACCCCCACTACCACTGACTTTGATTCAAACCCAGCTGGCCATCTACAATCTGTGTGGCTGCTTTACCCACCGAACTACACGGTCCAATACACCTCAGTTTCTGTTACACTGATCTTCCTTCTTTTTCAGATTTCACACCCCAATGAAATCTGACTTGAAACTCATAACTACACTAGTAGCTGTGAGATTTATTTTTTGTTAGTTGGGCACCATTTCAAGCATTTTTAACAGCTGTTACAAAAATATATGGGCCTATCATAAACATGTATATACAAAAATGTACAATGAAAAACCTCTAGAAATATCATGTTATGTACATAACAATAAAAACTACTGTACCATAAAAAATAAAATATTCTGTCAAAATACATTTAATTATCAAAATCAAACAAAATGTGCTATTCATAATAATGCCATCTTTACATAGATATAATTTGACTCTAAAACAGGTAATCAACAGTAGGCTACTTTGCCACCCCTTCTCCTATGAGAAAAAAGTAGTGGTAGTGATATTCAATTGATAGAAGTGCATGTGACCCAATTTTTATGCACACTGTGTGTAATTAGAATATTCAAAATCAAATTTCTGGGTCAAATTTTATAGGAGTACAACAGCCAGACTAGATACATGTAAATAAGTCTAACCGTCTGTCCCAGACATATTTCTGGAGCAATATCACATATGTGTGAACACCTAGGCTATAGTAGGCCTACATATATATATATATATATATATATATATATATATATATATATATATATATATATATATATATATATATATATATATATATATATATATATATATATTTGATGATGGATGTGTTAATAGCTTCCCAAAAGGTTTAAAAGATAAGATTTCCTACACTTTAACTTATCCGCCCTATAGTCACATTTAGACTTACCCAGATCAATCTACTGTCATAAACTAGGAATGAACAAGTTGATAATGGATATTGAATATATTTAATTGTAAAATGTGGATGCTAAATTAAAAAAAAAGAACTCCTGAATTTAGTCAGTGGACTTTATACCATCCTTTGAGATGGGTGAGTTCAAATGCGACTACACGGGTAAATGAGTTACAGTGGCTGTTTCTTTACTTGACCTATATTGTATTGCGAAATTGCAGCTTAAAATCTGTTATTGGTGTTTGTATAAATACATGTATTATATTTAGCAAACTCCTTATAACCTGGCAGAGTGGTAGAGCCTTGTGAACCCTTTCTTGACCTGGAGGGTTTTAATTTAAGGTATTAAAGCACAACAAGATTGAAATACATGTAACACTGACTAGAAAATAGTCATTCCTAAATATGTCACAATACCTATGGGTATCCCACTTAAGTGAGGAATAAAACGTGTTTCCAGTGAAGCTTGTCATTCATAACCGCAAAAAGTGAGGAGAATCATCTGTATGATAATCAAAAGGTTACTCCGCCCCTCCAAGTCATGTGAAATAGACCATGTACATGTAATTAAATACCAGTGCAGTTGTACCTTTATATGTAGCCTACCTGCTTATGTATCTGAGTCATTGTATGGTTTGACCTTTAGAGAAACTGCAAGGTAAGAAGAAGCAAAATCGTGGTCTTGTTTACCCTGTCATCCCTATAATTATTTAATTGGTATGCTCTAGCTTTTCTATTGTCTTAATTTAAGACTGGTTTATTATGGAATACATGTATCAATCATTGGTGTATTTCATTCATTCCAGGCAAATTAATTATATGCATGATATGTTAAAAAATTTTATGGCAATATTCGCAGGATATTTTTATTTTTATCAAAATAACAGCCTGTATGCCTTTAAATGTATAGTGTAAGATGTAACATGCATTTAATATATTTTGTTTCGCATATGTAATGTACTGTAATTTCAATATCAACCATGTGACTTCCGGTGAAGAATGAAGTTGCTTGTTCAAAGTAGCTTGTCTTGTCGACTTTCAAATCCACCCATGCCATCGGCCCCAAACAGGTCATACTCGACGATGAAACATACAGTGATTGTATGTTTGTCTGTCTGTCTGTCAGTCTGTCAAGTATCTCCTTTAATCTGTTAGTCACTGTGCTTTGTCTTGGTATTCATTTTGTAATTAGATGCTATTTAACCGTTGCATTTGATTCGTCAGTGTATATTAGTGACATATATTTCCATATCATATGTTTCCTATTCCAGAGTATAACAACTCGGTAAGATGTATCAACTTTCAAACAACCAAAGAGGCCCAGTGTCAAGAGTGGAATTGCGAATAGAATGTCATCGACTAAAAAACAAAGATGAATTCTCCAAATCAGATCCATGTGCAGTAATGTATATGAAGTCCAAAGTCGGAAACGATTGGACTGAGGTACATGTATGGACAAACTGTATACCAAAGAAATTTTTGCCCTAGGTTACTTGGTTATTTCCATCCTTCTAAAACAGAAAACATATTCACTCATTGTAAATTTACCCAGAATCGCCATAGTGACATGGATGTCATAAATATCCATGCTTCAATTATTTTGTTTGAAAGTTTTGCCCTCATTATAAAATTGCCCTCATATCTCATGGAAAAAGTGGCAAAAATTAAGTAGGAGCAAAATTTCCAGGTATACAGTTTATCATAAGTCCTTTCCCAGGAAAGAATTTTTCTCAAACAATGGCTAGTCATTGTTCCGGTAGAAAACGCAAGTGCTATGTAGATACATGTACATGTAGATATTTCAGGCCTGCACTCACAAGTGAAAGGTTTCAGGTTCATCTCTTTGTACTGGGTCATGCCTAAGATTTTACAAGGGGGGGGGGATTTAAAATGAAGGTTCAGTGCAGCCCTTTCAATACCGTAGATTTTGGAGTTGGAGACAAGTTATGTGAAGTAGCCAGCAAGAAGGTGTCAGTGATCTACATGTATAGGTAAAAATTTGCTATTGTTTTATTTTTTAAAAGAGAGAGAGAGTAGCCGACAACTTGCATTGCTTTTCATGGAAATAGAAGACAGAATTGTGTTGGCAGTCTGCCAGTGTCATTGGCAAGTGTGGCTTGTTAACTTATTCACCCCTTAAGACACATTTTGACTGGTCTAAGTCATTGATTTACAGAATAGACCATTGTTTTACAGGGGTTGATTAGTTAAAGAAGTATCTCAGCATTAGCATACCGTAAGTCTAAAACACAGGTCAGAATTTGTGGTACTTCGCCGATAGTTTGTGGCATCTCCATATAAATGAAAAAGTCTTGGTAAAAAAAAAAACGACACCAAAAGAAAACAGAAAAAACATTTACGGATTGTTTTTCATTTTTTTGAAACACATGCAATGACTCATGGAAAATGATTCATTGTGCAGTACTTTATATTTATTTTTACGTTACCATTTACTGTGAATCTGTAGTCAGCTGGATACAAAATTGACTTTACTGGGGGGAGGTTTACAGATGATGTAACAGCTGAACAGCTCTGTGTCAAGCATATACAATGCAGCTGGTCTGTATGCAATGAAGGAAATACATGTGGCAGTCAGTATGTATGTATATATATATATATATATATATATATTATATATAATATATATATATAATATATATATATATATATATATATATATATATATATATATATATAGTCAGACTGCTTGATAATAGATCATTGTTATTCTGGCAATTTACCTACATGTACCGACAGGAACAAACAAAGAAATCATAATGCCACTTAAAAAGAGCAAAAAAACTTTTGTACCATGTGAGTTGTTGGTCCAAATATGTATAATTTCTTTATCTTTAACCACAAATTAGCAGACGGTCTTCCTGTGATAGAATTCCATTGCCACAGGCAATTTCTCACCAAGCCGTATATCCCAGCTTCTATTTTGACAAAATACTCCTACATTCTTTTATTTTGTGTTTTTGCTTGATATTTATTTCTTTACATTGAATCGTAACAGTTATTTGCATTGATCATATGTCTTAGCAGTGAATGGTCATCCTTCATTCAGCGGACACCTTTCTATAACAGACAAAGTAATTAGTCCAGCAATTATCCTAGGTTTTATTGTACAGGCTGTAAAATAAGGAAGAGGATTTATACAAATACATTGTGACTGACCATCCTACAGCAAGGGAGATAACTCAAATAATAATAATTGGTAAGGGAGATTACTCAGATTTTTATTTCAGTTGCAGTTATGACTGATTTTCTTTCAAAATTTTAATTTTTACTTTACAGTTAGGAAGGACAGAAAATATAAAGAACTGTCTGGATCCTAAATTTGTGGAGAGTTTTACAGTGGATTATTTCTTTGAGGAGGTGCAGCAAATTAAAGTTGAAATATATGATGTGGACAACAAAACTGTTGACCTAAGTGATGATGACTTTCTGGGACAGGTGACATGTAATTTAGGGGAGGTAAGTATAGTCAGGATTTTCAAGATGTTATTTTAGTGAGTCCCAGGGACCCACAAGAACAAAATTCCTGAGTCCTTTGTTAAATTTGTGAGTCCCCAAGTAAATGAAATTTAAGAAAATACATGAAAAGAAAAGGCACACATTTTCAGCCTGAGGTTGAAAATAAAATAAGTTTTTGTGCTTCCTTAGGGACTTGCTAATATTCATGTTCTGCGTCTTGAAAAGATTTTATGCGTCAGAGACGCAGAAATCATGCGTAATGGAAAACCTTGAATAGTATCTATTCAATCTGGGTTATCTACATTTGACATACATTTTATAAACCAAAGAATGACACAGAGGAAAATAAAATGAACAATGCTACACTGTTACTTAGAGATCACATGCACTGACGATGTACATGTAGTTCAAAACATAGTTTTTGAAACATTATTTAAAAAAAAATAAATGACAACAAACAATATGCATTTATAAGATGATGTATATTATTTCACATTTATTTGCAACACAGGCAATGAATGCATCCCTTCCAGTAATTTAATTTGTTAGTCCAAATTTTACTTGTTAATCCAAATGTATAATATATGTCAACCTCTTATATAATATTTACTTTACAAATTATTCAGACTTTCTAATTTAATTGGGACAGAAAATGTTTAGACTAAGGCAAAAGACCCCGTTATTGAGATTGCTCTCAAAAATCAAATTTTGGCATGGAGCAAGAGCACATTGTACATTGTGGTAAATGGAGATGTCTAACAAAATGGTGAAATTCATTATCCCAGGCTCAGGGGTTTTGTTTGTGAGATGGAACCACAGATTGTGAATTTTGTGAAAATGCATGTTGATTCTATGTAATGACCCGATGACTTAGAACAAAAAGATAGTGAGCATGGAACAAAGCAGGGCTTCGAACAATCACATTTGCCAATTGTTCAGTGCCAGATTATTTTGCGTTCAGACACGTGAAAATTACCTGGAACTTGTCCAACAGGACAAGCTGAAATTTTTTTTTTTTTTTTTTTTTTATTAAATTTTTTAACATATAAATAATTACATACATAGGTGTACACAAGAGACAGAGACAACTTTCACACACACTTTCGCACAGCTTATATATTATATGTACATGTTTTGTAATGTTGGATATCAACAAGAATATAATGATATTTTGTGCACTGTCGTTTTATAAAAGTATATAACTTGTAAAAATTTCTTAAATATGTAGATAACAATATACATTCTGTAGATCAATAGATCAGTGATCACCCAAGGGCTATAGAAAATTTTTGCCATCTATTGTTAAAAAGTTCACTTCTATTACTTTTTGTGTATATCATTTTTTCTATCATAATAATGTTTAAGTTTATTTAAAAGAGGCGCTAGCTCAGGTTTCCTTTTCTGAATTTTTATCGAAAAAATGAATTGTTTTGCTTAAAAATCAAAGCTAAATTAACAGAGTTACTGTAATTTTCACAGAGTTTTTTACCAAGTATTATGATTTCTTTATCCAAATTAACGTATAATTGACAATATGTATCCAGCCAGGCAAATAGCTCGCTCCAAAAGGATTTTGTTATGTTACATGTAAAAAACAAATGAAGAAGACTTTCTTCCTCTGTATTGCAAAAAGTACACATATTAGAGTCTGAAATGTGCATTTGAGTAACAATTCATTGGTTGGTAAAATACGGTGTAATAATCTGTATTGGAACCATCGAATTGTTGTATCAATAGTTACTGAAAAAGGCATTTTATTTACAAATTTTTTGTTGGTTTCTTCCTCCTCGATACCAAATTCATCACACCATTTTGTTATATAAGTATTTTTAACTATTAATTTACTCATAAAGATATCATATACTGAGATTTTATAATTATGTTTTTAATTAAAATCTTAAGATATTCAGGAATATGAGGTAAAGTGATTTGAAAATTGTCATGTCTGGCTTGTGGCCATTTCCTCAATATACATTGTTTTTATTCCGTAGAATGTTTTTGTTAGGGGTGGGTAAAATTCATATTTTTCACAAAATTCTTCATATGATAATAGAGGTCCATTTTCATTAAATAAATCATAAATGTAAATTATCTGATTTTGAACCCATCTCTTGTAATTTACTGTTTTATTATCAATTTTGATATTATCATTATGCCATAATTCTTGATAAATGAAACTTTTGCTATCTGCAGGACAAGCTGAAATACTGGTATATATATATATATACCGGTATATGGTACTAACCACATGGCTCCCATGTAGGAGAGCCGGCCTGGCTCAGTCGGTAGCGCGCTCGACTCTGGATCGTGAGGTCGTGAGTTCGAGTCCCGCCGGCGACAGGTTGGTTCCCCGTCTTTCCGATAAGACAGTAAAAAAATGAGGTCCCGTTGTCACAGTAGGTGTCGGCACGTCTCACTGCTCCAATGCTCAATGCCCGTAAGTGCCGAGCATAGGCCAAAATTTGAAGCCCTTCACCGGCATTTGGTGACATCTCCATATGAGTGAAATATTCTTGAGTGGGACGTTAAACATCAATAAACAAACAAACAAACCCATGTAAGACACCCAAACCATTCACCCATCTATGCATTCACAACAAGGAATGTTTTGATAGCAGTGTTTAGGGTTTTCTATGTGAAAACTCGGTCATAGAGATAGAGTTGAAAGGTTTGATTCTTTGTAAATGACAATGAATCTGATAATATTTCTTCCATACATGTATTTGTACTGTTAGACCCTAAAATGTACCGTATATCATTGTATACTATTTTTCAGTTTGACCTTGAAAACTGTAGAATTAGACATTTTCGTGGGGATTAACATTTTTGTTTTTTTTAGGAAGAAAACAAGAACAAAACAAATTTGTAGACAGTTAAATTTCATCGAAATTTACGTAATCTGTGATATCTGGCCAGTAAACATATTTTTCTTAAAATAATATAAACTTACATGTATGACGCTAGTGTGCTATATTGTATGTCTACCCGATTTGTGTTGATTTCTTTCCATTCAGTCAGAAAGCAAGGATATTTATAACTACAGAAGGGTCCCCTACAGAAGAGTGTTAAGAGCAGCGCACTACCATAAAGTCTCTTACCTCTTGTCAGTGTAGGTCTGAGTCCTGCTGGAACTATCACTAGGTGTATTATACATAAATTTTACCATGGTTTTAATTTTGCTGGTAAATGAAAACAAAGAAATAAACAAAATTAAAACCACATTGAAATTTTCTGATTCTACTATGCATGTGGATTATCTGTTCTGCAGATTGTGTCTAGGAGTCCTTTCTATACAGAACTTAAGAAGAAAAATGGAAGCAATTATGGCACATCAGCTATCACAGTAAGTAATTAACTCATTCACCCCTAAAAACACATTTGGACTGGCCTAAATCATCAATTTATAGAAGAATTCATTATTTTCTCAGGGGTTGATGAGTTGATAAACATGTGCAAAACAAGAATATTATACAGTGAAACCTGTCTTGAAAGACCACTCCCATGAAAGACCACCTGTCTGATGTGACCACATTTTAGTGGTAGATCGGGTACGTGATCTCTCAAGACATTTCCACTGTACTCATGTTGAAAAAAGAACTCAAACTTTTGCACTGATGTCAAACTTTTATAGTCATTCTTGAAGCTAAACTTTTATTCTCATGTCTTACTCTCAAAGCAAACATTATTATATATGTATTTTATCTCATTAATAAAACACAGTCAGGGATCTTTGTCAAGACAGCTTCCCACTGCAATACTCATGGTGTCAAAGTCTGATATGATTATTTTTAATTACATATAGATCAGGTCTGAAGAGGTTAAAGTTGGTGGAGAGATGGCCTACATGCATTTCAGTGCCAAGAAATTGGATAACAAGGTAAGTAGGTTAATGATGCTATCATATTCTTTTGTCTATCCTTGTGTGTCCAATCTGTCATGTGGTGTGTGTTGCCCATTATTAATTTTGTCTTCTTTTCAAGAACGAGTGGTAAATTTTGCAGGAATTATCGCCACATGATATTTGCGAAATGAAAAGGGGCTTAAGTATCCATAGGGGTACCAAAAGGGGCCAAAATGTCAAAGAATTGGTATGTTTTCACTGATCTTTAAAAATCTTCTCATGAATGAATGCTCAGCATATTCTTATTGTAATCATACATTTCACTCAACTGACCATTAAGGCTGGTTGGACCTTTTGATAGGATGGTACATCCTAAAACAAGTGTCAAAAGTACTCGCATGGTAGGTAAAAAGAATAGGCATAGATATTAGTCCATTCAGCAATTTTCCCACCTCCCAAATTCTGGATTCAGGTTCCAAAACAGTTGGGAAAATATACATTTTGACTAAAACAGAAAAGTTTAAAGTCACATTCCGGGGACGTTATTGTAATTTTCTGGATGTTATTATAATTTTTGACATTTTCATTAGAAAACCACTCCTAACCGACGGAAATGAAAAAATATTTTTTTAAAAATTGATGTACTATGGAGTTATTAGGAAGATTCAGTAGGAATTCTTAAATTTACCCTGGTGAATGAGTGATATAAAGTATGTGCTCAATTCACCGCGAGAGTACTATTCCAGCACAATCTCAGAACATGTTACAATCGAATGTACATGGGCAGGAAGTAATTATCTCAAAGATGTCGATAAAACTTATATAATTCACATAAGTTTATGACTAAATTGCTTGCCGAGGACAGTGTTTCAGAGCATTTGATTGGTGTTCCACTTGTCTGGATTGTCCTGGGCAGTGAAACGAACATGGTCAGTAGACACCTTACCATTTATAAATAGATCAATGTGTTAGGTTTTTCCACAATTAATTAACTAATTAGTTTGAATAGGACTTTTAAAATATGGAGAAAGTTTGTGCGAATACGCATTAAGAGAGTACAGAAAAGTTTATTTGTGAACATTACTCCCCGGAATGTGGCTTTAATTTGAGGCATTTGTTTGAAAATACATTATTCTTTAATTTTGAAATTCCAAATATTTGCATATTTTGGGGAAAATACAAGCCGTTTTTGCATTGGGAATGGCCCAATCCTGTAACTGGACCCTAAAATGGGCTTGGAAAATTCCTGTCACAGGTCATGACCTCTGTTGAACATTTTCATTTGATACAAAACTGTTAAAACTGGTATGTTTGCTGTCTGTGTTAACTTTTTATAATTTTTCTGAAGAGATGGGCCAATTCCAACCAAACCTATGCCACAAAGCATCTTTGGAGGAAGACCAATTAAATATCTTGATATGAACTAGGACATTGTCCCACTATAATGCATGATAATAAAGTAATTATGAAAATAGGGTGAAAAATATTCTTATATTTTTTGGAATTTTATGTCAAAATGTTATCTTTTTACACATGTATAATTTTAGGACTTTATGGGGAAATCAGATCCTCAAATAATGATATCTAAACAATCACAAGATGGTTCTTGGCAGATTGTACACAGGACAGAGGTAAGAAAGGAACTCAGTTGTATATAATATAGAATCAGAAAATTCTGTTATGATTTTAATTTCGGTTCATTTTGTTGTTTTCCATATATCAAGGAAATAAAACCATGACATGCATGATGATGAAATTTAACGAAGTTAGTCTTAGTAATACAGATAGGTTCCTTTATAAACTTTTTTTTTTATTTCAACAAAAATTAATGTCAAAGAATTTATTTAATTTTTAAAAGAATGAAATTTTAACCCCAAATATTTTCTGATTCTACAGTAAGTTCAACGTCAAACAGATCATCACATGCAGAAGTCCTGCAATTTGTAGACAGTATAGTGTAATGTTGGTTAACTCATCGACCCCTGTAGTCACATTTGAACTCACCCATTTCAAAGAATGGTAAAGTCCACTGGCAGAATTTGGGAGTGTATGATTTTGAATCTAGATACGGCAAAAATTTCACCTGCAATATCAACTTGCTCACTCCTGAATTATGACAGTAGACCATGCTATCTATTGATTTGGATGAGTCTAAATGTGATCTCAGGGGGTTGAAGAAGAGTTAAGATGAAAATCATTTGAGATCTACTTCATATAAAGCAACCAATCAAATTGCAACATGTATAAAGTAACCAATCAAATTGCAACATGTATAAAGTAACCAATCAAATTTGGTTAAATTTGGAGGAAAGAAATTCTAGTTATTTGATGGAAGCCAAAGTGATATGAATAAACAAGCAGATAAACAGACACAGAGTTCGCACAGACCTTGAAAAGTGCTTGAATATATAACAGTCAGTCTTTGAAAAGTGCTTAAAAACAAAAATACCCTTGAAAAATGCTTGAATTTAATGACAAATGTTTGATTTATTTCACCAGAGTGCTTGGATTCAACTTCTGGCTTGTTTATCAATCACTGATTAAAGAAAGACATGTGTATAAAGAAATATCTAGCTTGATCATACAGATGCTTCACCAAGTACATGTATATTCCATTTGAGTAAAGGTTTTTTTAGATGCAGTACTGCTGGATCTCTTTAGACAAGTTTGGAACTCTTAAATAGTATTTTGAGGATTTGCTTGGATTCAACTTCTGGCTTGTTTATCAATCACTGATTAAAGAAAGACATGTGTATAAAGAAATATCTAGCTTGATCATACAGATGCTTCACCAAGTACATGTATATTCCATTTGAGTAAAGGTTTTTTATGATGCAGTACTGCTGGATCTCTTTAGTGTGTTTGGAACTCTTAAATAGTATTTTGAGGATTTGCTTGGATTCAACTTCTGGCTTGTTTATCAATCACTGATTAAAGAAAGACATGTGTATAAAGAAATATCTAGCTTGATCATGCAGATGCTTCACCAAGTACATGTATATTCCATTTGAGTAAAGGATTTTTATGATGCAGTACTGCTGGATCTCTTTAGTGTGTTTGGAACTCTGAAATAGTATTTTGAGGACTGCCACTGGAAAAAAAAAAATCTTTGCTGTCAGTGTTACTTTTTGACTTTGTTTTTGACATGCAATGTCTTGATAGCTTAAATATACCCATTGAAAGTGCTTGAAAAGTGCTTGAAAAAAAACTTGGAAAAGTCCTGGAAAAGTGCTTGAAAAATCTTTTTCATTGGCTGTATTAACTATGAGACAATTTATATACTGTATAACTGGAAATTTTTGCCCCTGGTTATTTTCGCCCTTTTACGAGAGAAAACATATATCCAGACTAACAGTCACCCTAAATCATCACAGTCACATGGATGTGATGAGAATCCATGCATCAGTTATTTAACTGGAAATTTTGCCTACATTTTAAATTTGCCCTCTCATCTCAGGGCAAAAAATGGCAAAAATTAAATGAGGGCGAAAATTTCCAGTTTTACAGTATTATGATATATCACCCGTATTTAGCATTTACAAGTCTGTATGGGCTTTTAAAGTTAAGTCTTCATGTATATAGGTTATAAAGAACACACTGAATCCAACATGGAGACCTTTTGAATTACCACTCAACTCTATGTGCAGTGGAGATAAATTTCGACAAATCAGGGTGAGTACCTATTTATATTGGGGAAAAGAAATATCAAAGTCATGAGTGTCTCTATCACACAGCCAGATGTTTTCATTTCCAGTTGGGCCATTATCTTGAAAAGAAGGATTTATCTCCTTATAAAGCAGCATAATGTTTGTAAATGTAAAGGAACTAGGAGGCATTGGGCTCCCAAAAGGGATCAAAACTTGGTGCATCTTGAAATGTCTTCTAAGTAAACAGAAAATATAATTTTATTATCATCTTTCAGACATTTTTGACTTCTTCTGCAATGTTGATCAAATTTGCCAGGTGAGCATATTAGGGCCCCTTGGGCCTCTTGTTGGTATTTAAGAAAGTGAGGAGATGATGAAAACATAATTTGTGATACAGTTTCCCAATACATCAACATGCCATATGCATTTTTGTGTTTACTCTCCAATTACATTTTAAAGGTGAAGATTGGAAAATGTGTATACGTGATACAGCAGCTGGTCATGGTTACATGCAGTACAATTCTCAGTATTTTACTATGGTATTAATTAACCAATAAGATTTCTTTTTACAGTTTGAGATTTTTGACTGGGACAGTGATGGCTCACATGATTTGATTGGTCAATTTACTACAACCATTGCAGACATGGAACCAGCCACGGGGGGTGCTAAAGAGGTAAGGAATAATGTAGTATCTATGGCTTATCTTGTATTGTGCTTGATTAGGACAACTAAATGTTGCTCAGGCACTAAAAATAACTTGGAAATATTATTTTGTTTTACAGTGCTTGCTCTGGATAACAACTGATATCAAGCACTTACTGTGAATATCTAAAAAAAAAAATCACTTAGTCTGAATATCTCAACGAAAGTCCACTGATATCCAACACTTAATCTGATTATCTTAACAAAAGTCCACTGATATCAAACACTTGGTCTGAATATCTTAATTAATGTTCATTGATATCAAGTACTTAGACTGAATATCTCAACAATAGTTCACTGAAATCAAACACTTTGTCTGAATTCATTTGGTCTGAACATCTTAATGAATTTTCCACTGATATCAAACACTTAGACTGAATATCTGAACTTAAGTCCACTGATATCAAACACTTAGTTTGAATTCACTTGGTCTGAATATCTTAATGAATTTCAACTGATATTAAACACATATTCTGAATATCTGAACTTAAGTCCACTGATATCAAACACTTACTGCAAAAATTTGAAAACATTTGATATCTAATACTGGATGGATCTTGGTCTGAATATCTTAACAAAAGTCCACTGATATCAGCACTTGGTCTGAATTCACTTAATGGTCTGAATATCTTAATAAATGTCCTCTAATATCAAACACCTACTTCAAAAATCTGAAAACATTTGATATCTAATACTAGATGAAACTGAAAAGTAAAAACATCAAAATTTAATTATAAGTACCTGGATTGAATGCTTTATGATCTTTTTCATGGAGTGATAGAATTTTACATTGGTGTGGTATGTGGATACGGAAATCTCCACCTGACTGGTAAGAATCTGTTGAAACTGAGGATTGGACTTTCAGATTCTTACAACCAGGCTAGAGATTTCCATATGTGCCCAACACACCCATGTTTGATTACTTTTCTCCCATGTTTTTTTTAATACACGATTATGTAGATTTACACAAATAAAGTCAAACATAAATATGCACTTTATTAAAGAAGACACAGATATTCTTCATCACAAATGTACTGCTACATCATAGTGTGTGTGAGCTAAAAAGAGACAGAGTTATCTTCCCATGGGTAACCATTGTCTCTTATGGGCAAGTGTATGTGAAATTGTTTTTCTCTCCCCAAATAAGGACTAGCAACTGGTCATTTTTACAGAAAAATAGATGATTGATTACCAAAACATATTTAATATTTTTGTTGTTTTTCTTGCAGGTTTTCTTTCAGTGTATCAACCCTAAAAAGGAGAGTAAGAAGAAGTACACAAACTCAGGGCTTGTTTTTCTGACAGATTTCAGGGTATATGACTTTGTATTACTTTTTCTGACAGATTTCAGGGTATATGACTTTGTATTACTTTCTCTGACAGATTTCAGGGTATATGACTTTGTATTACTTTCTCTGACAGATTTCAGGGTATATGACTTTGTATTACTTTCTCTGACAGATTTCAGGGTATATGACTTTGTATCACTTTTTCTGACAGATTTCAGGGTATATGACTTTGTATTACTTTTTCTGACAGATTTCAGGGTATATGACTTTGTATTACTTTTTCTGACAGATTTCAGGGTATATGACTTTGTATTACTTTTTCTGACAGATTTCAGGGTATATGACTTTGTATTACTTTTTCTGACAGATTTCAGGGTATATGACTTTGTATTACTTTTTCTGACAGATTTCAGGGTATATGACTGTATTTTGTATGACCTTTTTCTGACTATATATCTGTCATATTAAAGATACTGGTCAGTGACCAATTCTTGCCGAGTACCAATTCTCGCCAACCTGTTTTCTTTTATATTTTTTCTGGTTTCTCAGAGAAATTATTTTTTCTTTTTGTTTGCAATCAGAATAGTGTCTTGTTCAAGAAACACAAACAAATCTGTGAAAGTATGCACATGTTTGCACGTTTCACGCAAGTTAAAAACAATTGGCGATAATTGGTACTTGGCGAGAATTGTTCCCCTGACCAGTAATATTGGCAAGATTATAATTTTGTGAAATAGGTTATTTTTTGTGCTTTTACTAAATAATTTGAAACTTAAGGATGATGATGTCATATTATTTTCTGTTTTATTCATTTTATTTAATACTCTAATTTTTTTTTTTCCTCTACATTTGTTGAACTTCTACAACAAAAGCTGTATCTCCCAATGTTTGTCAAAACTTGAATGTTATATACAGTTCACCCTCGATATACCGCTACCTTTTGTTTTCCTGAATTTTGGCGGTATAACGGGTTTGGAAATATATCGAGGTTTACTATTGTCGAGGTTTGTTCGTTTTCATCATGACATGTCTTTAATCCCTGTTGTATATCATATCCTGTTTACAACTCACTATCATAAATTCGGATATTTTCTCTATTGTTTAAGTTTGGGCAATTTGACCACCCTATTAAAATGGCCAAATTTAAAACATCTAAAATATGTAGCAGTTGAAAATCAACATGTTCTATGGCCGGAAAATCTAAATCTGTTTCTAAAATTAACCGGGAAACATTTTGTATGTTAACTTTCCTCGTTTTTGTTTAAAATAACTCTTTGACAAGCCGGTAATACAAAGCTTTCCAAGTTTATATATCTCATCTACTCATAAATATCCCTTTGCAGTCGAAGTATGAAGTAAACAAGCTACTGTCGGCTAACAGTTTTACACCTGTTTATTTCATCTGCTCTGGCGATATGTTCGAGGGATTTAACTTATATAAATGACCATTTGTACTTGAGAATCGGTGGCGGATGGCGATATGCTGGTTTTGGCTTTACAACGAGGGATTTATATGGGAGGAAATCAGTTCTTCAAGAAATAGCGGCGTTTGGCATTATAACAGAGGGCATTATAACGGGGGTGAATATGTATATGTCGAGTGTTAAATCCTTAAATTACTACTTGGTGTACAGCTTGTCTATGTCAATTTAATCTTTTTTTTTTGAATTCTTTATCTATTTCAGTTGTACACACAACCATCATTTTTGGAGTTTATATACAGCGGAATGCAGATAAGTTTTACAGTGAGTAATCCTTGTATTTTTTTATCCATGGAAACAAAGTTTTTCTCAGAAACATCATCACCATGAAAATGTGCGGAATTTTCCTATATTGTGATATTCTGTTCGACCACTTGTACAAATTCTCACTTTTATTCCACTATTTCAAACACCTACCGGTAACTGCCCAGCACATGGTAACTGCCTCATGCATAGTGGTACAGATCTAAGTGCTGCATAGTTGTGTATTCTTGCAATCAATATGAGGGTCAAGATTTCATACAGTTAATGCAGAATTTAACTTTTTTTCAACCATCTGTTCTTAGAGTCCTGTAAGGCAGTCACATGACTCCCTATAACCAATGAAATAACAATATTTTAGTCCGAGGCAAAATTAATTTATAAGACATACAATAAAAGTAACAATGTACTCTAGTTCCTAGGGGCCTCCATGGCTGAGTGGTTAGAGAACCACATTTTGAACCATGGAGTCTCTCAATTTTGGTCAGGGCAGGTTCGAGCACCTCTGGAACCTAAGCTGATTTTTGTGAGGAAGTTTTGCCAGTTTACTTGTAGAAGGTCGACGGTCTCTTCCTGGGTTCATTGTATCCAAACTCTCTCCTCCACCATTAAAAACTGGCTGCCACCATATAACTGAAAAGTTGTTGGGTGTGGAGTAAAACACCATTCAACCTTCGAAATTTTTTTTTTAAAAAACCTTGTTCCCTAGACTATGGTCTCATAGCAAGCATAGAGCCTGGGATAGAAAGCCAATGAAATTTCTGGAAAAATCACATTTATCAATATGTTATACACTCTTTGTAACATTTTCAGGTTGGAATTGATTTCACTGCTTCAAATGGTTCTCCAGGTTCCCAGGATTCCCTGCATTACATTTCTCCAAACTATCCTAATGACTATATGCAGGCGATACGAGCTGTCGGAAATGTGTGTCAAGACTACGATACGTAAGTTTTCATGTTTGCATAATTATTTTTATCTTGTTTTGCAAGAATATCATATCATATTTTCATCTTCATCTTATTTGTCAAGACATTTGTATATTAGGTTATTGGCGTTTCAGTGGGTTCCGGTTGTGCGCCTCTCTTGGTTGGCGTCTTTTTGTGTTCATTTGGGACGGAGTTTGTGGAGTCTCTGCTCTTTGAGGGAAATGGACAGTTAGCATCTTGGTTCAATTTTACTTACAGGTGTATCAACAACATCCTGTCTGTGGATATATGATTCAGAATTTTGGGGTTGCCTCGGCCGGGTGTGTTGGGCATGGTGGGAGGCAGCGGCCCGTCTGCTTCTCACCTGGATTTGCTCTTGTTGATTGGAGGTGGCAGTTGACTTCATGCCTCGATTTGTGACAAAAATGACAATTTCAATTTCCATTCACAAACTTCCCATTTCTTAGTAGTAATATTCCATCTTCTTTTGCCTTCTGCATTTTTCTTTCACAACTAGTGCATTGTGCCATGGTGTGCTCCTCTTGTGGGTGTTTTGTTCCGAGAGCGAAACTTCTTACACAGGCTTACGTTGCTGAACACTTGAAATCGTCATTAAAAAAGTTTTATGGTTGATACTGGGATCTTGTTTAACAACATGGAGTCCGGAAAGTTAGATGGTGTTTTGGAGCACAGCCACAGACGGTGACTCCCCTTCACCAATCATATATTCATAAAAGTGGCCTTTTCACTGAGCTCGAGAGGGACACCTGGTCCTATCCCATTTGGGATTCACAATTGCTCTTCATGTTTGGACCATTTACATATCAGGTTTGGCGTGTTCTGATTTTGACTGTCCATTGGTGCTGCTTCATTTTTAGCTTTTGCAATCACTTTGCGTCCGTCGTCCGTCCGTCCGTCGTTAACTCACTTTCAAAAATCTTCTCCTCTGAAACCACTGGGCCAAATTGAACCAAACTTGAACTGAGTCGTCACTAGGGTATTTAGTTTCAAATTTGTTATTTTCTATGTCGCAGGTCAAACAACATGGCCGCTGTTGCTAAAAATAGAACATAGGTAAATTGCAGTTTTTGGCCAATAACTCAAAATCCATTACAGATATCAAAAATCTGATATAGGGTAAAAGTGATCAGCTCGATGAGATCTACCTGCCCCAATTTTGAAGAAAATCGGAAAACTCATCTCGGAGTTATAGCCCTTTTTTTGTAAAATTTTCAAAATTTTGGCATTTTTAATTTTTTATTTCAAAAAATGTAGCAGATAGAGGTCAAGTGTAAATTGCAAAAATGTTCAGGATATCAAGATCTACCCACCCTGAAAATTTGAAGACAATCCAAAAACCTGTGTAGGAGTTATTGCCCTTTTTTCACAGAATTTTTTCAATTTTTTGGTTCTTCGTCTTCTAACTCCAAAACTATGAAAGATAGAGGTCGAAATGTAAATTGATAAAATGTTTGCCATGATGTGGCGACTTCAAAACCGGTGTTGAAAATTTTTTGTGGACCGCCATTTTCAAAATGGCCGACAAAAATGCGGGAAAATTCAACATTGTTTGATTTCAATGAAATTTGGTTTCCAAATAGATATTGATGTTGCGACTCAAAACCGTTTAAAATTGTTCCTTGACCGCCATTTTTAGCTCACCTGGCTTTTGGAATCACTTTGCGTCAACAAACATGGTCGCTATGGCAAGGCTTAGTTTAACATTGGATCCTATAGGAAAATCATCTTCTCTGAAACCACTGACACAAATTTAACCAAACTTTACAGGAATGATGTATGCAAGGTCCTTTACAAAGACTGCTCATTTTGTTCTGATCCGTCAAAAATCATGGCCACTAGAACGGGGCTTAGTTTAACATTATATAGCCAAAAGAAGACTGCTGTGCTGCACACACTGCAAAGTTTTCGCAGAACCTTATTCATTCATTCATGAATCCGGTTCCTGACTTGGAAGAAGAACATTGGATCCTGTGGGAAAAATTACATTTTTATGCTTCTCCTCTGAAAACGCTGAAGCAAATATAACCAAACTTTAGAAGAATGATGTATTGAAGGTCCTTTACAAAGATTGCTCATTTCGTTCCTATCTGTCAAAACATGGCCGCCAGGGCTGGGCTTAGTTTATCATTGGACCGTATGGGAAAATCACATTTTCATTTTCCTCCTCTGAAACCACTGAAGCAAATTCAACCAAACTTTACAGGATTTATGTATGGAAGGTCCTTTACAAAAATTGCTCGGTTCGTCTGATGTTCTCAAGCAAATAACCAGGTGAGCGATACAGGCTCTTGAGAGCCTCTTGTTACTTTCTTGTTCATGGTGTTTCAGCTCTGTTGTTATTTACTTCAATATTGCATCTTTAAAGTGGTATAAGCTGTGTTTTATTTTTTTACATTTTAAGATTGATAAATTCCTATATATTTTGTGAAAATTGCTTGAGAAACACAGTTTGGCAATTATTTACTCGCAATTGATTAATTCAACGTTACTATTTGTATAGGCCTATGCATACCACACTGGACCTGACATTTTTTTCCCACAGAATATATATGAATGAAATAATTTTTATGCCTTTGTGTGGCTCTTTACTTGTAATTGTACATCAATGTTTTCTTCCTACATTTTCTTCTTAATACCTCATTGTACATGTATGTAAAATGTTCTTTGAATTTATGCATACATAATTGTTTAAGGGTACTCCATGTAAAAGATTCAATGGAACAATATATATAATGTTCCATTATTACTGTACACCAGGAATTTTTTGCTCCTGCTTTAGTTTTTGCCTTTTTTGCCCAGAGAAGAGGGCAAAGTTGAAATGAAGATGTAACTATCATACTAAATAACTGAAGCACAAACATTCAGGCCATCCATGTGACTTAGGGCAAATTTAAGATAGAGTGAATAAGTTTTCTGTCATAAAAGGGCGAAAATATCCTGAGGCAAAACTAACCAGGGGCGAAAATTTCCAGGTTTATGTTACTTAGTATCCAAAAGACTATAAATGTTTATGAATTCTTAACTTTTCATTTACCAACAGAGACAAGCTGTTTCCAGTCATGGGATTTGGTGCACAGGTTCCCCCCAACATGGAAGTTTCCATGGAATTTGCTGTGAACTTTAATCCACAGAATCCTTATTGTGCAGGCAAGTTTATGATCTTCATTTGTATAATCTTTGTGTGAATGACACAGTCACTAAAATTTTGCCCCTGATTATTTATGACAAAAAACAAATTCACTCCATCTTAAATTTGTCCTGAATCACTATAGTTTTATGGCATGTAGACCTCTCATGTGTATGTCTGTACTTCAAATTTTGTAGCTTGAAAATTTCACTTTCATTTTAAACTCGCCCTCTCATCTGAGGGCAAAAATGGCAAAAATTTCCAGGTATACAGTATAAATTTCAAACTTTTTTTTTTTTGCTCAAATTTTGTGATGATTGGGACATTGATGTTAAGCTCAACCCCTGTAAAACAATGGACTCTTCAATAAATAAATGCCTTAGGCCAGCCCAAATGTGTCTTTAGGGGTGAATGAGTTAGGAAAAACTTGATATTTTACCATATCAAGTAAACAATATCGACATCATACATGTATGTAAAATATTCGGATATATTCTTTGAAATGATGTATAGTGGAACCTAGCCATAACCTCTACCCTCTATATCCGTCTTGTACATAGCTTTATCTCTTTGTACATTTTTAGGAATTGACGGAGTTTTACAAGCATACCAGAACTGTATTGGGCAAATTAGACTCTATGGTCCCACCAATGTGGCTCCAATAATTTACCATGTGGCACGATTTGCTGAAGGTGCACAAAGGGAGGAAGCAACCAGAGGGGCAACTGTAAGATGTCGTTTGTTTCAATTTGTATCTCTTACTTGATACAAGTCAGTATTTTTATATCTTGGGTTTTAATTGTTTACTATCATAATATTGACTTATCCATATAGTCAAGGCTCATTGGAATCTAACCTGCTTTTTGTGATAAGGTTTACCAGTTTACTTGTGGAAGGCTGGTGGCATCTTTGTTGGTAAATTGTAACTAAGTTCTCTCTAAGTCTCACCATTAAAAACTGGCTGGCACCATATTTGATATAATTTGGAAAAAAATTATTGAGTCTGGCAAAAAACACCATTCCTTGGACTGGGGGTTGAATATCAATACTCTTGGAACAGGGATTGACTATAAGTACCCTTGGACCAGGGCTTGAATGTCAGTACCCTTGGACCAGGGATTTGATATTAGTACCCTTGGACCAGGGGTTGAATATCGGCACCCATGGACTAGTGGATGAATATATGTACCCTTGGGTCAGGGATTGAATATCAGTACACTTGGACCAGAGGATGAATATCAGTACCCTTGAACCAGGGACTCGATATTAGTACCTTTGGACTAGGGATTGAATATTAATACCCTTGGACCAGGGGTTGAACGTCAGTACCCTTGGATCAGGGGTTAAATATTAGTACCCTTGGACCAGGGATTGAATATCATTACCCTTGGGATGAATATTAGTACCTCTGGACTAGTAGTTGGTGAATTATCTATACTGAATGTCACCTACCTCACCTATGCTTTTCATCACATGTGGGACTTTAGGCCGCATATACTGGATGTGACAAGGATTTATTCCTCATTCCTTTCATTTGAATTTAACTGTGGACTTGTGGCGGGTGTAAAAGGTCGACATCTGGTCTGACCTCAGGATCTTTTAAAGGTCCATGTTTGGACCATCTAAAGGTCCATCTTTGTCCAGTGTTCCATAGACATGTATGATGACTTTTGAGCCATCTGACATAATTATAAGTACTCTTGTATCTGTGCCTTTTGTATCTCTAAAACTCTTTAAAGACATTCTAACATTATACATTTTTTCTTGACCAGGCGTATCTTGTGTTGCTGCTGCTGACAGATGGAGTAATTACGGACATGGAGCAGACAGTGGAAGCCATTGTATATGCCTCTGGACTCCCCATGTCTTTGATCATTGTCGGAGTTGGGGATGCTGATTTTGATGCAATGAACTTTTTGGATGGTGATGATGGGGTACTAAAGGGAAAATCTGGCAATCCAGCTTTGAGAGATATTGTTCAATTTGTTCCTTTTCGAGATTACAAGTCATCAACAGTAAGTTCATAATTGTTGTTTTTCTTTAGTATATGCAGAACTACAGGTAACAAAACTAGATCACGACTGTGCTTTCTACCTTTCATTTTTTTAAGTTCACATGAACAAAGAACTAAAAACCCAATGCTCTTATCGTCACCACAACTAGATGTATTTTTGTACAGGTGAAAATTTCTCCGGAAGTCATTTAACAAGATTATAACAAATAAATCTAAATCAAGGGAAATAAATCTTCCACTTACAGTAGTGCAAAGGTAGATCATTTATGTGGTATACATGAAAAGTTCAAGGTCAGATTCAGAGTTGGGTCAAATCTGTGACTCATTGTGGCGTTTTCATGGTAAGCAAGGTGGATTTATGACTATGGTTGTTTGTGAAATGTACATTTACCTTTCATTTTCCTATTTTTTTTTTTTTAACAGACCAGTGGTGAAGATCTAGCCCGTCAGGTTCTAGCTGAAGTACCACAACAAGTTGTGAAATATTATTCAATGCGGAAAATAAATCCGGCCCCTCGGATATCTTGAGGAGAACATGTCATGCTTTCTTGTGCAATTCTAACAAAACCTAGGCATATCATGAAAAGGATAAAGAAAACGTGATGAGACACAAAGAAACTGATTACTTCCATTTCTTTCAAGGGATATCATGGGATACATATTTCATGTATTTTGACCAAGATATGTTTTAATGTTTATACATAAATACTGTATACCTCGAAATTTTCACTCCCGTTTAGTTTTTCGTCCATAGATGATAGGGCAGATTTAAAATGAAAATATGAAAGCTAAATAATTATAAAACATGGACATGGTGATTTAGGGTGATTAAAGAGAGGGCGAACATTTTTTTCTGTTGTAAAAGGGTGAAAATAACCAGGGGCCCTATTTTACGAAAAGTCCTAAGTCCTGGGGCTGTTTTACAAAAAGTTTTAAGACCTGAATCCTTAGTCTTAGTCCTAACTGTCATGGGGCTGACCAATCAGCGATGCGTTGCTATGGTAGTTAGGACTAAAAGTTAGGATTTAGAACTTAGGACCTTCCGTAAAACAGGCCCCGAATTCCTAACTTTTAGTCTTAACTACCATGGCAATGCATTGCTGATTGGTCAGCCCCATGACAATTAGGACTAAGACTTTGGATTTAGGACTAAGAACCTTTCGTAAAACCGGCCCCAGGGACAAAAACTTATACATATAAGGTATACATTATTGTAAAGTTAATGACAGGTATACCCCTGGGACCAATCATCTTGTAGATAAAAAGCAAGGGGAAAAAAACAACAAAAATACCCTAACTTTATATACAACGCTAGCTTTTAATTACATGTAGTTGTGTTAAAAATTCAAAATATGCATCTAGGCAAATCAATTTTTAAAATCAATTTGATATGTAGAGCACCAGATTCGTAAATCTGGTGGAAAAGCATTTGATTTCTAGCCGACAGAATAATTCTCTTTTTTATGTAAGATTATACCAGTATTACCTTGTTTTCATCTAGACAATTATTAATTATCTTTGGTCATATTATACTTATACAGGATTTCCTGCCCAAACAATATGAAATTCAAAACTAAGCCAGTGTTGACAAAACTAAGCCAATATTTAAAAACTCTGCCAATATTGGAGTCACAGGACCAAACTGAAAGGGTCTATGTGGCCGAGTGGTCAGAGCATCATGCTTTTAATCATGGAGTTGAAAACCTCTAATTAATGCAGGTTCAAGCCCCACTGGAACCTCATTTGATTTTGTGAGAAAGTTTTGCCAGTTGACTTGCGGAAAGCCGATGGTCTCTTCCCGGGTTCTCTCCTCCACCATTAAAGATTGGCCACCCCCATATAACTGGAAAAAAATGTTGAGTGTGGTGTTAAACGTCATTAAAAACAACAGCCACTACTGTATAGTTGCTTTATTCGTGGAGGATTTAATTTCGCTATATTTGCGGTCACATAAAATTCTGCGAATATAATATTTTACATTTATGAAATATAAGAATGACAATTCGTGACCAATATTGTGCGGAATCCTTGAATACATTCCATGCAGAGAAAACGCGAAATTTTTTCCCTGTGAAATCAAATTACAATACAGTATTTGTTTCTCAAATGAAATTGTATGCACATCTTTTCCACGAAACATTGGCTAAGTCGGGTTTCATATTGACAAAGTTAATTGATAATATGTTCGTTATTCATATTTGGCCTAGTTATTGCACCTAGGTCTGTGGTATTGGCCAAAGGTGATTAACTCATTTACCCCTAGAAGTACATTTAGACTCACCCATTTCACTCCTAAATTAGGACAGTTATGGGCGAGTCCATTATATGACCACAGGGGTGAATGAGATAATAACCCTACGTTATTGTTTCATAAGAAGAACCACATTTATCTTTTACATTATAGGTCTACATATTATGTTTATATTATAAAGTGTGAGCAAATAGTTTATATAAATGCAAGAAAACTGCAGTGCAATAAAAAAATTTCTGTAAAAAATGAATGGGATTTTAAGAAACCTTGTTATGGAAAAACCTTTGAAATTCACATTATGTTCGTAAAAAGCATGTATAGCTGAAGAATCTCGTTATCTAGAAATTCACGAGGCTGAAGAATCTCGTTATCTAGAAATTCACGAGGCTGAAGAATCTCGTTATCTAGAAATTCACGAGGCTGAAGAATCTCGTTATCTAGAAATTCACGAGGCTGAAGAATCTCGTTATCTAGAAATTCACGAGGCTGCCCCCTGTTTCTTAGAGATTTCTGGAATTTGAGATAATCAAAATCTTATTTAATATACTTTCCTTTCTTTTAAAATTGGGGTCAGCTGTTCAGCTTTGACATATCGGGAATTTCGACTCGTCCAATTTCGTCATAATGAGATTTTATTGTATTCACAGTGTAACATTTGAGTGTTTTATATAACTTTTATGTAATATACATAACATATATTATGTATTATTAAATAATTTTAGAGCATTCTTTTGTTTTATTTTTTGGTTTTACATCTATATTTTTAAATGTATTAATGATATAAAGAATAGTGACAAAAGTGAGTATAATTTTTAGTTTTCTCTATATATTTCATATAAATTTGCAAAATTTCTAAGCATTCATGTTAGATCATTTCTTAGTCAATTTTGGTAAATCTTATAACCATAAAACTAAAAACATTTAACGGTTTCATTGTAAATCAATTAGTAATGTTCAAAAATACTGTTTTCAAAATTCATGAATTTTAACAGAAAATTAAATTCTGTATGTCATAATTCCCTATTTACACATATTGAAAATAGACATTTAAATTTTGTATCCTGAAAAACTCATTAGTTTAAAATGAAAAAATGTAAATTTGCATTAAAACAAACACAGAAACTTCAAAACATTAATACTTAATGGTGAAAATTTTATTGAAATTGAACAAGTAATGACTTAGTCATACCTTTTTGAAAAAGTTTGTTTTTATGTGCAACATATAGAGAAAAACAAAATCATACTCACTTTTGTCATTCTACTATACATATTTGGTCAGTCTAGAAAATCATATTAACCTTTATTTAATGAGAATTTTTCAGTTACTAGAGCTAATTTATTTTGTTTAATTATTAATTATCACCCATTTTTGGACAGACATATTGTGGTATAGCATTGTCCATCCATCCAAGCATGTCTCATACTAACTTGAGTTTGCCTTTATGAATCCTTATAACCTGAAAAATTACAGTGCCCTCTTCCGGTCAAAGTCCTCCAATGGGCTTGAATGCGTTATGCAGTAGAAATCCTTCAGCTGTCACGTAAATCAGGTGACCAGTCAGAGAGGTTCAGTATATGATTCTGTGGAGTTTGGATTTCCGTTTCAAATTTGAGCATAAATCAAGGATAAATAAATGGTTGAAAAAAAAACACCAAAAGAAAATATATTGAACGTATACTGCAAATGAATAATAGGTATACAGTTGTAATTTTACCAATTTGTTATGATAAATCACAACTTTCTTTTACCAGTAATTTATAAAAACCCGAAGATTGTGAAGTAGTCGATGCAACGTCACAAAATTCTGACGTAAATTACTATGACGTCACAGTCTGGCACAGTAAAATTTTCTTCTGGTTGACAAATTCTGATTGTGTATGCATTCCTGCGTTAATGTAGTAATCGAAATGAGCAAAATATAATGACTGGATTATTCGGATTAGAATCCTTAAAACATTTAACATAGTGTGTGGTTCCATGAAGGGAAAGCACCTTTTGATTTTGGTACTGGAATAAATTGACCAACAAGTAAAGACACAACTGACCAATACAATTGAGAGACTCCAAAGAAATGCAACATTTTTGCACTGAACAATCATTTTTCCTTTCGTATGATTGTTGTTGTCAGTCTTGTATGAAATGATAAAACAAAAATACTGAAACTGATGTAAATTTTAATTAACAATTGTCAAATTATAAAACAACAACAAATTACTGAACAGCTACTAAAATGTATGTCATCCTTTCTGACTAATATTGTAAAGACTGAGATCTTTAACTGACTTGGGGTGCAAGTTTGTGGTCTCTATATTTTCCTGGATGTTTATACATATGTACTGTGTTTTTGGTGTAGTATGAATTTTCATTGGAACCAAGTTTTCAATGGAGAGTGAATAGGAGTGAATTTTCATTCTGATTAGCTGAATGATTAAGATTTCAACATGGTGGATTTAAAGGAGAGTAAATTTTCACTGGGGACTGAGTTTTAAATGCAGAGTTAATTTTTAAAGGGTGGTAAATGTTCACTGGGGTTTGAGTTTGAAATGCAGACTGAATTTTCAAGTCGTGAGTTATAGTGGGGATTGGTTTTTCAGTGGGGAGTGAAAAATTGACAAATTGGGACATGTTGATCTGGTTGATATATCTCCAGAAAGGTGTAAACCAAGAGATGATCACTTCCTAGACAATAGTTAACTCATTAACACCTGAAAAACAATGAGTTCTTCCATAAATTTAGATCAGTCCAAATGTGTCTTTCAGGGTGAATGTGTTCAGCATATCTGTAGAGACATAGGCTCCTTAAAGCTAGAATTAAATATGAGGAATTAAAATATCACAGTTTAGTTAATGTTATTTTGGCAACTTCATGTGTCGACAGAAGTCGAACTGGCATTCCCCAATAGATAGTTCCTTTGGAGACATATACATGGCTGTGTGGTCCATGACTGTACAGTCCTCCGAAGTATGGGTTGCCCAAGTAGGCAAAGATGACAAAAGGGAACATCTGTCCACCATGTGTGTGGCCTAAAAAATATACAAAACAAAAATGTGTGGTGTGTATCTCTAGATAGCTATGTAAGTCAGAGCTAATTCTTTCAAAATCCCAAAGGTTCCACACTTTTCAACATATGCTATGCATGTGTGTGTATATAGATCAAGCATAAATAACAAGGCACCCACTAACTCGCCATGCCCCAACTGGGGTTTGAACACTCCACCTGACTACATGTAAGCTCCCATGCAAGATGCCCTAACCACTCGGCCATCAATGCATGCACAAAAATGAATGTTTCAAAAGCAGTATTTATGGTTCTCAACTCCCGTCTTATATATTTGAAATACTTAAACTAACTAAACAAGCATGACTTCCGCTTTCTACTTGGGCCCTGTTAGTTGTACATTTGTAAATCTTTTTCTGCTCGGTGTTGGAGTTGTCTTTCTTGACTCACTGACATGAGAAACCATCACAAAGATCATGGAAAGTGTGTTTTTCTATTTTATGATGTTCATGTGAGCTGAAGCAAAACTGATTATCAGAACCATCAAGCTTTTGGATGATAGAAAATTGTTTCACCAAAATGCATACATTTTTTGGTTTTTCATTTAACTGCCTCTTTTGAATTCTACTAGATTTCACTGGTGATGTGATGCCATGCCATGAAATCATCCACCCAGTTTTACGTAGGCCTACTTTTCTTGTACTTTTCTGAAAATTACAACTAGAAGAAAAAATCTTTCTTGTGATAGCTACATTTTATATGTTTGCACTACAGTAAAACCTGCTTTAGTGACCACCTGTGTTTAAAGACCACCTGTCCACAAAGAATGTTTTTTTTCTTTGGTGTCCCCAATAGCATTATTTGTGTACAAATCAGCATCTATATAAAGACCAGTTTTCTTGTATCCCTAAGGAGGTAGCTATATACAAGTTTCACAGTATTTCTTTTACAGAATTATAAATATTTGAAGTACCGTAATTTATCTAATTAAGGCGCTGCTCTAATTAAGGCTCCACCAAGACCAAAATTATGTTAATTTATTTTAATAAAGGCGCCCTTTGAAACGAAAAAAAAAAAAGAAATGTTTATTCACAGAAATCTTACACTTTTATAAATGTTTGTAGCTGATAATGATCTGGATTGATTAATACAAATAAATAAACAACATCTAGACCGTATTTATCATCGACATGTTGCATGGATTTTGAGGTTGATTTCAAACCCGAGATCGACAAAACTCCAATTAAGGCGCCTTATCAACTGAAATTTAGTTTTTTGACACAAATTAAGGCGCCCATAAATCTGAAATATCCCAAAAAGGGCGCCTTAATTAGATAAATTACGGTACATGTACAGTGCTCCAGATAAGCTGCATATTTGCATATTTTACGCATGAAAATAAATGGATACGCAAGCAAATTAAAATCCATGTGTAAGATACCCAATGCAAATCAAAACTGAAGCGTAAAATTCTAAAAATTGTATCTGAAACCTGCTGAGAGATAAAATATTGAGTTCACTTGTTCTGAATGGATCTTGGTTATAATGTGTGTTAAAGCTCTGTAGTGATAATGCAGTTAAGCTGACCCAAACCCAGATGGTTAAATTGTGGACTTACATTGTACAGACAGTTAAATACAGATTAATAAATGGTAATTTAGCAACCAAACCTTTATAGTAAAATCAATGGCAATCATAATATGGCAACTGAATTGGAAAATAGCCAATAAAAATAAATACCCACTTGATTTGGAAATGATGGGTATCATAACCAAGTGCTCAGAAAGTTATCTGGAGCACTGCATGTAGTAGCATGTTTTATGACAAGCCCTGTACATGTAGCTACATCATTACAAAATATATACACAAACATCATTACATGTTTTATGACAAGCCCTGTACATGTAGCTACATCATTACAAAATATATACACAAACATCATTACATTCATTTAAAATGAACAATGCCCATATTTATGCTCCATAATGTTAAACTTTTAATGTGAAGATTTTTTTTCACAAATTGACGTGCACGAGAGTAGGTTAATGTATACAGTTACACTTGCATTAATGGCCACCTCTGTTTAAAGGGCACCTGCCTATAAAGGCCATTCAAACATAACCTTTGTTAACTTTTTTATACTAAATAAACCTCTTTATGAAGGGCACCTGTCTACAACAGCTACACTTGCCTGTTACCCTGAGTGGCCTTTAAAGATAAGTTTGACTGTATTGTACAATTAAACACCTTAGCAAATTTAAATTTTAATCTGGAAAAAAGAAATTTTTAGTTACCGATAATCTATGAAATCCACATGGCAGATATTAAACATTGGTATGATATCACCATGTTATGAATATTAATACATAATTACATTCAGTTTAACTCATCAACCCCTGAAAAACAATGGACTCTTCTGTAAATCACTGAGTTAGACCAGTCCAAATGTGTCTTTAGGGGTGAATGTGTTGATATAAAAAATGCTAAGTTGCCATGATACCTGAGAGAACAAGGTCGATCTTATGTCTAGATTCCAAGGCTTTCTTCGCAGCTGCAGGCTGATGTGCCAACAATATCACCGGTTGATTATCGTCACAGCCAGCTACAGCATCGTCAAGTTTAAACCCGTGATCATCATAACTATAAAATACAAACATGATTATACACCGTCGTCAATCAGGTTCTCACATTATTCAAGTTACATTAAAGAGATTTAGCAGTACACCATCACAAAACAATTCATTCAAATGAAATATACGACCGGTAGGTCTTTACCATTAAGCTAATTTGTTTTTCATTTTTTCAAGAGTTATCTATCGTAAGTTAAGAAGAACCATGCACAAAGTAGAATTCAGACCATTTGATGAAAAAAAAAACAAGCAATAATCATTAAATTCAAACACTTTTCATGGATTTTTCTGTTTTAAAGGGGCATTAGCTGTGTTTACAAAAAAAAAAAATTGGATTTGTTTCTACTTTTACTTGATGTAGCCTACAATAATAAATAAGAGCTATACACAGGCATAATTTTTATTTTTTTTTTATTTTTATATATTTTGTTTAGATAAGGTCAGGTCCAGTGTGGTATTCATATACAAATAGTGCCAAAATTGGGTTTCTCAAGCAATTTTCACAAAATATATAGGAATTTAAGAATTTTTATGCCTGTGTATATCTCTTTTTTGTTATTGAATATAAATGTAAGTAGTAAAACAGGAAAAAAACAATTTTGAAAAAAAAACCATTTTGCTAATGCCCCTTTAAGCACTTTTCAAGGACTAACTCTATAATTAAGCACTTCCATTTTTCAAGGTCTGTTGGAACCATGTGTTTAAGGAGGTATTAAGCAATTGACTCACAAATTCAATTTTCATAATTTTTCTATTAATACTTCATTTCGATCTCTATTTAAATGCAAAATATAAAAAATTTATCTGCACAATTTTTAGAAAAATTACTTTGAATATCCTCCACCGAGGCATATCTAGGATTTTCTTGAAAAAAGTAAACAGGCCAATCAATACAGGGAAAGAAATATTTTCCTTATAAAATTACCAAGGGAAAATAATACTGAAGGTATATTTTTCAATATCAGTATCACAAAGGTTTCGATGAGTATAGTAATTATAGAATAAAAATTCTCGATTTTCAAAAATCTGTAAATTCAATTTTCCCCCCAAAATATTTTCATTATCCTTACGGTATTAGTTAATAACATTATGAATTTGAAAAGAATTTATCCATAGAAATATAAAATATGGTCTTCAAAACGCCATTTAACTATTGTGACTCGTTAGTTACATCTGGTTCGGTATATTTCTGGCATGATTAAAATTTGAAAAAAAGATAAGTATATACTGACTATGAATCAATTGATTAAATGTTAAAATTAGTCTTATGACATTTGAAATGAAAACAGCTTCCTTTAAAGTGTCATTCTTATAGATAGGGGCATCATTACGATAATTACACTCGTCATTCCCGTAAATAAGTGTCATCATTGTAATTTACCATTTGTCAAATGCCTGACACGACACCTTTAGTCAAACTTCCTTCATGACTGACATCACAATTATTTTGCCCGTCAAATGTGTGGTTATGATGTCACAATCTAATGACGAAAGCACAATGAATTTACGTCATTTTTACGAGTTGATGGAACATCAACGCAGTTATGTTATGCTAAGTTGTTTATTGGGAACAAGTCAAAGCACATTTTGCAGTAGTGGGTTAATAACACATTATATTGCCGCAAAATTACACATGTAGGTGCATTTCAGCAACATAAACTCAACTTCAAGACTGAAATTTCCAAATCACACTATTTTTTGCTTTTTAAAATGTTGAAAATATAGTAACAATTCGCTGAAAAATATAGGTCTACAAGACTTGTTGAAATATATACTATTAAAGGTCAGTTCAGCGTCCTTTATGAATTTCAAGATACTATAAATTTGCTTTAGAATGTTACTTTTCAATTATTTTTTACCATTATACTCGTGATAGAATTGATATTAAAAGCTATAGAATGCACTGTTAACAAATTCTTGTGCACGATTAATATGCAAATGAGTTTTGGTCAAGTTTCCCTTACTGTGTATTGGCAAGATCTGTCTGTGAAGTTGGACATAGAGGTTGCCTCATTCCTCATTCAGGTGATTTTAACTGATGAGAAACTCATGGCTGTCTTTGAAGTTGGGCAAATGTTTTACCTGTACTCGTATTGACCTAGAGATTTAAGGCTACTGATAGGAAATATAGCATAAGGGTATAATACTGCCCTGTCGCATAGAAATTCAATATCGATGAAAGATGTTTATAAGCACAAGATGTATAATCATATCGCTGATCTATGTAGTTTGTTGCATAATAAATAGGCCATCAGTACTCATGTTAGGCCAAATGTCTGACCCGATTTGTAGTTACTTGTTTGTAAAACCTAATTTTACTGAATTAAAAAGTATTCAGTATACTGAGTGCATTATACCTCATTAAAACTTACGATCATCAACTTGTATCAGTACTTTCAGCACTTTGATTAACGAATGCATTCCGAATGTCCAGCATTTTTGGATAGTGTTTAATTCCTCCTTAAATGAAATTGTTGAGTCTGGCATAAAACAAAATGAAAAAAAAAAACAAAAAAAAACGCAAACAAAAGAAAAATACTTAGAGATCAATTATAGTGTAGGTAACATACATTGATCTTACCTAAATTTATCTGCTTGCAAATCATCTGTCCCCACTAAACAGAACTGTCTTTCACTAGGCGCAGACTTTGGAATTTTATCGTGGGAGTTATGGAGCACATGGACACTTAGGGACTGTAGATGTTTAATCCAGTTGTTTGCATCAGCTGTATAATATTCATGATTTCCTGCAAATAATTTAAAAACATCACTGGTGAAAATACATGAAGAATTAAAAAGCCAAAAGGTCCTTATAAGCCCCAAGAATTCTGTCCTATAAAAAGGACCTCTGATTCATGGATCAGGAAATTCACAGTTTTGGTTATACTTAAGTTAATACCATAGTGGCTATAGATGGTAAACATGAAATTTGAAGGAAATTTGCCATGCCCATGTGTCTTTTGAAAAGAAATTTGAAATGCTTAAATCATAAATTGCTAAACATGGCTACATGTTGAATAGCCATGATAATGGAATAGAACCAACTACAGCTCATTACACAAGGTTACAGGCAGGAGTGATATATGTAATCAAATAAAATCTAATTTTATTTCAACATATTAAATTCTATTATGGTGTTTTTATACCATATTTTTTCATGTATCACCGAGAGACATGGAGTTTTGACCCAGGTACAGTAATAAAAGTAGCAGGAGACCCAAGTTTGTATCCCCCCCATCTGGTTTGCAGTCAAGAAGACAGACAAGGTATAACTCAGTTTGTGGAGCATCATTACAAAATGATTTACTATTTTAAATGAGGTCTGGATTAGAATCCCAGTCTGAAGGCAACATTGACCTAGCTTGTAAATGCAAAACTGTTTTCAGTGCCATAAACCACTGTTCTTTTATCATTTTAATGCTATGTATTTTTTATTTATATGGAGACACCAATGATTAACTTGTCGACCCCTATGATCACATTTAGAATCACCCAAAGCAATAAAAAGAATGGTCTACTGTCATGAATCAGGAATGAACAAGTCAATTATGCATACCAAATCATAATTAAATTTGGATTCTAAATCTTACACTCGCAAACTCTGAAAGTGGACTTTACCATTCTTTGAAATGGGCGAGTCCAAATATGGCTACGGGGGTCAACAAGTTGAAGTAGAAGAGCAGTGTGATTTTACCTGTGCTAAAGACGATCTAAGCACGGTAGGAGTTACTGAACTTGACACGCCTACTAATGACATGGTATCTTATTTCATTTAATGGACACTTTTTTTTTTCACTTCTGAAGCAGAGCTTTTGATGCAGTTACATTCATAAACTGTGTAAAGAAGTCCTGGTTTTGTCTGTTTGTTTTTTATTTTTTTTGAATGGTGTATTACGCCACACTCAATAATTGTTCAGCTACATGCCGGCGACCAGTTTTTAATGGTGAAGAAAACCCGGTGGTTATAATGTATCTGTGAAGATACCTCCGGCCTTCTGCAAATAAACTTGCAAACTTTCTCACAAAATCAGCTTAGGTTCCAGCGAGTCTCAAACCCAATCTGATCAGAGGGGGAGATTTCATGATTTAAAAAATGATGCTCTGATCATCCCCCACCCCGACACACGCACATGTACAGAGGCCCTTTAGTAGTCCTGGTTATGACCTACATCTAGAATATAATCTGTCCAGTGCATACAAATTACATACTGTAGAATCAGAAAATTTCATTACGGTTTTAATTTTATTCACTTTGTTGTTTTCGTTTATCAGTGAAATTAAAACCATGACGACATTTAAAATAAATTACACTTAGTAATACTGATAGTAACCAGTACAAACATATTTTTTTATTATCATTTTAGCGAAATTTAATGTCAACGAATTTGTATTGATTTTTTTCAAACCAAAAAATCTTAACCCCACAAATTTTTCTGATTCTACAGTATATATTGTACAGTACACATACCTGTCACAAAGTAAACACCATTTTTGGATTGTATGTATTTTATAACCTCTACAGACTCCTTCAAATCTGACACATAACCATCCACAAGGTCGCCAACCACGACCACCAGATCTAAAATACAGAAACATCAGAACATACTGTATATAAAGGCTGCTCATAGTTATGTAGATTCTTTGTTGTTTTTTTCTCTCTCTCTCTTTTGTTTGTTTTTTTTAAATGATGTTTTACTCCAACACTCAACAATTTTTCAGTTATACGGTGGTGACCGGTTTTAAGTGGTGGAGGAGAGATCCCGGTTACAATGAACCGGGGACGAGACCACCAGCCTTCCGCAAGTATATGTATAGGAATGAAATCTACCTCTCATGTTGTGGACCATACATGTATATATGGGTTCAAGAATTTTACTAATAGTCAACTTAAAATGATATACATTGGAACCACTGTCTAAAGACCACCTCATTTAGGACACCACCTCACATTTAAGACCATAAATACATGTAAATATTTCGTCGCTTCATTGTAAATTTTTAAATAAATCTCGTCACCACTTAAGACACCACCTCACCAGTTAGATCAGTTTCAGTTATTTAATTAGTAGCATTAATTAGTCTGGCAATTATCATTTGTAATCATATCAGTTTTAGCTGGTGACAAATTACCTTAAGTCAGAAAAGATACATTTCGTACAACTCCCGTTTAACCTCGAAATTTTAGAAGAGAAGGCACCAAATTATCCCCCTTAGCAGTAATTTTTATAGAAGATACGGTATCCAATCAAAATTAAAAAAAAAATGATATAGTAAGTGGGTCCGACTTCCCTCACATTTGTATACATATATAGATATATGTTTCCCCTCAAATCTAGATAATTTGTTCTACTGTTCACATGAATAATAAATTAAATTAATATAATATGATGGAATTGTGCATTTTTAACTCGTTCACATTTGGACTGACCTAAGCCATTGATTTATTGAAGAGTTCGTTGTTTTTCACCCTTTTCTGACAGGAAATGTATTCTCCTAAATCACCCTTGTCTTATAGATGGCATGTACAATGACGAATGTATGTCCATGCTTCAACTATTCAACTTAAAATTTTGACTTTCATTTTAAAATTGAACTGTCAGGTAAGGGCAAAAATTAAAGAGAAGTGAAAATTTCTAGGTACATGTATAAAGTATTTGTTTGATGTGCCCAAATCAAGACTTTTAGAAGTGGGTTAGTAATAGGTTAGTCATTTCTAAAAAATTTTGATTAAATGTCAGATACATTCCATATCTATCAGACAGAAAAAATCAGAGGATGAATGTAAAATTTCAAAATAAGAGGTCCTAAGGGCATTATTTTTTATCTGAATCCAAAATCCCTGCCTTACATGTACCTACCAAATACCTGACACAGGAATGAACACATGTTTGAGGGCAGGACCCATCTTGGGCCCATCATAGCAGCCCCTCCCCTTCATTAGCATACATCATTAGTATAAATATCTATTTCTAATGTTCACCATTTATTATTACCATATGCATGCTAATATACCATTTGCTCAATGGCAAATTTAAGATAATAAACATGAGGGATGGGGTTGCTATGAGGGGCCTGGGACAGGGTCCTGTCTTTAAGCAGACAAACAACTATGGGAGAAAAGACATTCATGTGGATATCTTTGTTACCATTGCTCTAGAGAAGCTTGTAGAGCAAATTTGATGAGAATTAGCTTCAAAATTTTTTTTATACAATTCTAAAACATTGAAAACTTTACTCATGGATCCCAAAATGGTAGGCAAGTGGAATTGGTCAAAGCATATCAAACAAGTATTTACACTTTTGGCTTAAAAATGTGTACATTTAAAATACTTATATATCAGGGATTTTTCCTAAGCAGCTTTTGAGTCTGGTTACACTACCCATTCCAAATGCAAAAGTGGCTTGTATTTTCTCCCAAAATATGCAAAAATTTCCAATTTGGAATTTTGCAATAGAGAATAAAATGTCTAAAATTATTGCATTTTCCACCATTTTTCTGGATCCTTGACCCAGAAGTTAGGAGGTTAGAAAATCATTGTATTTATACAAACTCATGTATACAAGTACCTGGACTCAGATCATTAACAATATTTACAACTCTTTCAAACTTTTTTCTTCCAACAGTTGGACCCAGGTGAATGTCCGATATATGAATAATCGAAAATCCTTGTAGAGAATCTGGTAGATCTTTGATTGGTATTTCTACGTGTTTTATTGTTGGAGGATTCTGGGCCCTTAGATACCCAACACTTGTTAGCAAAAAAGCATACACCATACATATTAAGACAACATGCTTTTGTGACAAAAACTGTCTCTGAATGAATAACTTAGTGATAAATCTGAAAGCTGCGAACAAAATAAGCGCCGTTATCAACTGCACATGAAAAGCCAGCGTAAAATATGCTACCAATGCAAATAATGCAGGCTCAGTTCTGACCAACAATATGTTACACATATAGCTGCTATGAGTGAGTATTAAATATAATATCACAGCAAGTTTCCAAAATCTTTCATAGTTACTCAACTGCACACGTGTTCTGCAAGATCTACTTTCACTTTCATTTTCACGACCAAGGTTGGGTAAAAAATAACGATCACTAAAAATATGACCGATATTTTTCCAAACGAAAACATCCCCAAAACATAGGGCTGTTTGTATGAGAATAACTATCTGGATTCGCCTGATTCTGCTCCGAAGCTCAAAATCTATATTCAAAATCCAATATTCGACACAAAAAATCGCAAATGCAATTACTATGACAATTATGGAAATGGACCCGACGATTGTACTAGCTTTCCTCATTATCTGCATCGAAAATTTGCTTAGATCACTTCTACTTCAAGGCAGTGAAAATAATACAACACGCTTTCATAGGTTGAAAGTCCAAAGACCGTGACTCTGATAAACAATGGCCATGGACCATGGAGCTACCAGTTTCATGTTCCGGAAACTAGACATTTGTTCATGCGCAATGGATAAGGTTTCAAACGCAAAATGAAAACGAAAGTAGACCACGTGTATGTGCGTGTGATATTGTCGATACGATGCAGTTTAAGTGGAGTATTAAACCGTCGATATATAGTTGCTTATACCTTTTCATATTCCAGAATAGAATAAACTAGATATATCCTTTTCAACATACTGACAGTTTGAAGAATTTGAATTTTTTAAGACTGCAAAAGAGGGGGAGGGGGCGCATTTTTCACACAATCAGCATCTGGGGTTGGACAAAATAGATCACATAAGGTACGACTCTGCTACATGAATTAAAAAACGGATTATATCCGAGTGATCTACATGGATGTATGATTTATATGGTTTTTATTTTTTTTTATAGAAATCGGTATATTAATTTTTGACGTGTTTTGAGGATTTTTCCAGACTTTGTCATTTTCATTCATTTAATTTCTAGAATTTTTTATGAAATTTTTAAGACTGCAAAACGAGGGGGTGCATTTTCACATTATCAGCTTTTGTTTCAAAACCACTGGAGGAATTTTGATTAAACTTTAAAGGAAGCCAGTATCCAAGATTCTCTACAATTATACGTAGTTTTCAGCCAGATCGGCCAAGGGGTGGATCCGGGATGGGTCAAAATAGGTCACATAATGTACCCCTCTTTAAAAATATTCTTCTCCAGAAGCGCGACATGAATTGAAATACAGATTATTTTCAGTGATCTATGACTCAAGTTTGTATTTTTCATAGAAATCGGAATACTAATTTTTTATATGGTTTCCTCAATTCCTTGCATTCACTATGATGCTGTCTTTTCAGACTTTGTCATTTTCATTCATTTTTGCACGATTTTCTCGATTATCTCCCCTTGCATTCACTTTGACGCATTCATTTAATGTGTTTTACTTGTAATTAGGTGAAGAAATGTTTTTATGCAAGTATTTTTATCGAAATTTAATTTCTTTATGAAGTTTTTATGAAGTTTTTAAGGCTGCAAAAAGAGGGGGTGCATATTCACACTATCAGCTTTTGTTTCAAAACCACTTGAGGAATTTTGATTAAAATTTAAAGGAAGCAAGTATTCAAGACTCTCTACAAATTATGTATTTTTCAGCTAGATCGGTCAAGGGGTAGATCCGGGGTGGGCAAAAATAGGTCACGTAAGGTACTTCTCCAGAAGCGCTACATGAATCGAAATACAGATCATTTTATAGTGATCTACATGAATGTATGACTCAAGTTTGTATTATTCATAGAAATCGGAATATTAATTTTTGATATGATTTCCTCAATTCCTTGCATTCACTATGATGCTGTCTTTTCAGACTTTAATTGTCATTTTCATTCATTTTAGCACGATTTCCTCGATTGTCTCCCCTTGCATTCATTTAATTTGTTATACTTGTAATTAGGTTTTTGTGCAAGAATTTTGTCGAAATTTAATTTCTAGATTTTTTTATGAATTTTTCAAGACTGCAAAAAGAGGGGGTGCATTTTCACACTATCAGTTTTTGTTTCAAAACCACTTGAGGAATTTTTATTAAACTTTAAAGGAATCAAGTACCCAAGATTCTCTACAAATTATGTAGTTTTCAGCCAGATCGGCCGAGGGATGGATCCGGGGTAGGGCAAAATATGTCATTTAAGGTACCCCTCTTTAAAAATAGTCGTTTCCAGAATCGCTATATGAATTGAAATACAGATTAATTTTTAGTGATCTACACGAATGTATGACTCAAGTTTGTATTTTTCATAGAAATCGGAATATTAATTTTTGATATGATTTCCTCAATTCCTTGCATTCACACATTATTTTAATGTGTTTTACTTGTATACAGGTGAAGAATTGTTTTTGTGCAAGAATTTTGCTGAAATGTAGTTTTTAGATATTTTTTATAAATTTCTTAAAACTGCAATTTTCTTTCTTGGCCGGATCAGCCTACATGTACATATTCTTCTTGTCTTCTTTCCATATTTGTAGATGGTTCTCAGGTGAGCGATTGAGGCCCTCTTGTTTTGAATACCTGCCTCAAAGTATTGCCTGTGCCATTCCTTGTCAAAATGTCCATCTTCATCTGACACTAGTTTTAAACCCCTTTGAAACTTCCTCTCTGAGAAGCAACACTTTTTCTTTGTAGTACGTCATTCGTTGACGCAACTTACTGTGAACAAAGAAGGAAATGTAGCTGCAAATTTCGTTTGTCATTTATAAATATTTGCTGTTTTCATATAGAGAAATTGACACGTTCCAAACCAATTTAGAAAGATAGTCCATAGACCTCAATACAAAAGTGCAAATATTTACAAGATTTCATTGAGTGTATAAATGGAGCCAAGATGTTTTTAAAAGTTGATTTAGCACAGAAAGGCTATAAGAAATCACGTTTGTCGACTAACCTATGACACAGTGATGTACAAGACGTACCGCCCAGTCAATACATCGCGGCAGGAAACTCCATGACCAGGGGTGTTCACCATCTGATGACAATACCATACTGTTGTCCATTTTCTAGACACTAAAACGAACCTAATTGCTCTCCTTAGAGGGGCATTAGGTGTGTTTACCAGAAACAACTATTTCCATTTTTTTCTACTTTTACTACATGGACATGATGTACAATAACAAATAAGAGCTATACACGTGCATATAAAGCCTTATATTGCTGTATATTGTGTGAATTTAATGAGGTCAGGTCCAGTGTGGTAATCATATACAAGTACATGTAGTAAGGATGAGTTAATAAATTGCAATTGAAAAAGTGCCAAAGCGGAGTTTTTCAAGCAATTTTTACTAAAAATATATAGGAATTTAAGAATTTTTATGCCCGTGTGTATCTCTTTTTTGTTACTCTATATCAATCTAAGTAGGAAAACATCTTAACATTTAGATACAGTGAAATATCCAATTTGTAGTTTCAGATATTTCAGATGATTCTTATATAAATATTCAACATGCATAGGTCTACCAACGTATATTGGGGCATGTTTACAAACACAACGAGTCATAATCAAATCATAACAGGGTGACAAGTTCCTTGTCGTCTCAGAAGTATTAGAGATTCAGTAATGCATGGAGTCTGTGCAAGACAAAACCTATTTTTTGAAAGTAGACCGTATTGTTTTGGTTTCTGACTAAACCAGGATGTGCCACTTTTACCTTGGTAGACCCATAGTTTCAGATGCATGTTAACCACAGTGTCATCGATAATGTCTTGGTTCTTAACGTATTGTTTTGACTATTTTTATTCTTTTGAGCAATGCAGTACTTTCATCAGGATTTTCTTGAAAACTAGATATTTGTGATGACATGGCTTTATAATTGGTAATGATTTACACATCATTCCTCTGTTAAGCATTGTATGGAAAATCCAGTTTCCACGTTGTGGAAACTCTGAAGAAACCTTCTTTTACGTATGATTCCCGCCTTGTTTTCCCGGAGTTTTTTTTAGGTTTCCATACAGTTCCACATGCATACACTTAGGTTTTCAACGATTCTAGACTGTTTCTGCAGAGATCGTTTGGAAATTTAACCTTGTAACCCTAAGTATCTAGATGGTATGATTCTTTCTATTCTTTAGACCAGTCTATTATGACCTGTAGGGTTTTAAGGGTTAAAGAATTGGGATATAAGAAAACCTCAGATACTAAAGTATAAATCATTAGGAGGTCCAGGATATAGGTACAAATATGGTAAATAAATTGGACCAAAACGGACCCCTAGAAATCAAGAGGTGGGATCAGGTGCCATGAAGGAATAAGCATCCCCTGTCGACCGGTCACAGCCGCCGTGAGTCCACAGTCAAATTAAAATGAAATACGCGAGGAACGAATCCACGTAATAATTGATACAGACGTCTCAACAACCGCCATCGAACAGGTAACTCAACATTTCACTTAGTGAAACAGAGTAATCGCAAACAAGACTATTATACCGACCGTAAAATTTGCGGAAAGTTCACATCAAACGGGGTTTTTAATATCCCTGTGTCAATAATTTGTCAGCGAGTAGTTTACCTCTGTGTATGAAATGTTCATATGTTGAACACGCACTGGCATATCGGATCATTTGTGAAATATATACCCGTGTGCGGGTGATTGTGGAATATTACTACTTATACGTGGAAAATTTTGACTGACAATACATAATTACCATTTAAAACCGGAAATTTTCAACTGAGCCAATAGACCATTTTCGAGTTGTTTCATTCCTTTCAATTTTGTCGAAATAGATGACTTGACTTCAACTAAAAGTCGGAGGAGGCCATTTCCAGTTATGTAATACTTACAATGGCAGCATTCGGTGATATATTCCAGGTCATATATACGTTATCTGCTTAACCGGAAGTAATAACGCCCAACGTTTTGCTCTGAAACTGTATAGTATCGTGACGAACTTTGACGGATCGGAACAACTCGAAAAAAAGTCTATAAACAGACTTCAAGCTATTACGTCAACTTCAGCCACTTATATAAGATTGCATACGTAATATAGATGATGATTTTGATTTAGGATTAGGATTAAATAATAAATCCTATTTATATACCAATATTTCGAATTTGATACTGTTGATTTCACAGATTGTGATCCGACTTTCCGGATCACCATATTGTGATTTTTAATCGATATCACCACTCTCTGAAACTGATGACGTAGTACACAGTACACAAAGTTTTTAACTTGCGCGAATTACTTTTTTTCCACAAAAAGTTCCTTAAAAATGTTTTGTCCAGAAAATGCACGAAGCAAAATTGATTTCAAATAATACAAGTACTTCTTTTGTTATTTTTAGCTACGTTTGGATGGGGATATAATAAATGTAACATTATACTAGTAAATTGATCTGAAGAGCCGGATCATTTCCCGTTAACAGAATCGGATCTTGAGAGGCGCCGCGTTTGATCTGACGATCCGCGCCTGTCAACTCAACATGACCCGGATCAAGTTATATATATATATATATATATATATATATATATATATATATATATATATATATATATATATATATATATATATATATATATATATATATATATATATATATATATATATATATTGTTTGCATATCAATAATAATGTATGTATGTATGTATGTATGGCAAATATGATTTCAATTCCCTCTTTCAAAAGACACAAAAATGTTGTGGAATACCTGTTTAATTTATAAATCATACAAATTCCATTGTTGAATATTTCTATCCTAGTTAACTTATTTCATTCAACTTATAAAAGGAACAAAACGCGTCCTACCTGAACCATTACAGTTACCTGTAATTTAGTTAAAATAACTAAACAAAACTACTTTGGAACAGGAATTTGTATAAAAGAATAAATTTTTTTTAAATAGCCTTATTCAAATGTAAGTTTTCATCATGCTCTGAACGTATATTCCATGTTTTCTGCTGAAGCCCGGATGAGATCGCGTAGTGAAATATTGATTTAATGTTTGTTTATCTTACGACGTGATGGAGAAATCTGTGATCATACATCCTGAAAAATGTCTGTGGTCTCCGGGAATTTTTCTGTAATGTAAAGAATATCTATGTTCTATAAATGACAACCTATAACCACTGCAGGTTAATTAAGAAACTTTCGATCTTTTAAAAAAAAAAGATACATGTACAAAGACTCTAAATGATCAGAAATGAAAGTCAATAAAGCGATATTTTATGCAGATGCTAATTCCATTTGCGTATTCTATGAGTAATAACGATTTTTCATTTTTTCTGAAATATCCTTTTCATTATGTTAACGCTTTATTGATTACTAAAATACTAATTTACTGTCGGTGACGTCATTGGAAAGAACAAGTTACGTCCAAGATCCAAACAAGAATTAGGTTACAAGATTTTCCAATTAAGAAAATCAATCAGTGAACACAAATATGTATAGGAATGTTTCTGGAAAACGACCGAGCAACTTGTAACAAAATTATTAGTCATAACAAACAGTTAAAGTAATACTCGTTCGATAAAGATTGTTCAATAAATAAAGTTTAAAAAATGTTTGATGTAGAATATAGAAAATAGACTAATCACCGATAAAATGTAAATTTGTAATTTGTTTTATTTATGTGGAGAACTAAAGGACATATGGCCCCATACTTACGACAAACACATTGTTCCGGACAAAATTCTTTCAATATATTGTTATCTTCAGGAAATGGTGAATTGCATTGTTCTTTTGTGATTTCTGAACAAATATCATAGTCCATGTATTGTTCTGGGTTTTTACATTCCTCTGTGGAAAGAGAAATTTTTTTTAAAAATCTCAAACAAATATCAAAGTACAAATCATTTGGATGTCCAGGATATAGATACAAATCTGGTAAAAAAAGGACAAACACGGACTCTTGAAATCAAGCGGTGGGATATATTCTTTAAAAAATTTGAACGCGAAAAAAAAAAAAACGTACGGAATCATTCCTCGATACGATTGTAGCCGTCTTTAAAACTTCATCAGTTGAACTTGAATTTGAAGACGAATAAGTCCGAAATAAAAACACACATCTTGAATAAAACGACTATTCCAATACAAATCGAATAATAGACACTGATAGATCTTATTAAAATAATGAAGTACAAACTGATAATCGAAACTCGTGTCCATTAGAACACGACCAGATAGGACCAGGTGTCAAGAAAGAGTCAGCGTCCACTGCTGGCATGCCACACCGTCGCAAATGTTCCATGGGAATCTTTCTAGTTAAATGCAAATGTCAAGTTTGGCGAAAAGATCAAGCTTGGTGATATACAACGGTCTCAACATGAACATTTATTGGGAATCTAAAACGGTATAGGACCAGGTGTCCGGAGGGAGTCAGCATGGCACACCCGTCGCAAATGTTACAGAAAACCTATCGAATTCATCGATCACGTTTGTCTTTGGATTTGATCGTGGACTCGCAGTGGGTGTGATGGGTTAAATGAGAAAGCTTACTCCTCATTGGCACCTGATGCTACCAGAGGTGCGTGTTTGTCAAATTTTTACCAGACTGGTATATATGTCCTAGACATCCTGAAGATTAATAATTTGGTATCTAAGATTTCTATTTTGTATTAAATAATAATCTGGTACCAAAATACCAGTTACCGGGTTTATGCAATCTTAGTCTAATCAGCAACCGCTCTTTCAGTAGAGTGTGCGATATATCAGAAAACGGGAGCGACGAGAGATCGGTTTTAATTAGTTTGTGGGTTTATGTCTACCCACGGGGATTAAAATGATCCACTAAGACTGAAAACGAGTCAGTGGTTGCACATAGTATTCCAACAGTATACCAAAGTTATCTACATACGAGGCATTCTATGTTACAAAAAATTTGTATTCGACAGATTTCTCTTTAAATGACAAACAAATTACATAAATGCATTGTTCAATGTCTAATGAAAATGCTAAAACTTTTGTGAAACTTACCATCACAATTTAGACCGAGTCCGTATGAACAGGAACAAGTACACGTCAATTCATCCAGTGTTCCATTGCCTATATGAGGTTTTTGGCACGTTTTTCGACAATCTGTACAGAGAAAGTATAATTGATAGAGAAATTGCATGTATCCAAATTTTTGTCAAAAACCATGCAGTGATGATTTCGGTATACCTGGACATTTTCGCTCCAGTTTAGTTTCCGCCATTTTCCCCCTTAAATGAGAGGGCGAATTTAAAATGAAAGCGAAAATTTTAAACTAAGTAATAAAAGTACGGACATATGATCTATGAGACTAGGGTGATTAATGACGGGATGAATGTGTTCTCTGTTGTAAAAGGGCGAAAATAACCAGGGGCCCGTTTTACGAAAGGTCGTAAATTCTACATCCTAACTTTTAGTTCTAACTACCATGGCGACGCACCTCTGATTGCCAGACTCATGACAATTGGGATTAAGACTTCCAACTTTTCGTAAAACGGATCCCAGATATACGATACTTTGATATCCAGGGCCCAGCACCATACAAATTGAGAATTTACTCGAATCTGAAAATATTCTCAACAAGGCCTGCTCAGCCAATCAGATTTCAGGATTAAACAAAGTTCAGTAAAAATTTTAGACTTAAGTAATTCTTAAGTCTTATGCTGCCAGGCCCAGGTTTTAAAGCATTTTCTTCGCGACGTGAAATTGTAAAATGAGTACAATGCATAAGTCGTGTACTCATTTTAGAAATACCAAAATCGAAAATAAATGATAATTGTATTATCAATTACAATTAAATACCGAATACTTGGAAATTTATTTTCGCCCTTGGTCAATTTCGCCCTATTACGAGTGAAACAATATCCACCTTATCTTAAATTCGCCCAAATCAAATTTGCCTTCTAATCTCAGGACGAAAATGGTGAAAATTAATGGTGAATATTTGTTTTTGTAAACTAAAGTCAAATTAATTATTTGCAAACGAATAATTGCCAAACTGGATATATAAAATATATATGAAATAAAGACTGTTTATGCCTGTGCATATCACACTTTTGTTATAGAACATCAATCTAAGTGGTTACGAAAGAAAAAAGTATGGAATAACATAGTTAATGCCCCTTTAAAACTCAAGCTGTACTTATGTCTGACAGTTTCTACTTTATTGTTGTTGTTAGTAAAACATCAGAATATAAATCTATAGAAAAGATATTATTAGTTTTTTTCTTCATTCAAATAAAACCATTGTGCTAAATATATGATTTCCGCATAAAAAATTGAAAATTCTTGTTGCGCCTTAACCAGTTTTTAGTTTTCTTCTAAGATTATTTCGAGACTTTAACCCGAAGTCCGGTCACACGGCAGGCGTGTCATATCAAATGACCCAAACTGAATGTATGTGATTACATAACACATATCACAATCCGCAATTGACCTATAGCCGCTGATGTATTTTTATATGGGGAATAATTAGCGGTAAAACAACAATGCCAAACACCACCACCAACGATATCAACAGCAACAAACATAAAAACAAACAACAACATCAACAACAATAATAATAATAATAATAGTAATAATAAACACATACATGTAGTTCCATAAAGACGAACATTGGACTTGAAAAGGAACAATGTGATAAATGAATGGAATAATCCCACTTACGGTAAATACGACATGTTGATTTAAACCAGATGTTTACAAGACATATAATAAATTGATACTATCAGACCGTGAAAGGAAATTTTGTTCTGATTCTTACGACTACAAAGATATATGAAACACTTACCACAGTTTTCTTCTAATGGATTACATTTAACTGTAAATAAAAATAGTGAATTTATTATTCTTAACTTACGCAGAAGAAAAAGCCACGAAAACAAAAACGCCCACTATTTAACTAAAGATTTTGGCATTTTAAACACTAGTTAAATATTTGTTATTGGTCTGTATCAGGTGTTTTTGTTAGTAGGTTCCCTTTAACAAAACGTGGTATAGGTTGTTTTAAAATCTTATAACCGTCACACCAATCAATTACCGTTTTCAAAACGTCAAAACTTAGTTGCCTATGGATAAAATTAAAATTAGGTACATATTTGAGGAAAATGAAATTTGCCACTAACTAGTATTGTTTGACAGACTGAAATAAGGTGGTTTTAGATAAGGCCTTCCCTTCACCAACATAAGAAAAAAAGCACAATTCTTTCACTAAGAAATCATAGAACACTTTTACCACATCGGTAGCGACCTGTTTTTTTCAAACGGTCTAAAATGGGATGAATTTAGAAATGAAAGAATTTGGTGTCCCTGTGGATCTTAGACACTTTTTATTCGCACAAGTTTTGCTGTTTTACACTCTCTGCCATGTTTAAATTTATCCACTAGATCTTGAGAAGTCAAAAAATGTGTAAAGGTCAGGTGACCTAAAATGTAGAGAAAATACTTGGCAATATGGCAAGTTTACTTCACACAGAAGCCCTGGAAATTTTCCTAGTTGAAATTCAATTGCTATTTCAATGAGTTGTAAAATTTGGATCATGAAATTTAACTAGTTAATTTTCAAGTGGCAAACACAAGTAAATAATTAAACAAGAACAACAAAATTCAGTATCTGATGTTATACTATGTAAAATACTTACCACATAATCCGTCGTCACAAAACGCAGACGATTCTTTACACTTCGTGCAAGGTAAACCACTTTTGTAAGCAGGGAATTCTAAATTATTTCTGAATAAAGAAGTAAATATGAACCGTCTAATCTGTATAATCATATATATATATATATATATATATATATATATATATATTCATATATATCCACATAGGCGTCGGAGCAGGGGGGGCTAGGGGGGGCTTAGCCCCCCCCCACTTTTTTTGCAAAGATAGGCAAAGGTGTTGAAAATTGGGGCTTAGCCCCTTTGTTGCTAAAATGTGTGTGTTTTGAAGTTGGTTTAGCCCCCCCCCACTTCTGGTGTGTGTGTTTTTTAAGTTGGTTTAGCCCCCCCCACTTCGTTTGCTTCCGAACCCCAGGTATGTATATATATATCAATCATTGGATGAAACACTACTGCATATCTTCAGTATTATCCACACAATTTTGCAAGAATATAGTTACGTCAACGTGTTCACCAGTATAGAAACTGCTGAATGCCCATCGCTGACATACTTCATCACTGACATAATTGTTCCTTTGGATAAAATTTTGTCGATATGAATTTTCTAGATAAGATTTGATAAAACAAATACGGATTTTTTTTATATCGTTCACATCGTGATTTTTCAACCCCAGGAATGGTGATATTCATTTCGACACCGTTGCGGTGAACATCACTTCCCTTGGGTTGATAAATCATGATTCCATCCTCACGAAAAGTAGATAATTGTACGATATATACCTATGTGGGGGAGTGTGTATGTGTGTACGTGCGTGCGCGAAATGCATAAAATAACAATTATAGAGAAAGCCCTCTGTATCCCAGGGTTTTGTATACAATGTCTTTACATGTACCTTTCATCTATTTACGCGGTGACTCTTCAATGGTGCACGCATCTACAGATATGATATTTCACCAGTGGTGCATGCTTTTACAGAGATTATTATTTCACCAGTGGTGCACGCATTTAGAGGTATGATTATTTCATCAGTGGTGCACGCATTTACAGAGATGATTATTTCACCAGTGGTTCACATATTTAGAGATATGATTATTCCACCAGTGGTGCACGCATTTACAGAGATGATTATTTCACCAGTGGTGCATGCTTTTACAGAGATTATTATTTCACCAGTGGTGCACGTATTTAGCGATATGATTATTTCTTCGGTGGTGTACGCTTTTACAGAGATTATTATTTCACCAGTGGTTCACGCATTTAGAGATATGTTATTTCATCAGTGGTGCACCCATTTAGGGAGATTATTATTTCACCATTGATGCACGCATTTACAGACGATGATTATCTCACCAATGGTGCACGCACTTACAGATATGGTTATTTCACCAGTAGTGTACGCTTTTACAGAAATGATTGTTTCACTAGTGGTGTCTGGACCAAATTAAATGAAATATCCAGCGGAGTTAAAAGTAGTTTCTAAAAATCATGCATTCATTTTGTACATAACTTATGATGTGTTGAACAGAATTGCGTCGATTTAAAACATAATAAACAGCTAAAAGGATTATGATTCGGCGCCTTGTCTGTATTGGTTCCGTCGTGTTAGAAACAACCTGATAGTGTGTCTATTATCCTGTAACTCATGTTGATCCCTATGTATCAAATTTTGGGGATGCAGTTTACATAAACCTAGTACCTGGTATCTCGGTACCTGCTGTCTATCTTATACTAAAGTAATATTTGGCACTGTTAACATCATTTAAATTCAAAAAATTTTCTAAAGCTAAGATAGTCATTTTTTTTTTACAGTGGTTACTCTTAGACGGATTTCGGCTATACTTTTAGAGATATTATTTGGCCTTGTATAATACCACTTTCTCTTTAGAAATTACTTTTAAATTGGAGCTCAACTGATGAAGTCTAATTGACAGAAACGATATCGTCTTGAGCATTATAACTTTGGTAGTATGTTTATAATATTTATATGAAAATAATGACAACGATAATATACATTTCGATAACAGAAAAGACATCCATGATATAAACATATGAGATCGTATAGACTTTATAACACTCTATAAAATAATACGGATTAGCGCAACAATATAGACGTTGTCAACGAAACTGACTGTTTACTGACGTCGTAATCCGGAAATCAGTATTATTTTTGCCGTTCAATGTGACAGGACCGCAGGTATCCTGAAAAGGTTTATCATAACTTTTTTTAAAATTATGTAATTCAGCTCTTTTCGTGTAATTTTCATTCTGAATTTTTTTTTTTTGGGGGGGGGGGGTAAATGGTTAATTTACAATTACATGAAGTACACATACCCTCCCTCATAGACACACGCTAATGTGATTCCATTGTTACTGCATTTATTGTATCCGCATCCGATGTATTGATGATCTGGACTGGTCATCTGAAAATGTGCGAAATTGATTATTGCAAATGTCCTTGAATGACAGGTATCTGTTTCCATGTCATTTACCATTAATTCACCACTGAAAGCTTAAATAGGATTCAAATTGAAATTAAAATTAGTTATTACATCAGTCATCAAGTATTTTCAGAGACAATCATTGATTGACAGGTATCTATTTCCTGGTCATAATTCTTGAAAAATACAATTGTGCATGCTGTAAAGTTATCAATGGAATTAAAAACATAATATTTTTTTTTCGGTAACCTATTACTCGTTTTCATATTAATGTTAGAGTAATTTTTCCCATAATATATGAATCTTATAAAGAAGTACACCCATGGACGACAGAAATGTAATATGATTACAAAGAAATGTAATATGATTACAAAGAAATGTAATATGATTACAAATTGGTATACATACGCTTTTGTGCTCTATTCTACTCCTAAGTAAATTGATTTATCATATACCAACTGACTGAAAAACTTTTCTTGGAATAAAAGCAATTTAAAAGAAATTGATAGATTATTGTTTTAAAAAAGAATTGGTTTTGTAAAATGTAGTTCAAACTAATGAAAAATTTATAAAGAAATGCATTTTCACGGTTGAAATATAAAAGTTTCAGATACCAAAGTGTAATATCAATAGGATGTCCAGGACATTTCGAAGACACCCAAAACTTGAATTGCAGGCTACATATCTAAGGAAACGAAACATAGTATCTACATATAAAAATAATCAATGACAAGATTTGAATTGTAATTGTGGGGAATATTCAATACATTTCAATGGCTGTAAGTTTGTGGTTGTAATATGTTTTTCTAAAACTTGAGACTAGAACCAGTTTATCGTAATTCCTAGCTGTTAATTTGGGTCTAAACTAAGAATCATTTATAAGACGTAAAATATTCTTTAGTTTGACAAAAATTAGAACAAAGAATCAGAATAGGATCAGCATCGTCTGGTTAACTCTGTCGGTAGACTGTATTTAAAGTGTAAAACTGTATTATTAGCTGTCTTTACCAAAACATAAGATAAATAAATAAATAAACAATAAACAAAAACTATTTTCGATTTTTTCTACATTAACAACTTGAACTTTATGTTCAATAACAAATGAGAGCTTGTATAGCTCTCATTTGTTATTGAACATCAAGGCATAACAAGTCTTAAATTGCTATAAATTTTGTGAAAATAAGGTCAGGTCCAGTGTGGTATTCATATACAAATAGTAAGGTTGAGTTCATCAACTGCAATTGAAAAAGTGCCAAACCTGGATTTCTCAAACAATTTTCACAAAATATATAGGAATTTAAGGAATTTGTATTCCTGTGTATATCTCTTTTTTGTTGTATATATAAATCTAAGTAGTAAAAAGGGGGGACATTTGAAAAAAACCCATAGCTAATGCCCCGTTAAGTTAAAGGATTAGGGATTTAATTACACTTTTGGTAGTGGAATATATAGAGATTATTATAACAGTAACTTGATCGTAAGAGCCGGATCACGTCGAATTAACAGGGGCAGATCATTAGATCAAAAGAGACGTGAAGCGAAGTTCCACTGTGTACTGGCTCTTAGGATCAAGTTACTGTTATAATGATATGTTTATTATATACCCATCACCTACCTAATCAATTTCATACGGATGTGTCAACTATTGATAATCACAACACGATAAAAAACGGATTTGTTTAAATTAAGCTTTGTAACATTCGGCACTGTTGCTATGGGAGAGGAAGGTCGCGCAAGAAAACAAATGTACAAATATGGAGTTTGTTCATTGATCATGGTAACTTCCGGTATTGTTACCATGGGAAAAGTAGTCCTGCTTTGTTTACTACGTTATCAGTTTCAGAGAGGGGTGAACTGATGTGCGGTGATCCAGAAATTCAGATCACACTATGAAATCTTGAAATCAGAACTTGGAATATTGATAGGTATATAATAAAAGAATTTATCTAATAGATACAAAATCAATGAAAACTATGATTTTCACTCGACCAATCAAATTACTTTTCAAATTTGGAGACTACTTTTTATTGATTTATGACAAATATGTAATAAACAGAATATTTGCCAAATTCTGATGAATAACATTTTTATTTTATCGTGTGGGGCAGAAAAAATGATATTTAACACGGATGCGTAAATATTTTCTATGAATCAAACTGATTTTACAGGATTATGAACTGTATTTTGTTGATATAAAGTTTAACATACTGTATATTTAGTTAATATTATGTGTATGCTATTATTAATTTCTTCTAATATATATGGACCGTATTTACATTGTTTTCGGATTATGGATCACGGATTATGGATTGTTTTTGCTTAATTATCATGTATCCTGTTCATAATTAGGATTATGGACACAATTTGCTCCTACTTGTTCCTCCTGAGCTGAACTGGATTGCTATCTCTCTCTCTCTCTCTCTCTCTCTCTCTCTCTCTCTCTCTCTCTATATATATATATATATATATATATATATATATATATATATATATATATATATATATATAATATATATATATATATATATATATCCCAGAGTGTCCATTCTTCGACAGGCAAAACTGCCCCATCACTTCGAAACGTGTATCAAGATATATCTGTCAAAAGTTATCAGTATCAAACGATGGATCGAACCTTTAATGCATCGAATACGCCAAATTCAGTGCAATTTATTAGATTCAATTTCGTGTTTGGAGCTAAAATTCATATTGCAGTTTCTTGTTATTTTCTCTTATATCTAGTTCGATTCACATTTTGTTGGTAGTTTGAGCTTAGTTTTTTAGTTATTCGTTTGCTTGATTTCCATTTCATTTATTTATTGCATTATCACGCTGTACTTGTAAAATGTAGCATTTCTTTCACTCCACTGTTGTGTGTGTGTGAGTGGATGTTTGCGTGAGAGTGTGTATATGTACGTTTTTTCATGTTATTTTTATCATTTGTCCTGATGAAGGGACAGGTCGTCCCGCTAATTTGTCCGTGTTGTTAGTCATTTTAGTGCTTTATATATTCTTTTCCTGACTTGTATCTATTGTTTAGATCCGACACCCTAGGATATTTAGTGTTGTTGGATTTAGTGTTTTGTGTATATATATATATATATATATATATATATATATATATATATATATATATATATATATATATATATATATATATATATATATATATACTTGGAAGTTTTCGCCATTTTACGGAAGAAACGATTCACCCCCGTCCTAAAGTCGCCCTTAATCATCATGGTTTAGTAGATGGCATGTACATATGTTTGTCTTTTATTATTTAGCTCGAAAATCTCGCTTATATTATGAATTTTTCATGTTATTTTTTTCATTTGTCCTGACGAAGGGACAGGTCGTCCCGCAAATTTGTCCGTGTTGTTAGTCATTTTAGTGCTTTATATATTCTTTTCCTGACTTGTATCTATTGCTTAGATCCGACACCCTAGGATATTTAGTGTTGTTGGATTTAGTGCTTTGTATATATATATATATATATATATATATATATATATATATATATATATATATATATATATATATATATATATATACTTGGAAGTTTTCGCCATTTTACGGAAGAAACGATTCACCCCGTCCTAAAGTCGCCCTTAATCATCGCTTATATTATGAATTCGACATCACATCAACAACAACAAAAATTGGAGCGAAAATTTCCAAAAAAAAAAAAAAAAAAAAAAAAAAAACTGGAGCGAAAATTTCCATGTATAAAGTATACTACTCATATAGATTAAAATGCCACTGACATCGAGAAATGAAAAATACGCTCACCGTCTGAAAATGTTTGCAATCTTCTAAATTAACACACGTTTGGAACTCTGGTATTACAAATAGTATTTCTCTGAACCATCTTCGTATTATTCTTCTGAATTTTTTCCCTGTAACTTGACCGATATTCACTTCGAGATGAAATTGTGATGAAATATTTCTCTGTCGTCCACAGTGTGCTAAATTTGTAGCTATGTCTTGGAGGGAAGTGCTCCACGTCTAGAAGGAACATAGAATATCTTTGACATTCTTCATAGTTTGAAAATCACAATTAAATTAAAATTAAACATCTAAATAAATCCAGCCTATCAATTAGGCTAAATACAGACTTAATCAATAATGACAACATTCTACAGTCTTCAATACTGTACAGAGGTGTAAATTCCACGGATTGTAATTTTCACGTTTTTCTGTCTTCTGAAACGATCGCAGATTTTTTTAATTCCTGGATCGGGAATAACTTACACTAACATTACGGATTTTTCAACACCGTGATTATAGCGAATATTTATACCGCAAGTTAATTTCCCCACTGTGCAGTATTCGAGGAAAATATCGGCTACCATATTTTTCACTTCCTAGAGCACTCTTTTTGTTTTTCACACCTCTCCGTCAGGGTGAAAATGCGATAGATAATACAATTATGTTTATGCTACGTTATAGCAAAGTTACTTTAAATGCGTACAAGATGTTAAAATGGATTTTTGGTTTGTATTAAAAGTTTTAAACATTTGACGTTCTATACAAATAAGAGCTATTTTTTAAAATCCCGGATTGAAAAAATAGGCATTATGTTGTTTTTGTGAAAAGAAATCGAATGTGTATAATTTGGCGAGTAAATATTTGTATTATTACATGAATGGCAGAAATATCTATCGTCGACGTAGGAAATATCTGCATATGTTAAAATTTTCTACGAAAATCTTTTTAGACTTTTCAATCAAAGTTTTGGTCTAATCGTGGGATATTTTTAATCAAAATGTTGTGATCAATCAAAAATGCCAAATGATAAAAAAGATACTTTTCTTTCCTTGAGAATATTATAAACATAAACCAAAGTATATGCACAAAACAATCCTTTCCCTCAATAAGACTTCATCAGTTTAGATCGAATTTTAAGTTGATGTAGAATTTCAAAAGAATTAAAAGAATAAGGGGTGTCATACAATGCCACATACTAGACCTAAATGTATTGTCAAGATTTTTTTTTTTCGTTTTTGGGTTTTGAATAGTGTTTTACGTCGGACTCAACAATTTTGCAGTTATATGGTGACGGCCAGTTTTTAATGGTGGAGGAAAAAAACCGGTTGTCCGAAGCGTAAACTGGGAAACTCGAACCTGCGCTGACCAGAAGTGAGATATATTATGGTTTAAAGCGCGGTTCTCTGACCACACGGCCATGGAGGCCCTGTATTGAGGACCACACTCAGTAATTTTGTATTTTATGAAGAAATTATACATCTGGCCTTATATTTTGTCGTGAATGTAAAATTAGTTACAACATGTTAACTATTCAGTTACATCTAGAAATTAAAGAAATAACTATGTAGTTAAAGTAATAAATAAAAAAGAACTTGTGACTAAAATATATATTTTTTTTCAAATTATAAATCAAGATGTCTTAGCAAGGCTTCGAATATCAATGCACTATTTACTTATTTAAAGAATCACTTTATAATACAAAAACAAGCATGAGTCAAGAAAGGATGAGATCACCAGAATGAATCTGATGGCTAAAATGGGAGAACTTAATATACCAGTCAAAGTAATTGAATTATGCTCATTATCAGACTTATCATTAACACTAGATAAATTAAATATAAAAACATGGCAGTCGGATGTTAAGACATAAGTTAATAAATAGATAAATAAGTAAGTAGTAAACATGATAATAATAAGGAGAAGAAATAATAATGATAATAATAATAATAATAATAAAAAATAATAATGATGATAATGATGATGATATGATTATTATTATTATTATTATTAATATTATTATCATTATTATTATTATTATTATTATTATTATCATTATTATTGTTATTATATTAAAGATCACTCACCAATTTTTGCATATTTGCCACATGAAATCCATGTTTTCCATTTGCAACATTTTTCCTAAGTCTGTTGTGTTCGTTTAGAATTTTACTTATTTCGTTCACTTTCAACTGTTCCGTAATACAGACATATGGCAATGCTGGTAGGAATTAAAAAATATATGTATATAACTATAACTTTTATATATATATATATATATATATATATATATATATATATATATATATATATATATATATATATATATATATATATATATGAGCCACATTGAATTTAATTCCTATTCTGTATAAAAATCAAAATACTCAAAAGTCTCATTACCTAGGCATGGCATTAAGCTTATAATAAAGGATGTCGGATTCATCCTTTCCTCAATGTCTCAACTTGGACCTGTATCTGACCAGACTAAAGTCTATGTGGGCTTTGTGGTACGTCTTATAGTGTTGCAGTGGTCTTTAAACAAACATACCGGCCATTTGAAACAATGAAAGCCAACAAATAATAACAACGGTATGCTAATCAAAATCCAATTTTCATTCATACATTATAGTTACATTCGCTTTCAAAAATCATATATAGATCAAAACGATTGGTTCAAATTCAATAAATGAATGAATTGTTAATTTGTATCTTGCAGAATCATTTATTGACTATCAAATGGAATTCATATACGAAATGAAAACGTAAACTAAGGTCTTTTTTCTTATTTGCACAGATTAATTTTGTTTTTATTTTCAATCACAAGGTTTTATACTTGTGGATAGAAGAATGAGTTTGTTTGTTGTATTTAGACACTTGTGTGATAAATATTTGTAAAATTAAACTTAGGTTATTGCCTTACTTTGCTTTACTCTGGGATACCATGACTGGCCATCGGCAATATGTAACTTCTGTTCAATTTAAAATATTCAGTATAATAGCAATGTCAAAATATATCTCGGCTTAATTCTGTTCAAGTTGTAATAAGAGATATAGATTGTAATGGGGTAATGGAATTCGCTATATGTATTATTGTTATATTTGTACTAGATATCTTAGTAACAATTCAATGAAATCCGGAGTGACCAGAAACGAAATTTAAAGGAACCTTTACCCATTGACATTTTTAGCCAAATTACAAAAAGAAATAAACTATTTGAAGATTTGATAAATTACATATTGGCGACGTTATTTACAATATGGTATTAATAAAGTATTGGTTTTTGCAAACATGTAGTTTGTGGTAAAACGACTTCACGCATATTCTGTCCATCACTAGCCACTGACAATCGATGCGATGCATGCGTTGTGTTTCTTTATAGGAACAATACCAGGACAAAATATCACAGGAGCGAACATGGTAGTTATAAACAGGATTCACTGTCACGTAACTTTCTTCTTGTTGCATTTCATGAGTGTTCCACATCCGTGCCTTCATAAATCCATGTAGTATCGGATCTCACTGGGATCTTCCGTAGGTCCTTTGTGTATCCGAAGTTTCCCCAGTTTTGTATATTGTCTCTTGGACCACTTGGCGATCCCATCCCGTTTGGGATTCGCAACTGTTCGTCCTTCGTGTTGAGACAGTTGTTATATCTAATTTATCGTATTCTAATGGACTTGGAGTTTCAAATATTCATCGGTACTTCTTTATTATTCTTCAACCCTTAGACTGCTACGCACAACTATTGTCGTGCCATATTAATAGGCCCTCAGTGCTACGCACAACTAATTAAAGTTGTTTCTCTGACTCATCATTGTAGATGTTGTCATACAGGTTTTTCACCTGTACAGGTGACACTAACACAATACTCAAGATATGACAGTATATATTTATAAAGCATAAACACTGACAAACATTATGATGTATGTTTTATCTCTGTATCTTGTACAATTTTTTAATTATCTGAAATCAAAATGTGTATCTTAATTTCTTTTAATTATGAATAATTAATGCAGCAATGATGGCCTATATCGACTCCAGTAATATATGTAATTATAGGTTCAGTAGTAAGTGTAACCCAGCGTCAGTCCAGATTTGTTAACTTCACTTACACACAACTCTTAACATTTCATACAACATAGTAAAATGATCTAAACACAAGCAACAAATCCAACGGAAGTATATACAGTGAAACCACATCGCTTCGCAAACCTACTTGCCGTAAATGTTCACTCTCTTGTTATTTATATAGTTAAACTTATTAATAAATTTTGAATAAGTCCAGACTTTAACAAAAGGGACCGGCGCATTAGCTAGATCACATTTAGGCAGTCAGTTGTGTCGTCGGAATAGCAAGGTTCCGTTGTTTTTACTTTACAGTAGACTACTGCCCAAGAAATAAAAAAAACCTAAGGTTTTAAATACTTTTCTAAGCCCCGTGGCTGTTAAAATAATTCTCACAAATTCTAAAATTTTTAGAACTTTCTCTTAGAAAGTTAGAGAAGAAAATTAACGTGACATGTCATCGTTGGTCAACAAATAACACTTGAGACCTAGGTAAAGGGTAAATATCAAACCCGCAATGTTAATCAACTACGTGATTGCCGATAAATTTAGTTTTGGTGCGCACTTTTTGTTTTCTACTCATGGAGTTTGTTGTCTGCATCAAATGATTTTATCATTTTAGGAAAAGGAGAACCCGGTATGGTGTTTAAAAGTCGATAAAAGTCGATACATTATTAATCAATCGGATTCAAGTAATCGATTACAAGCTTGTCAAGAGTGGAATGATATGATACATCACTGATCAAGCCAATATGAAATATATGATAGTTTTCCGTTAACCGACCGGTCCCATGTTTGACTGCGATCTCAAACATTTTATTGACGCCGGATCAGGGAAAACAGAATTTATCGGTTTTTTATCGAAAATGTTTTTTAGTACCTTACCGGTGAAACCGGGTGGGGGCTATAGGTTTTGTCTGCGTCCGTCCGTCTGAAACCTTTGGTTATGGTTTTGGTTAAAGTTTTTCAATATTTCACCACCCATTTAATAATAGTATTAGGATGCCGATGCTTTACATATAGGTTCTTTAGGAGGCCGAACATTAATGTGTAAATATATTAAGATATTTTAATTATTTTTATTTATAATGGTTTCACCAGTAGGGGACATATATAGATTCATCAATACTCTCAGAATGCTTGTTAATTTAGATAAGCCTTTGAATTGGCATTTTAAAAATGTTTGATTTCAATGGAATTTTGAAATACAGTATTAAGTTTTAATTGTGAGTACTTGCTGTTGAATCACTGATGTAAATTACATAGATTTCTATTTTAGCCATTGACCATTTTTTGGAAAGACAAACATTTTTTTTTTCAAAATAAAATGTTTTTCCTACCTACCAACTTAGCCTATGCCACTTGGGGCATGTAATATGACACACACCCACACACACACACACACACACACACACATACATATATATATAATATATATATAAGACCTTATACCATTATAACAGTTAATATATAGGGTGAACATTATAAACTTTTAGATACCTGACTAAAGTTATTTCAAATTGCTGTTGGCAACACTCCATTGAAACCAACTAGTTATTGTTATAGTAATTTCATTCTTATGCATATTCATAGAGCTGAACCATTCAAGCTAAAATAAACTTTAAAGTACTAATTTTGATTGATCAAACTTTACTAAGCTTACATAAAATGGTTGTTATGTAACCTTAGTTACTTTGCCATAATTAGAATATACTCTAATGACCTTAAATTTTCTTTTACCTATTATTTTTGCCAAAATTGTGTATTGAATGATTTTGAATATAAACATTATGGTTCAGAATCGGTTTACATTGACCGATATTCGAAAAGAGCGGAAATTCATTCAGTGTCCATTTTAACAATAATATGCGACCAGTGATGGTGTGTGTACAGATTCATTCATTTCTTCATTTACCACATCAACATTTACCTTTGCTTTCCATTGACCGATGACCTAGATATATCCAGGGTCATTATTTTCTGTCTGTCATAATACTCGTTTATGTCCAAAAGGTATGATCGATTCTGTTGTACAATTTGTACAGTGTCGCTGTAATTTCCGTTTAACTTTCTCTTGCAATTTTAATTTCAATACAATTGTCACTATAAACAGTTAACATTTTGATGTTCCTAGGTTTCTTTTGTTATAAAATTCCATTGTTTCGTTTTGTATATTAGTGATAGATAATTTGCAACATACAGAGTTTTGTTACATAAAGAATTGAATTGCATCTTTAATCTTGAATCCACAAAATAAACATCTTGAATATCTTGAGGAAAATGCACAATGAAACTATTCTGAGTTTTATGCTATAAGATTTATCAGTGTTGATTCAGGATTGCCTCTCCATGAATGTTTTGAAAAAACTGTTGATTTTCATGAAATATGTAGAGAAAGTTGCATCAATTCAGGCGCGTTACTGTTTATGGGGTGTATCTTTAGTAAATGGTATAAGTGGTGTATCCATGGTAAATGGTATAAGTGGTGTATCTTTAGCAAATTGTATAAGTGGCGTATCTTTAGTAAATTGTATAAGTGATGTATCTATGGTAAATGGTATAAGTAGTGTATCTATGGTAAATGGTATAACTGGTGTATCTTTGGTAAATGGTATCAAAATAAAAATTTCAGATAACAAAGTATAAATCAATAGAATGTCCAGGACATAGATACAAGTCCGGCAAAAATGGACAAACACGGCCCTCTGGAAACCAAGAGGTGGGATCAGGTGCCATGGAGGAGTAAGCATCCCCTGTCGACCGGTCACACCCGCCGTGAGTCCACAGTCAAGTCCAATGAAACAAATGAGGAGTGTATCCTCGTCACAATTGGTACAGACGTCTCAACAACCGCCAACGAAAAGGCAACTCAACATTTCACTTAGTGAAACAGAGTAGTCGCAAACAAGACAATTATACCGACCATAAAATTTGCGAAACGTTGACATTAAACGTGGTTTTCAATATCACTGTGTCAATAATTTGTCAGTGAGTAGTTTACCTCTGTATATGAAATCTTCATATGTTGTGCACGCCCTGGCATATAACTGGTGTATCTTCAGTAAATGGTATAAGTGGTATATCCATGGTAAATGGTATAGGTGGTGTATCTTTAGTAAATGGTATAAATGGTGTATCTATGGTAAATGGTATAACTAGTGTATCTTTAGTAAATGGTATAAGTGGTGCATCTTTGGTAAATGGCACAAGTGGTGTATCTATGGTAAATTGTATAAGTGGTGTATCTTTGGTAAATGGTAAAAGTGGTGTATCTTTAGTAAATGGTATAAATGGTGTATCTATGGTAAATGGTATAACTAGTGTATCTTTAGTAAATGGTATAAGTGGTGCATCTTTGGTAAATGGTATAAGTGGTGTATCTATGGTAAATGGTATAAGTGGTGTATCTTTGGTAAATGGTATAAGTGGTGTATCTTTGTTTAATGGTATGAGTGGTGTATCTATAGTAAATGGTATAAGTGGTGTATCTATGGTAAATGGTATAAGTGGTGCATCTTTAGTAAATGGTATAAGTGGTGTATCTATGGTAAATGGTATAACTAGTGTATCTTTAGTAAATGGTATAAATGGTGTATATATGGTAAATGGTATAACTGGTGTATCTTTGGTAAATGGTATAAGTGGTGTATCTATTGTAAATGGTATCAGTGGTGAATCTATAGTAAATGGTATAAGTGGTGTATCTATGGTAAATAGTATAAGTGGTGTATCTATGGTATTGGTATAACTGGTGTATCTTTAGTAAATGGTATAACTGGTGTATCTATGGTAAATGGTATAAGTGGTGTATCTATGGAAATGGTATAAGTGGTGTATCTATAGTAAATGGTATAAGTGGTGTATCTATGGTAAATGGTATAACTAGTGTATCTTTAGTAAATGGTATAAGTGGTGCATCTTTGGTAAATGGCACAAGTGGTGTATCTATGGTAAATTGTATAAGTGGTGTATCTTTGGTAAATGGTATAAGTGGTGTATCTTTGGTAAATGGTATAAGTGGTGTATCTTTAGTAAATGGTATAACTGTTGTATCTTTAGTAAATGGTATAAGTGGTGTACTTTGCTTCATTTATTTGCTCTGTTTAGAATGTTACCTCTTCGACAGAAATGACCACCATTCATTGATTACACAGATTTAAATAGTCGGAGAACAAACAGTAGGACTGAAAACGGGCAACCCTGCTTAACACCTTCAATACTAGACTCAAAAAGTATCAATTAACCTTCGTATACTACTGATAAAGATAAAAGGTTTTAAAGCGATATATCACAGGGAACAAGAAATAACAGATTTCAGACACCGACGCACATGTCCTTCATACTTTGATAATTTACTTAGACTTACACGACTAAATGACTACTATGCGACACACATCGGACTTTTTTCGTGTTATCGACTTTCATTTTACCAGCTTTCCAAATTATGCAACTACTTTATGCAAATATGCAAAGTAGTTATATCATTTTTAACCCGTATGTTCGACAGCGAATTCACAGTAGATGTGGGCGGTCGGCAGGTGAACTTTTCCATTGCACCCACATCCTTTTGGATTTCCCAGAGGTCTAGCCCAATAATAACAATATTTGCACGTTGTTCCTTACCAAAACACATCAGCATTAACGTTTTGCATTTTTGTATGCAGTTAATTTACTGTATATCAAAAAACATATTACGTGGAAAAATTCAGAATGCGTAGATTATTTTGTAATGCTTTTTAGTTAAATATTCTTATCTATTTTTGACGTTTATTTACTTCATTATTTACGTTCTTAATAACAATTTTTCATTTTTGTGTTTTTGAAACCACTCCTCTTCATCCATCGTTTTCATTTTGAACAAAATGTATTGACAATATATTATAAAAAGTACAGATACCAAAGAATTAATGGCCAGTAGTTCCAAGGGACGATAAACAAATATTTATCTTCATTTACAGACAATTGATTACATATAATATTTAGTAAATTGATCTTTTGATACTACTCATTTTAAACAATATTGTGACCCCACTTTATAATTAGGGAATGGCTAATAAAGTGCACATCAATTCTGTAACAACTTACTTTGAAAGCTTTATGATAGTCAATACAGCAACTGTTTAGTTTATTCCTGTCGAACTGATAGAAGAAATGGGTGATTACGTTCGATTTAAAGACAATGGTTAACCAAAACAGATAGATTATATCCGTTTACTTCTAGTTTTAGCCATCTTTTATCTCTGCTTCCGCAATAAGCTATTGACGCCTTAACGTCAACTTTTAGCTTTGATAGTTATAAAAAAAAAAATAAAGCATAACCATACATAGAGCATTATATATATATATATATATATATATATATATATATATATATATATATATATATGTGTGTGTGTGTGTGTGTGTGTGTGTGTGTGTGTGTGTGTGTGTGTGTGTGTGTGTGTGTGTGCGTGTGTTTGTGTGTGTTTGTGTAATCTCAGATACCAAACTATACATCATTAGGATGTCTAGGATATAGGTACAATTCTGGTAAAAATGGACAAACACGAGGTGGGATCAGGTGCCATGGATGAGTGAGCATCCCCTGTCGACCGGTCACACCCGCCGTGAGTCCAGTCAAATTAAAATGAAATACGTTAGGAACGAATCTTCGTCATAATTGGTATACATATCTGAACAACCGCCATCGAACAGGTAACTCTACATTTCACTTAGTGAAACAGAGTATGTATATATATTATTTTTCTCCATTTGGCCTTGACTTTCAATATTCTTGTTACAAATATGAATCAAAGAATTTAATGTTATTTTTTCTGTATATTTATTGTAAAGAAACTTGAAATATAACTAATCAAATCGTTCTCGACGCTTATTAATTTTTTTGTTGCTTCCGGTCGCTAATTAGTGAGACCGGAGTATGTTAAATAATACACCTTAAAAATTTTAACCGTATTCTTGATTGCGATTCAGATTTTCTTAAACCATGCGGTTTAAACCACACCATTAAAAAACGCTTAACCGTAAAAATGTTTTAAACCAGGTTAATGGTTAAAGATAATGAAAAAAAAAAACCAGGCCTTTACCAATTCATCGATCTCGAGAGGTTTCAGTAGAACATATGTGACGGATGTAGCATACTTACAGGCACCTGGTCCCATCCTTTTTGGGATTCTCAAATCATTCTTCATTTTGCGACTGGTAAGTGTCGTATTCTGATTGACTTAGGGTTTCGAATATTAATTGCTTTTTTACATGGCAAAAAAGTCTTTGATTTTGAACCTCAAAGTAGTTACACAGCTTCATCAAGTTTTTGCATGTTTTCATGTACCTTACTTACATAATATTTAAAAAATCACATATACCAAAGTAATAATCTTCAGGATGTCCAGGAAACAATATACAAAACTAATTAATATTGAACAAACACGGGGCTCTGGGAATTTAGATGTGGGAACAGGTGCGATGGAGGAGTAAGAATTTCCTATTGACAATTTAAACACACCCTAGTAAACAGTAAAATTCAAATGTAATTAATACAGACGACTCTACAACTGCCATCGAACAGGCAATCTCATTAAAAACCAATCTCTAATCGCTCACGTTTTGTGATATGTCGCATATAGGATCTAACGCAATCCGCTATGGGGCCACTTGTAGATGACCTCGAAGGTGTGTCATTTTCGACCAATGAAAAAGCGACTTATAGAATCTTAAGCGATCAAATAGCAAAGAGATGTAAATATTTTTAACATATTTACATTGTGAACAACACTTAGCACATAAATACGGTAGTACAGAATTATATTCCTAACCCTGGATGAGTTCGAATAACAAAATATGTTCTGATGGGATTTTCTGACTGACTGTTCCCTTTTTTATGAAATAAATAATATCTCTGTGCCATTAATTTGTGTAAGTCGCATTTTTATTGATTGAACATTACACATCTACGAGAGGTCACCCGCCAGTGACCACATAGCGGATTGCGTTAGCTCCTCTACGCGACACATCAGAAAACGGGAGCGGTGAGTGTGACGTAAAACAAAAAACCAAACTATATATCAAATGTTCATATGTTGAACATATTCTAGCATGTCGGACCATTTGCGCAGTATAAACACCATATACATATGTAAGAAAGGATATTACTTTTTAAAGCGTAAAATTGACGATGGGAAAGCCGAAATCTTTGCGTTTCTCCTTTAGCCTGGTTGCTAATTTTACGTCTGTGTCTATAGTAAATACGAAATTTCAAATGTAAAATATTAAATATTAATACATTTAATTTGATACGTTATATCATTATATAGCTATAACAAACAAGGAAATGCTCAACTGCTCTACCCCAGCAGTACAAATAAGGTAATTCGTGACAGTAAAACGCTGTTCTGGTATTAATCAAGAGAAGGTATTGAAGGTCTAAGCAATAGGCTTTGTATCAATCGGCTCAAGTCTAGCATATTAACAATATGGGCGTCAATAAATAATGTAATCCTCTATTCCATGATCACCTTGGACTTGTGTATGAATACTTGGCATGACAGATAATGAGATATAATGACTATTGACTGTATATTGTACAGACGAAATGAAGAATCTTCCCAGCTAAGGAATGAAACTTAAACCCTCTTAACTACGACATGAAATATTGTTCATATAGATAATTAGTGCATTGAGTCTCCACCCTTCAAGAGGTTTTATATATAGATCTACTAGTGTAATAAATGCGATATCTATTTAGAAATTATGTACAGAAAGTATGCACAGGGCCAATACTAGAATTCCTTTTCTTCGAATTCGGTAATTTGAATTTTAAATTCCAAAACAGTCTTCCTTTGGTCATATTTCGAAAAAAGACGCAACAACAAAAATAGCATAATGGCTAATTATGTCTTTCTCATGGAGCTGGAAAACAATACGGTGAGTATATCTATATATGCTAAATTAAACCCCCTTTTAATGTTTATAATTATATAAAATATTCGAAAATTGTTGCTAGATATAAGTATTCCCGTGTGTGCTTTATATATATATATATATATATATATATATATATATATATATATATATATATATATATATATATATATATATATACATATATATTCAATTTGACATTTACTTATTGAATCTTCTTTTTTAGATATAAGTATTCCGGTGTGTGCTTTATATATATATATATATATATTTAAATTCGAAATTCTTTTAAAGCTAATATAGTCATTTTTTACAGTGGTTACTCTTAGACGGATTTCGGCTATACTTTTAGAGATATTATTTGGCCTTGTGTGATACCACTTTTTCTTTAGAAAAAACACGAACTTTTTAAATTGGACCTCAACCGATGAAGTCTAATTGACAGAAACGATATCGTCTTGAGCATTATAACTTTGGTATTATGTTTATAGTGTATATATATACATATATATTCAATTTGACATTTACTTATTGAATCTTCTTTTTTGTGATATAAGTATATATATATATATATATGTGTATATTTATATATATATATATATATATATATATATATATATATATATATTATTGAAAGTCCAAACGTAAAAGAAATTAAATATAAAAATACAGAATGCCACACCACAAAACAGTTTTAAGTTTTATTAACTTATATTGCGACACGTGTTTCGCGTTACAAACGCTCATCAGGCAATGGTCATCAACAAAAATGTATTGAATATATATATATATCATGAATCTCATAGTGGTAAAGTAAATACATATATAAGAAGTTGATGAAGTAGATAAGATAAGTTAATAAAACTTCAAACTGTTTTGTGGTGTGGCATTCTGTATATATATATATATATATATATATATATATATATATATATATATATATATATATATATATATATATTCAATTCGTCATTTACTTATTGAATTTTCTTTTTTAAAAAGTTACTTTATATTATTAAGATATAGATATTTACAATACAAAGGAATTAGAAATTTCAAATACACTAGAATACGACAAATGGGTATAATAACAAAATCAACACGAAGAAAAATTTATAAAGGATGCGTTTTTCTTTCTCCTCTCTGCACAGCTATCGCAACAAGATGAACAGAATTTGATAAAGCTGACAGTTACCGGATGCGGATTGTCATTTGTTGGAACAATGTTATCCTTATGCCTAATCTGCTTCCTGCCGTAAGTAATTTATCTTGTCGTCTTGCATATGGCGGACATTTATTTCCGTTGAAGGATTCTAAAACTTAAGAATTTTTAATTATTGGTTTTTCTATTTTTATTTTTCGTGAAATGTAGAAATATATTTTTCTCTTGATTGTGTATAATATGTTCAACCGTTGTTCATCTATAATTTAGATCCTCATTGGTTTCCAAGATATAACTTAATTTGGATTCCCAGGACAGGGTTTGATAAGTAAATATTATTGAGGTATCTTGTATCTTTTAGGTCAAAAGTCAAATAAATTCAGCAATAGTTTTAGCAGATGTTAGTATCGGACTAGGCGTCCATAACATAACTACCCTTTCCACTTGAAAGGTAGTTGATTAGAGTTAAAGTTTACAGTTATAACAATTGTACAAATAGAAGTCGGTTTCCACTTCCAAACAGAATTCTTCCGACAGTGAGGCTTTATAACATGTTCATGATCATGTTTTACCTCAACGAGTAAGACAACAAAATATTTACAATTATTATTATTATCACTTAAGTTACCTAAAACTTTCTAACTCCGATCACAAAAAAATTAATGTATTCAGTTTCCACGGTCAACCATTATTTTCTTTTCTTTATCAAATAGGCCTAGTCTTTTGTAAAACTAACTGTGACTGAGTGGGAAACTTTATGTTATTTTTCATTCACTTAAAAACGATGAGTTTAAGTATGATACTAATATCTGTATGATATTTTACCAAATAAAATTGTAAGATGCTAAAATGAATCCTAACAGCGTAAGAAAAACAAAGTAATATTGTCAGAAAACGAACGAGTCATCAAAATTATCAGAAGAATTATCTAGTAAACAAGCCTATAGAAACACAACCATACAAACCAGAACTACGAACTTTGGGACTATTTTTCTGTTTAGACCGGAAGCATATCATGTGTATTGATATATCGTTTATGAATTCATGGAGTAAGTGTAAATACAACAAGGTTCAGTTTTTAATATTTCGTCTTGAATTAAGACATCGTGCAAAGCGCACAAACCATAGCCCAATTATCTTGAGAATCCGAACACAAAATATTTACACTTACTGTGCCCAAAATCAGTTAAAAGTCGTGAGGTACACGATTAACATTCTTCGCCCTTGTATTCGCCTTTTTTTTATCAATCACCAAGACCACTTTTTACAGATACTTTCGTTTGAATGACTGCTGAATGGACTACATAACGTATAGACTAAATATGCATTATAGCTTTTACTTTTAAATAAAAATTAAAAATATATCACTAACCATAAGAAATTAGATCTTTAAATCTTTTATTTGATATTCATATTTCACTTGTTTATATATGTCTAGTTATGTATGATATTTTACAAAATCAAATTGCATGATGCTAAAATGAATCATAACAGCGTAAGAAAAACAAACAAAAAGCGTTATATGAATTTGTAGTTTGATCGAAGCTCACTCTATCGCTGTTATATCAACGGTATAATGGCGGAGCAGATGATTAAAATATCGTCTTCATATGATTTATATATCGACCAATTTATTGGAAATCCAAGACAAGTACTGAGTGTGACCGATAATGGTATATTTTGGCCTTGATTTGACTACGGACAAGCAGTGAGTGTAACCGATTGAGGTCTGTTTTGACCTTGATTTGACTACTGACAAACAGTGAGTGTGACTGATTGAGGTCCGTTTTGGCCTTGATTTGACTACGGACAAACAGTGCGTGTAACCGATTGACGTCTGTTTTGACCTTTATTATACCACGGGCTAATAGAGTGTGACCGATTGAGTTAAGTTTTGGTCTTGATTTGACTACGGACAAACAGTGGGTGTGACTGTTTAAGGTCTATTTTGGCCTTGATTTGACTACGGAGAAACAGTAAGTGTAACTAACTGAGGTCTGTTTTGGCCTTGATTTGACTACGGACAAACCGTATGTGTGACTGATTGAGGTCTGTTTTGGCCTTGATATGACTACGGACAAAACAGTGAGTGTATCCGATTGGGGTCTGTTTTGACCTTGATTGGACTACGGACAAACAGTAAGTGTGACTGATTGAGGTCTGTTTTGTATGTGATTTGACTCAACAAAATCGTAAAGGATTTGACCGATTGAGTTTATTTTGTTTTAAGGTGGAGATGACAAACTGTTAACTGCTTTGTTCTTGTTTTGACTGCAGTGTAACAGCCTGACCAATTGTGGTATGATTTGGTCTTGGTTTAACTACAATATTTTGGTGGATTAAACATACTGTGATCTGTGTTGGTTTGACTATAGACGCATAACAAATGATACTGATTGTGGTCTGTTTTCATTTAGATTTGTCTACGGATTAACATGAGTGTGACCAAATGTGGACTACTTTATCCTGGTACAAACTTATTGCGGGTATGACTGGGTCTTTATTTGACAGCGGCTCTGGCCGATTGTGGTTTGTTTTTTTTGTCTTGATTTGACTACAGACTCATTTAGTGTGGTAGATTAGGATCTAGTTTGATCTTGATCTATTTAGATTTTGGCAGGTATGGCCAGTCTGCCACACGATTAATTCAGCCATAGCACCTCTAGATCTCTAGATTTTCGTATCTGCTTATTGACCAGATGTATTACCTTAAGAATTTCCATTGTATCTGTTGATACCTTGATGTAATATGCTTTAAACATTAAGATTACATTGCTAAGAAAATTATCACTACTGACAGAATTTCTGTAAATATTTTTAACAATTTTAAAGTTATAGTTTTAATAAAGAGGCCAAAACCAATGCTCAAGACGAAATGTTTTTATCAATTAGACTTCATCAGTTGATCTCGAATTTGGTATTAAGTGTATATTTCCGAACGAAAAAGTGGTATTATACAAGGCAAAATAATAAATCTTAATGTATTGCCAAATCCGTCTATTAAGATAATATTGATTTGACTTACAGAATGGTGTCGGATGGCATGTTCATCCTGTGTAATTTGACGGTATCTCTTGTGTGTGCCCAGTTAGCTTTTATTGGTGCTGAAAACTCATATGATGAAAAGGTAAAATGAATTTCCTTTGCCCAACCCTCAATCTTTCATGCTTAATAACTTACATTCTATCCATTTCTCTCATGAGTCTGCCTTCACTCATGTTTTTGCAATCAATAAATATGATTTCTAATGCAGTGTGTTTGCTTCGCGTTATTTCATTGGTCGATAATTAACAAATCACTGCTATTTTTTATATATGACGTCACACAAAGTTCTGCTGACGAACTTCGATGCACTTGCTGAACTTTACATATTCAATATTTTGTAATACAATGCATATCGAACCATGTTTTCACTGTCTAGATTTCCTTGCATACAATACGAAACATAAAAACAATATCGTATTACTAAATCGTTATCGAAATAAACAAATCCATATCATAAACAATAACTACTCTTAAGCGTATCAATATACTCAACAAAGTACTTGGTCATAGATAAAGGTAGGAGACAGAATAAGTTAACGTTTCATGATGTTTCTTTCATTAAAATGCTATTTTAAAATGAGCAGGCATTAGAGTAGGGTTACCATGTGGCTATTTTAGAAAAACTGACAGGGTATCGGCGATTCATCTGTTGCAAATATTCATTTCTTTTCTGACAGGGGAATCGCCGATATCCTGTCAGTTTTTATTAAACAGTCACGTGGTAACCCTTAAGTGAAATACACGTTTGCACTTCATACACTTTATACAGCATATCAAAATAGTCAGACAAATCGTTTCATTGCATGTAATTTCAAGAGGAGAAAACCGGGAAAGATGCATCCGGATTCTTCCATCAGTAAATTCTTTGTTGATATAAACTAGAATACGTCGTTATCTAAATTGCAATATCAATTCTTTTTTCAACTCTTTTACAACTCCCGGAATTAAAGTTTATTATAAACCTTTTTATTTTTTTCTGTTCCACCACGGTTCGTGATAATAGTATGCAACTTCAGATAAAAATATAGGCAGCATCACTATCTATTATCCGAAAAAAATGATAAAACGTAGTGATAGGTGTCATATTTTAAAATCAGCCTACAGCAAAGTTATTTCTTAAACAAGAAAGAACTTTCATTTAAACTTTATTCCTCGCGGATGAAATGAAACGTAATATCAATCAATGTCCTCGATGTAAATACAGTGGATTCCTCTTAATTGCATAGCCAAAATGTTCGAGAAAATTTTGCAAATAAAAGGAATATGCAATTAACGAGAATACAGTATTTTAGTGAATAATGATGATTTATGTTCAATTTGTCCTTTCCGTTTTGTATATAATACTATTATAAACATCCTAGGTACACTAGTAATGGAATCTCATTAAGCATTAGAGTAAAATACTGAAATAAAAGCAAAATTTTCATAAAACTTAGTTTGGTATGTTCTCATTTCTATGTAAATAGTATGTCCATAGATAACTTTTTACCGTAATCAGTACATTTTCCCTCATTTTGGGGAATATTTTATGCAACTGACAGGGATTCCTGGTTTAATCTATGCCATTAAAAAGAATATTCAATATTCTAAGAGATAGGAAATGGCTTTGTTTTAAATTCTTATACAATTAACAGGAATATGCAATGATCAGGTATACAATTAAGTGGAAGCGACTATATACCGAACCGGAAGAGACTTTGTCCGACTTTCTGAATTCTCTTACACAGAGTTGTCGGTCCTTGCACTCCTCAACTATCTCTGTCAATATCTAAAAAGAAGTCCCAAAACACGTGGTCCACAGGATGTATAAAAACCCAAATTACACAGAATAAGAAAACTTTTCGCAAAAATATAGTCCCTATATTTGTATCCATTTTTAAAAAAAGTATTTTCACAGCAAATATTTTTTTTTCTATGTCAACACCGAAAACATATGCAAAAAAGACCGATACGTTATATAAAGCAAAATCGATAGTAGATTTATATATTTTGCCAGAATCTGGCAAAAGTTGAGACGTTGACAGAGATTGCTGAGTAGTGCAAGGACCGAAAACTCTGTGTAAGAGAATGCAGAAAGTTGGACAAAGTCTCTTCCGGTTCGGTATTTTTACATCGAGGACTTTGATTGATGTTTTACTTCATCCGCGAGGAATAAAGTTTAAATGAATGTTCTATGTAATATGACACAAAAAAACACCCCAAAAACCAACAAAACAAAACACACAAACATAGAATATTATATCACTTAGGTTTTTCATAATCCTTGATGTATTTAAGTTTTTTATTTTTTCTTTGTCTTTTAATTTTGAATTTGTAATACCATACTGTTTATGATGAATTAAGGATGTATATATTGATATCTATTTCAGAATTTCTGTAAAATTGCCACTGGGATATTGCACTATCTGTTTTTGTGTTTACACTTCAGCTCTTTAACGTATGGTATTCATCTTCTGTTAAAGGTAAGCTAATTTATGTACACGTATCGTAATATCGGTATCATTGTCGTAAAATCTCAAAATTGTATTGCTAATAGTTTGTATTGATACTTTTCTAAAGTTAACTATTCCAATATTCTTTTCACTTATAAAACTCATATGACCGCGACTTTTCACCGTTCTTTTATGATCTGTCTCCCACGACGTTAAAATATGTTCATACCATTTCCTTATTTGGATATCCTTTTCGAAAATCAACATCCGGGACTGTCTCAATTTTATTACAGAGCCGTTGCGACACATTTGTCGATTCGCACAATGATACAATATTAATTAAAAAGACTCAGAAATTTGTTGATACTAGAACCCTTATCTGTAGGTCAGGGAAAAGTTATACAATAAATTATAATTATAAAATGACCTAAAATTTCTATAGTATATATGTTGTAATTAATTTGCTATAAAGAGTCTGAGGGAACGACTATTTACACTAAGGCTCTTTGGTACTATAGTTCGGAAGTTTGTGATCCGTTTGAAGTTTTAGTCATCATCGTCGTCATCATCATCATCATCATCATCATCATCATCATCATCATATATATTATATACATAATATGTTATTATGTGAAATTTTATACGTTTTGTTTGTTAATTTTCAAGCTGCGTCCCAGCCAGTTAATGGACAGATATACCAAGCGAATGTCGGTGATGCTGATATCCTGGGGTACACCATTCGTTATCGTTTTATTAACAGCATCCCTTCACTGGCAATCATATGCATCTAGTGATTTGTAAGTAACTATATTGTTTTAGCTGCATTAGGCTTTACCAATTTTTATTATGTTCAGACAAAACACAAAACGACAGAAAAACACAAGACATTTTTAGGAGAGAACAAATCCAATTTAATGCAGATTTAAGTATTTTCCTAATGTGTTTATAAAAGAAAAAGAAAATAAAACATATAAAAATCATATATTTGGAACATATTAACAAATAACATGAAATGTCACTTTTCACAGTGATGAAAGTAAATGTTCATCTGTAACCGTTGAATTTAGGGCTTCGTTCCAAGAATTTCATGAAATTATACATAAATGTATATCATTTTGTACCATGTTTTAGTTCACTTAAAATTAATTATTGTATTGTTTTCAAAATCACGGGGTTAATAGATTATGCAGTATAAAACCCTTTTTGGATTCGTTATATATCTATATATCTGTCTATCTACCTGTGTATCTATCTATCTATCATACGTACAAGTGTTCTCTCCTCCTCATCTAATTTTCTTGTTATCCCCTGCCCGTTGCCGGGGTCAGGCTTTTTACTATGTCCGGGACATATCTTCCTCGTTTCTTCAACTAGGCTTCTCATATTTGGTGCTTTTTTATTTTATTTATCTAGGGAATATCTATTCTTTTTCCCCAAAGTTCACCATATGTCGGCAGATATAAATCTTAGGTAACTGGTTGTTTTTGTCAGATTATTTATACAGGGGTAACCATATGGCCTTTCCGTTTTTTGAGAGTGCGTATAATTGAAAAGATATACCAATGAACTTAATTGGCGACAGAATTCTGTCGAGGATTAATCCAGACGATAGGCCAAACATGAAGACGTCGAACCAGATTCTTTTTCAGAGTGGCTAAAAGCTATACGATGGTTGATAAAATGTCGTATTTGTAAACTTAAAGAAACTAAGAAAACACGTTATCCCTCTGTAAAGTTATCCAGAAGTGGTAACCCAGGTGGATAGATTACATGACGAATATGTACGGGTCCCAGCAGACAAAGTCTAAAATAATAGTTTTTTATTTGTAAGACACATTAATCTAATTGTTTATTAGAAGAACTAGTTAAATACGAATTCTGGTAATCCTAAATACACACATAGCTCACTTTCAAAGGACGAGATCATTCCAAATCACATGTTCGTATTACGCTCTTTTGATGTACCTAAAACCGATACTGATTTTGAGCTACAATATCTATATTGGACACCTAAATTTCACAAAACCCATATAAGCAGAGGTACATAGCAGGATCCAGCAAATAAACTAAACCTCTATCTCTACTCCTTACCAAGATACTGGCAGCCTTTAAGGAGAAGCTTCAGTAATACTGCACAGTTACTTATTCCAGAAGCAGTGTGAATCAGATGTGGATACTTAAAAATTCTAAACAACTTTTAGAAATTTGAAGGCGCACAAGTTTTCTCAAATTCACAGTATTAAAACATACGACTTCACTACTCTTTACACAAGAATTCCACAAAAAAATTAAGAGAGATTTTTAGCATGATAGACAAATTTTTTTTACTAAAGCTGGTACTGGAAAATTGAAATATCTAGTCATTGGTTATCATGATACTTATTTTGTCCAACACCACTCAACACTTGGTCTTTCAACAACTATCGGCATTCTTATGGGAACCAATTGAGCAGCGAACGAGAAATTTAATACACAACAGAATCAAGCACACACGCTTCAATATTTAGACATTTTACTTACTATAGACATAGACGGTAAATTAACAACTAAGATTTACGACAAACGCGACGATTTCGGCTTTCCCATTGTAAATTTCCCACATTTAAGTAGAAATATCCTACAATCGCCAGCATATGGAGTTCATATTTCACAAATGATCCGATATACCAGGATTTGTACAATATATGAACAGTTCATATACAGAGGTAAACTACTCACTGACAAATTATTGACACAGGAATTTCGAAAACCGCTTTTGATGTTAACGTTCAGCAAATTTTACTCAAATGTTGAGTTGCCTGCTCGATAGCATTTTTTAGACTTCTGTACAAATTATACGAGGATTCGTTTTTCACATTGAATTTGACTGTAGACTCACGGCGGGTATGACCGGTCAACAGGGGATGCTTACTCCTCCATGGCATCCGATCCTACCTCTGGATTTCCACAGGTCCGTGTTTGTCCGGTGTTTACCAGATTCGTATCTATATACTGGACATCCTAAAGATTTATACTTTGGTATCTGAAGTTTTCTATATTATATTGGCGATATGCCCCATAAGGCGGACGAATTCGTACGAATCGTACGAATTAGCCTTGTTTTGGTATAAGATTTCGATTCAGATTTAGAATGTCTATAGAGATAAGCTGAAATAGAGGTGTATTTTATCATTTCGTACGTCTCTTAAAGATAATGTTTTAAATACATGCTTTAATCCACTGAGGGTAGCAAAAATACAAAATTGAGCGACTTTATTGGCTTACCGAAATTTCCCCAGAAATTGTACAACTTCTTTATGCAAATCTATATACCGCGGAATGGTGAATCATATTTAATAGATTTGTAATTACCGTTGAGCAGTGAAAGAGAGTATTGAACATTTTTATTGACCCAGTAAAACATTTGTAGCAAATCTAAATATACCCGAAGCATTCGTTGAGCATAACTTTCAAACTTTCGGATAAAATAGGAGTAAATATTATCACTGGCATGGATACACAACAGGAAATGCCCGAGAACGTGGGGCATCGATTTCCTATGATATTTGTCAGACAAATCAAAGTACTGAAGTACTGATACGAGTTGATGGTAATCGTAAGTTTTAATGGGGTATAGTACACTCAGTATACTGAACAAAAATACAATGTGTACACATGCTTGAAATATATTGCAGGTTAATTTCATTGAAGGGTACCATTGTCATGTTGAATTTTGAATTTACGGAGTTTCCAAATTAACAAAAAGCTTCGAGAATCACCCAATTTTATTTCAAATAAGAACAATACTGACAATTAAAACATCACAATTTTTTCACACTTTTTACCATTTATATCACACATGAGTAGGTTATAGGTCGAATTTTAAATTACTTTTTAATTCGGGTAGTATTGTACCCTTGCGCTATACTTCCCATCAGTAGCCTTAAATCTGTAGGTCAATACGTGTGCATGTAAAACATTTTCCCAACTTCAAAGACTGCCGCGAGTTTCTCATCAGTGAAAATCACATGAATGAGGAATGACGCAACTTCTATGTCTAACTTCACAGCCAGATCTTGCCAGTACACAGTAAGGGAAACTTGACCAAAATTAATTTGCATATTAATCGTTCGCAAGAATTGTTAACAGTCTAGTCAATCGCTTTTAATGCCAATTCTAGCACAAGAGTATAATGGTAAAAATAATTGAAAAGTAACATTCTAAAGCAAATTTATAATATCTTAAAAATTCATAAAGGACACCAAATTGACCTTTAATAGCATATATTTCAACAAGTCTTGTAGAGCTATATTTTTCAGTGAATTATTACTAAATTTTCGTCGTTTTAAAAAGCAGAAATATACGAATAAAAGTGTGGTTTGGAAATTCCAATCTTAAAAATCATGTTGCTGAAATGCGCATACATGTGTAATTTCCCGTCAATATAATGTGTTATTAACCCCATACTGCAAAATGTGCTTTGACTTGTTCCCAATAAACAACTTAGCATAACATTACTGAGTTGATGTTCCATCAACTCTAAAAATGCCTTTAGATATTAAAGCGGCATTAGCTGTGTTTTTTAATGGTTTACCATTTGTACTACTTATATTGCAATAACAGATATCAGATAATAAAGAGAGATATGCACAAATACAATTCTTAAATTCCTACATAGTTTTTGAAAATTGCTTGAGAAACCTAGGTTTGGCTCTTTTTCAATTGCAATTTTATATTTATATATGAATACCACACCGAACCCGACCTTATGGTCACAAAATATACAGAAATATAAGAATGTTATGCCTGTGTAAAGCTCTTGTTTGTTATTGTACGTCGAGTACAAGAAGTAAAAGTAGAAAAAAAAAATGAAATAATTATTTTTGATAAACACTGCTATTGCCCCTTTAAATACATATTAATTAATTCATTGTAAGTATCTTTGTCATTTGGACCATATCCATGGTGATTTTAAAGTTAATTTCTATTTTTAACCCAGATATCAAATGTTTAATCGAAAACACGTGTAACCTAAAGGTAACATGTGCTATCTTACACACGGTTATATATATATAAAAAAACCGACGTATCCTTGAATCACTCAATCATGAATGACATAAAAAGTTACCGATGTTTACGAAGTATATATAATACCTGATCGATTTGTTACTTGGCATACAAGAAGGTGTCGATAAGAATAATGTCAGGATCGATATTCAAATGGCTGAGCTGCTTTGATGAATGTCTAAATGAAAGTGGACAATTTCAGAAGCTGCATAAAATCGATAATAATAATACAAACATTTCTTAAGTTTTTAAATACCATAATATTTAAATAATTCTCCCCTAATGCGAATTCATGACAAACATTTAAATATTTTAAGGCTAGAAACAGTTTGAAGATTTGATTACCAAAAGGCACACTTCATTGGCAGAGTTGTTGAAAGTGACCACCCATGAAATATGCAAATCCACATTAGTGCGTTCCATTTTAATCACATTTGTAAATTACAAAGAGTGAATGTTTTCCCTCTCAAGTGACGATGACTTTGACCAGATGACCTTGAAACTTTAGGCAAATATTTATCACATTAACCCCAACACATCAACCCCAACTGTCGTCAAATTCATTTTTAGGAAATTGGCATTTTCTGTTCAATGTGTCAATAACCTTTCATCCGATATCACGGAGACACTATAATTCACATCAATTGCATATGTTTATAAAAAAGACATAGTTTTCTTTTAGGAAACTGGCATTTTTTAAAAGTCCTTACCAGTCCCTAACCCCTCCTTTTTGTATGAGTAATTCAAAATATGTATCCTACTTCACCACCCACCCGCCCGACATTTACCATACTTTAACTAAGTTTACATGTCGACCAAAAAAGGTATACACATGTAGCTGAAGACATTTTCTAATTTTTCTTAGAATTTGAAAGAATTTACATTCTTATGAACATTTTTTCCACAAAATATTATTTTGGCAGATGTTGGCTTCCCTCTGACAACTGGACAAGATGGGCGTTTCTGGGTCCGCTCCTTGTTATTCAACTGGTAAGTTATGTCAACTGTGAAACTATCCACATTTTAAAGTCGACGTTACATTTAACTCTGTTTGAAAACATTTACAATAACGTGCAATTAGTCGTTGTCACTTAAAAGAATACATGGTTTCTTGGATCTCCCATCAACTCCAGACATCAGAGCTTCTGCAACACTGATAAATTTGACTATTGATAAGTAACTGGAAATTGAAATTGTATAGCACTGGTAGGGCTACATGAACTGACATAAGCATGCATGTTACTCTATTTTCATATTATCTCCACTATGTTAGATAAATATCATGAATGAAAAATACTATTATTTGAATCCCAGTGCCATTTTAACTTTATGCAACCATATCGCTTGCGTTTTTGTAAGCCGGACTTCCAGTACTTTGATTATTATTGTTCTTCTTTATAGATTAACGGCGTCATTTTTGTTATTGTCATGTCTGTGAGATTTTATATAGAAATCAGAAATAAATGCCGGGTTTTCAGAGTCATCAGGTAAGTCATATATTTACAACCTCAATGTATCTCCACTCTCTGTAACATCATACCTACGTTACCCCGTTATAACGTCATACATACGTTACCTCGTTGTAACGTCATATCTACGTTACCTCGTTGTAGCGTCATACCTACGTTACCTCATTGTAACGTCATATCTTCGTTACATCGTTGTAACACCATCCCTACGTTACCTCTTTGCAACGCCATCCCTACGTTACCTCGTTGCACCGCCATCTCTAAGTTGCCTCGTTGTAGCGCAATTCATACGTTAACTTCCTGTAAAAGATCCCTAGTTTACCTCGTTGTAACACAATCCCTATGTTACCTCGTTCTAAGGTCATCCTTACATTACCTCCTTGTAACACCATCCCTACGTTACATCCAACTAACGCCATATCTAGATTACCTACGTTGTAACGCCATAGCTACATTACCTCGTTGTAATGCAATCCCTTAGTTACCCCATTGTAGCACCATACCTTCGTTACCTTGTTGTAGTGCAATCCATACGTTACCCCATTTCAATGAAGTCCAATACCGATTACCGCCATTCAGCATCTGATCTTCGAAACGAATCATAAATATATACATATTCAATCTAACATTTTTGATTTTATATATTGCTAATATGAAATGTTATATTTCATTAATGTTTATATGATTGCAAAAGACATCGTCAATTATAAATTATTACGATAATAAGGAGAAATCATTGTCAGTATTATTTTTCTTTACAGAAATCAGATAACAACAGCCATATCTTTGGCACCTGTCCTCGGCTTGACATGGTCTCTTGGATTTGCCGTAACCTTAAACTCAGCAATATCATTACAGTATATGTTTGTTATTTTAGCGTCGACACAGGTACATATGTTTTAGAAAAAAAATTGAATAATTATGAACTGAAAATGTATGTATTGTTTCACCACAAAATATTATCGTATTATGTAAAATAAAGATTTTATGGAAAGTTTTCCGTTTAGATTCAGCTTGTGAGTAATGTTTTTTGGTTTTTTTTCGGGTAGCTAGGTTACCATTCGTTATATGGTGACTAAATAAAATTATTGTACATGAAGACTGAGTCAACATTACGACAACAAAAAGAGACTTTAATAACTGTGCAATGTTAACAGGTGTTGAATATGATCAATGAATATTGGACGACTATGGACTTCCGGAAAATGAAAAATAGCGATCCTAGAAATGACATCAAATTCAAATTAGCTAAAACAAGATGAAAATACATGTATATAAGCCTATATTTCAGCCGTGAATGATAATTTTAGCTAGTAAATTTTTTTAATGTATCTACGGTACATATATTAGTAATAAAATAAAATTTTATAAACTTCCTGTGTTAAATTCCAACACCAAATATTTTTTTCTTCAAAGGGCATGTTGATTTTTCTGGGTCACGTGATGACAAACAACACTGTACGAAAGACCCTGTGTGCCACTATTAACCCGGTGGACAACGACATTACAAATTCTTCGGGCATTAGTGGAAACTACACGAAGTCTTCATCACTTGTTTTTGAAATTGATCAGGCCATTGAACATGGGTAGGTAAGTAGTAGTTTTATATTTCTGTAAATATTGTGTTTATTGATACACTTTGAAAAAAATATTTGTTTTTGTTTTTTTGCCTAATAAATTGAAAATGAACACAGTAAGTTGGTCGTATACAGGAAATTATACTTTAAGGATTTTTAAGACGTTCCCGCCTATCATTGACCATGCGCTGAACTAAGGTGGATGGATGGACAGAAGTTTTCCCTCTCTTGTTATTGACCATTAAATTAAAATTGTACCTAAGCAAGCCTATTTGTAGTGGTATTAAATATTATAAACATAATACCAAAGTTATAAAGCCATTCATTACTCTATGTACAGACGAAAACATGTATCTTCAGCCATGAAATATATTGTCCCCTACAGGCAGTTTGGTAAACAGAACTCCTTGTATGTATGAAACTCGATTTGTAATAAACATATGGATTAATGGAAACGCCCATTCTTTAAACCGGAAATATTGTGACAGCTTTGTGTTAAGCTATAATTCCAATGTCCCTCAAATTGTTGTGATTTGTAACACACACACACACACACACACACACACACACACGAGTTTATATATATATATATATATATATATATATATATATATATATATATATATATATATATATATATATATATAATGAATCAATTATTTCTAGTTTAACCAAAGAAATAAACAGGTGCAAATTTGTAAAATGAATATTTTGGCATAAAGCCTTGGCATATGATTTGTTTTGTTATTTTCAAAATTCGAAAACATTCTGAGAGAAAAACATCGACTCTGACTCGGACTAAAATCAATTAAAAATCATTTGTTAACCTAGATGTTCTGACCAGTAGAATTGTAATGCTAATTTATCATATTGATTTACTTCATATAGAATGCATTTAATTGATTAATATTTTGGTCCCGTTTTTAAATGAATCACGTTCACTTTTTCTTTTCAGTGGGAATATCAAAGAATACGATCTTGACAACCAAAAGGCTGTACCGCATAGTTTACGTGTACCAGAGAACACCTGCAGAAAACGTTGTCAGAGCGACCCGAAATAGAATATCCTGTTTTGCAACGTTAAACTCTTAGGAAGAACTCTTTGATGTATATTTCACTTTATGTTTTCAATGCAATACCTGAATATTATTTCTACAAGTAAATTTGTTCCATTAGTTTGAATTATGACAATATTGTTTAGATTTTATTGATTCTTATATCCTTTTCAATCCTGCTTTTAGTAATTTTCCATTCATTCATTATCCGAATTTCATTGTTGTAATTAACATTTTGTTTGATGGACTTGGCTATTTTGGTATCTAATTCATCTTTTATATAAAACGAAAAGGTCGACTACATCCGTTCCCATGTTTATGAGTTTTACCTTAAATTATGCAACAAAATAAATATCGATTCTATTTACCATGGCAACATTATATATTTATAGTTATCTCGTGAACTTAAAATGATTTCCAATTTCATGATCTTAGTCATATTACCTATACACTTTTGCGTCTGTTTCAGAAATGTTTCAAATTTCTATCAATTAATAACATTGCAATGTGATAAACCCATCTACCCCTGACAATAATAGATTCTACTGTAAATCAATGACACGGACAAGTCCAAATGTGTCTTTAAGGGTGTATGAGTTAATGCAAATGGACTGACCATAACGATTTATGTTCTGATAGTATGCTATAAATGACCTTTATCTATAGCAAAAAATGTGGGTCATGTGGAGACTTCATCAGTTGAGCTCCAATTTAAAATATATGTTTATTTTCTAGAGAGAAAGTGGTATCATACAAGGCCAAATGATAACTCCAAATGTATAGTAAAAAATCCGTCTAGGACTAACAACAGTAAAAAGATTACCGTCTTAGCTTTAGAAATGGCGTTATCAGTGTGAAATATTACTTTAGTATAAGATTATCATTTATGTTCTTATAAATGTTATAAATGACCTTTATTTCTTTCAGAAAGTGTAATCCATATAAAGAGACCGACTGTACCTACTTAAGCACTGATACATGTTCTAAGGACCTTTATTTCTATCTGAGCATGCAATTGGTGTACAGAGACTGACCATAACGACTTAAGTTCTGATAAACTGTTATAGGGGACATTTATCACTATCATAGCATATGATTCTTATAAAATGTTATAAAGGGTCTTTTTTTCTCTATCAGAGCATATGATTTTTATAAAATGTTATAAGGGACTTTTATCTCTATCAGAGCATATGATTTTTTTTATAAAATGTTATAAGGGGTCTTTATCTCTCAGAGAATATGATTTTTTATAAAATGTTATAAGAGGCCTTTATCTCTATCAGAGAATATTTTTTTATATAATATTTTAAGAGGCCTTTATCTCTATCAGAGAATATGATTTTTATAAATATAAAACGTTATAAGGGACCTTCATCTCTATCAGAGCATATGATTCTTATAAAATGTTATAAGGGACATTTATCTCTATCAGAGCATATGTTTTTATCAAATGTTATAAGGGACGTTTCTCTATCAGAGCATACGTTTTTATAAAATATTATGAGAGACATTTATCTCTTTTTTAGCATAGGATTTTTATTAAATGTTATAATAAGGGACCTTTATCTCTATCAAGAGCATATGCCAAGCTAATTCCGAATTATGGTTTGACTAGTACCTGACTCGGATTTATTGCTAAAAATACATTTTATCATAAATAAATTTGATAATTTGTGTCAAAATGACATAGTAAGTAGTAGCATGTGTAAATACTGTGTAGTATGTGCTATTATGGGGTAGTATGTGCTATTATGGGGTAGCATGTGTTATTATGGGGTAGTATGTGTTATTATGGGGTAGTATGTGGTAGTGTATCGATACAACACAAACAATTTCGGTTACGGTTTCACCACTAGGTTTACCTATCCAACTCTAATTTATTGCTAAATCACATTCATTATCGAAAATAATTAGATAATTTGTGTAAAAATGACATATATAACAGTAGTATGTGGTATTATTGGGTAGTATGTGTTAATACTGGGCAGTATGTGGTATTATGGGGTAGTATGTGTTAATACTGGGCATTATGGGGTAGTATGTGTTAATACTGGGAAGTATGTGGTATTATGGGGTAGTATGTGTTAATACTGGGCAGTATGTGGTATTATGGGGTAGTATGTGTTAATACTGGGTATCATGGGGTAGTATGTGTTAATACTGGGCAGTATGTGATATTATAGGGTAGTATGTGTTAATACTGGGCAGTATGTGGTATTATGGGGTAGTATGTGTTAATACTGGGCAGTATGTGGTATTATGGGGTAGTATGTGTTAATACTGGGCAGTATGTGGTATTATGGGGTAGTATGTGTTAATACTGGGCAGTATGTGGTATTATGGGGTAGTATGTGTTAAAACTGGACAGTATGTGGTATTATTGGGTAGTATGTGTTAATACTGGACAATATGTGGTATTATTGGGTAGTATGTGTTAATACTGGTCAATATGTGGTATTATTGGATAGTATGTGTTAATACTGGGCAGTATGTGGTATTATTGGGTTGTATGTGTTAATACTGGGAAGTATGGGGTAGTATGTGTTAATACTGGGAAGTATGTGGTATTATTGGGTAGTATGTGTTAATACTGGGCAGTATGTGGTATTATGGGGTAAATCGACGTGCCCTTTAGAAGCTTGCCTGATTTTTATTGAGCTAATCGTAACCTGTTACACGCGTGTGCCATATTTGGGCCACAAAATCGAAAAATATACAAATGAGCTGACAAAATTGAGTTTTGTGACACAGAATAGAATAAACCGGTCCCACATGACGCCATTTTGTGGCACCAAATTCAATTATGTGGGACAAAATTAAATTTTGTTACAAAATTGAAAGTCTGTACATACTAAAAATGGATTTTGTGGACAAAATTTAGCATTGTCCCACATGGCGCCCCGTACAAACGGACATTTGTTCCTTATCCATGTGTAACTTGTAATCTATATCAGAGTGCTCGAGCATCCGCTCAGCAAGCAGAGCTTCTTGGCAAAATCCTACTCACACAAAAATGAAACATTTTAACGCAATAACAACCAAGTCACGTGTCTTGAAAGGTTCTGTACTTTTAGTAAACACTTGAAGCATTACCAGTGTCCATAGGACAGAGCTAGATGTGTTTAAATCCTGACGATATCCCCATAACAGTGAAAGTAAAAAAAAAACCTAGAATATCGGGGTGTTACCAATCCCCACTTTTGTCAGTTATGCAACATACACATAGAAGCCGCACGGACTGTGACATTAACCCTCTGGAAAAGCCATAAATAGGATCCAAGCAAATGCAGGATAAAAAAATCTCCCGTTGCGGTTAGTAAACATTTGTAATAGATAACCTATATCGAGCACATAGTTCAAAAGTCCATGTATTGAAATAACGTATTACAATACAAGGTATCCACATCGATCGTATGTTTGCGATATATCAAGTTTAAAAAGTCTCCTGGAGATGTATTGCAAAATAAAAACAAGAAAATCATTACGGAACACATTACACAGGCAGAGGTCAAATTCACCAGTAAAGGCAAAGTTATTGTTTTCTCCAAAATATTAAATATGAACTTCTAACACTGTGTGATGTGAACTCTTCGCCATGACTGAAACGAAGACCAAATATTCGTGTTACGGTGGCATAGAGGGGACGCTTGCATAAAAAATTATCTCGTTCCCACAAGTTATTATCTCGTTCCCACAAGATATTTATTCTTGGAAAATTATTTTTATTTCGTTCCCACAAGTTATTATCTCGTTCCCACGACTTATTAACTTGTGGGAACGAGATAATCAACCAATCATATGAAAGAGGAGGTACTAAAGACCGGATTTTTTCCTGACATTGTCCGGGTATGACCGGACGGGGTTTTATGTTCATTTAACAGGAAATTAGTATAATAAATTTGTAATTTCATGAATATTTAGGATATAAGCTACAAATATGACCAAACGTTTCTAAACATTTTCTGTTTTTTTTTTTAGTATCTTGATAGGCTTTTAAAATCGGCATACAATGTGCCGATCTCAGATTTACCTGAACGTTGACCAGAATTGTCCTGACGGGGTTTCATTTGATTTAAAAGTAAAATAACATGGTAACTTTGTGTTTTAGGAAAAATAAGGTTATAACCTACACATATAAACAATAAATTATATACATTTGTATTTGTATAGTATTTTGATAGCTTTTTAAAAATAGGCATGCTTCGTGCAGATCGGGGGGGTTGAGCTGAACGTTGACCAATATATGACCGGACGGGGTTTATTTGCATTTAAATGGAACAGTATAATAAATTTGTAATTTTAGGAAACTTCAGGATATAAACAACACATATGACCAAATATTTGTATAAAACAATTATGGGGTTATCTCTCCTTTGGGCCACATAAGGGGCAAAAAGGGGTTTAAATTTTGTACTTCTTTAAAAATCCTATCTCACAAACCATTGTATGGATTGCCTTCAAATTTAGTATTGAGACTCTATAGGGGATGGGCTACAAAGTTTCCGAGGGAAAATAAAGGCTAATAAATCGGGCCCACTGGCGCTGAAATCAGTTAAAAATTCAAATTTGTCAGATTTCAACAAAAATTGGTAGACAGTATCCCCTAGTGAAGTAAATCTGCATTTGTGTAAAAGAAATTGGTTACGCCCCTTTGGGCTCTATAAGGGGTCAAAATGTTAAAAAAAAAATCTTCAAATGTTTTCATCTGACGAACCATTAGGCTGACATCAACCAAATTTGGCAGGCAACCTTTTCATTGAAAGCTGCTTAAAGTTTGCCAACATTTTAGGGTTATCTCCCCTTGGTGCCACATAAGGGGCAAAAAAGGGGTAAAATTGTGTACTTCTTTATAAATCCTGTCTCATAAACCAGTATATGGATTTGTTTCATCTTTAGTAATGAGGGACAATAGACCAATTTTAATAAGATCTCATAAATATTCATAGTATTAGAAATTGAGGCTTAACTAGGCACAGTATGTAAACAATATGGCGGCGCCCATTGACGATAAAAGCATGTATCGCAACGAGCGATTTATCGTGTTTGCCGCATATAGATTTCAGTTTTATTAAAATATTTTTATCAAACATGTCAAGTAGCCCATGGAGAGGGCAGACTCAGATTTCAGACTCCTGTGTCCCTACTACTGGCATACTGTTATGTTTTATATATATTGCTGCCAATACTACCAACAATAACAAATTGCCCAGATCAAATTTGTCGGACTACGATCGATATCCCGATCACTTCTTTACTAGGCCTTCTTATGGTCTATCATTTATAACAAAAGGCCAAAATTCTGCCTCGTTTATAAATAACTTTTTGGGGGTAAAAAAGTAACTTAAAAATCCACAATCCTCTGTCCATCTGCCTTCAAACTTCCTTATGGAAGAGACATTATCCGAGTTTTTCCCAATTTTTCTTCTTCCTTTTTGACTACTTAGATTAATATACAATAACAAAAATGGGATATAGGCAGGCATAAAAATTCTGAAATTCCTATATATTTTGTGAAAATTGCTGAGAAACCCAGGTTTGGCACCTTTTTCAATTAATTAACTCAACCTTACTATTTGTATATGAATACCACACTGGACCTGACATTATTTTCACAAAATATAAAAGAATATAAGTTATATCTGTGTACAATAACAAAAATGAGATATACGCAGGCATAAAAATTCTGAAAATCCCATATATTTTGTGAAAATTGCTGAGAAACCCAGGTTTGGCACCTTTTTCAATTAATTAACTCAACCTTACTATTTGTAATTGAATACCACACTGGACCTGACATTATTTTCACAAAATATAAAAGAATATAAGTTATATCTGTGTATATCTCTTATTTGTTATTGTACATTAAGTACAAGCAGTAAAAGTAAAAAAAAAATGAAAAACCACTTTTTTGGTAAATACGACTAATGAATTTTAAACTGTCGTACAACTTCAGTTTTTTTTTGCAAAACACATTACCAGGTGAGCGCCTACAGGCCCCTTGGACCTTTTGTTTTATGTATTGTATGCTCTAGTTATTAAAAAAATAACAGCTTAAAATAAGCCCAAGGATTATCTGACTTAAAAAATTATTCAAGGTGAACATGTCAGACAGAAAGTTAGACAATTTTTATACTGTAAATCCGGAAATGCTCGCGGGACTATATTTTGGCGATACACAAGTTCTTAATTTATTTGCAAGATAATATTTTCGCAATTTTAGATGCGAAATTCGTCATACTATTATCAAAATAATCACAATAATTTTATTTTCGCCAGCAAGTTAATAAAATTCTCGCGAATAAAACCGGATTTACAATATTGACAAATTAATACAAATTTTGATTTTTTTCCCATGATTTGCTTTAAAGTCTCTCGTTTTATAAGTCATAGACACTATTGTTTTGTGTTTTTACGTATTATCTTGTTTATTGGTTGTTCAATATAATTTTGCTGAACATTAGATGTAATAAATAATGATGGAACATAACAAATGTGTTCAATTCATGATATCCATGCTTTATACATCTTAAAACATACTGAACCCGTTGTCATTTGTATATAACTTAAAACCATACTGTACACGTTTTCAATGGTGGATTACTACAGGCAGAACATTGTAGGCCTTGTATATATATATATCCTAGACCATACTCGACCCGTTGTCATTGATGTATGACAACAGGTAGAGTATTTGTAGCCCTTGTAATTATCCTGCACCAAACTCTACTGGGTGTCATTAATGGACTACAACAAGAAGAGTATTGTAGGCTTGTATATATCTTAAACTATACTGTACCCGTTGTCACTGATGGATGACAATGTAGAGTATTGTACGACTTGTATATATCTTAGACTATATTGTACATGTTGTCAATGGTGGATTACAACAGGTAGAGAAAGGTATTCTAGACCATAATCTATCCGTTGTCATTAATGGATGACAACAGGTAGAATATTGTAGGCCTTTGTGAATATCTTACACCATATGCTACCAGCTGACATCGATAAATGACAACAGGTAGAGTACTGTAGGCTTTGTTTATATCTTTAGCCATACTGCACCCGTTGTCATTGATGGATTTCAACAGATAGAGTATTGTAGACCTTTATATATCATAGACCATACTCTACCCGTACTCATTAATGGATGACAACAGGTAGTGTACTATAAGCCTTGTATATATCTTAAACCATACTGTATACGTTGTCAATGGTGGATTACTACAAGCAGAACATTGTAGGCCTTGTACATATCTTAAACCATACTCTACCCGTTGTCATTGATTGATGCCAACAGGTAGAGCAATGTAGATCTTGAATATATCCTAGACCATTCTCTACCCGTTTTCATATTCCATACCCCCTAAAATGACTTAAGAAATATGAAATCAATCATAACAGTTAATTCATTTTTTTACCAACGGAACCTATCGTTTTACATCCCCTCTGATGTGCAAACTGCAGCAGTAATGAAAAATAAATAAATGCAGGGGAAGAAATAATTTTAAAAAAAGAGATTGCATTACAGTCAGATTTACTTGTATGCAAAATCTTTTTTCCAAGTTGACACAAATTCATTTTATTTTTACCAAATGTGTGACCAGTGTTATTTTCCCCAAATTGGCAGAAAAAGGCCCGGCGCTACTTGATAAAAGCAACTTGCAATTTGTTTGCAGCGGATAACAATTCTAGATGGAAATGAATTAAGCATCTTATGTTTTAACCAACAACAAAAAATGGAACTGATTCATGTACCACGTGATAATCGATAACTTTTGTGCAATACTAGTATCCTTTATGATGATGGAGCGTAACTCTGTAAACTTCCCGCGGGATATATGTTTCAATTATTTTTAAAATGTTGGAAAACTATGCGTCCGTGATAAAGACATTACGGCTTACTATGAGTAGAGCTAGATCTACAGCCACTTGACAAAAGTTTAAAGACATTATCATTTTTGTATATATAAACATACACACATACATTGTGTGTGTGTATATATATATATATATATATATATATATATATATATATATATATATATATATATATATATATATATATATATATATGTAATATATATATATAACCATTCCCTGCCATCCATCAAGTGATTTTCGAAACTCCTGATATATTAATTGTTATGTAGCTTTGATGATATCGCTTGCGTGTGTCAATCTTTCATTGAAATTATTGAATAGAAAATAATGTTAACGTCAGCAGTATACCTGTGTATTATGTCGTATTGTAAAGGAATAGTCATGTAAAAACACACTGCTACGAACAATTATCTGTTAAACACTATATTAATTTAATGGCATAGACGAAGTATACACACTACGACCAGAATACTGTATGTGCATTTAATTTAGCGCACTCATATTTTAGTGCTCTCAAGGGGTATAGACTTATTAGCACTATCTTAATTTCATTGTTTTTACCTTGTATACACTATAACGGGGTGGAGAAATTTTAGCGCTGCCCCTGAATTAGCTCAATAACTTGAGCGCGAAAGGCGCTAATAAACGAGTACCACTAACATAAGTAAACGTACAGTATAGCAGTGTTTTCATGAATTACTTTGGTCAGTACGAAAATTACTAAACCGCAAATATTCAAATTCATACATTGGCACGTACCGAACGAGCACGCAAGTCATGTTTTCTATTTCAATTTTTAACCGCAGCCAATATATATATATATATATATATAGGTAGGTAATTATAGGTATGCCTTTTCTCTTATCGGATAGATAGCCTCTCCACCCAGCTGGGCATCCCTGAACACATATTTCGTTAACGTAATCACAGGAGCTATTAGAGAACACAAATAGTTCCGTACGTCCCATTGACACAAGCTGAAAAGTGAGATAACAGGGAGAAAATGAAAATATGATTTTATGAAATATTGGCATGTTATTAACAATTATTCTTTTTTAATAAATAAACATATATGTTAGGGCATTGTATGTATATATGGCACTTTGAAACAGTAGATCCATATACAGTTCACCCCCGATATATTACCCCCGTTTTAACGCCATACGCACGAATTATCTGGTTCAAATAGCCATGTATGCTTGCTAAATCCCTACACCGTATCGCCAAATCTGGTGAATAAACGGCGGATGTGCGACAAGCTGTTAGCCTACAGTAGATTTTTTTACTTCAGATTAGATGCCTCTGTAAGCGAATGGTTAGAGCATCGCGCTTTGAAACATGAAGGTTCTCAGTGCATGTTCGAATCCCGCTGGAACTAGCCTAAGCTGATTTTGCTGAGAAAGTTTTTCAGTTTACTTACGGAAAGTCGGTGGTCTCTTCCAGGTAACATCTCACCTCCACCATCAAAACTGGACGCTACCATATAATGAACCTAAATTATTTAGAATCACATTTTGAAACAGAAACGATATAAGTGATCATTACAAATGTTCTCTGTTTAAGGTAAGAAATAGATCCAGATTGTCTTTTTATATTTTTGACCGTTTGATTTTTGCAAGTATAATAGGCTTGCCAAATTATCCAAGTTAAAACAATGGCCAAAATATCCCAATTTACGGCAGTCATTTGTAAATAGGATGTGGAAAACAGCAGGGATTAAAAACATAAAATCAGCCACACCTCGAAAACAGTAAATCTCGATTTATTGTCAAGCCCGTTAACCATAAAAAAACTAAAAAAAACCAAAAACAAATAAGCAAAACAAAAGGTGGCAGTACATTGGTGTGTCATCACCGTGTATGTGTTTGCTGTGAAGTTCATATACAGATGTTTAACCATTAAAGCATTCATTTTACGTATTTAAGACTCAGTTGTCAGTCAGATTGGACCATATTAACGTCAATTGCAATGCTTTTGTATACATGTTTTGCGATAATTCCAATTAGCAAAAAATAACAAAAAGGCATTACTACTGAAGAAAATATTGATGACATTACATTTTGTTTGTTTCTATCTTACTTGGCGATTTCCTGGGAGAAAAAAAATACTCTTTGAATCACTGGCAATAATGCTGTTTCTTTCATAGAATATACGCCCAGGAGGTATTTTGACATTTTTGCTTACTTAAATACAAAAATATCGGTCGTATCCAACTTTACAGATCCAGAGGCAGCTTTCGTCAACAGTCACATTCTTATTCCGACAATCCGGCATTTCTACAAGTCGGTTCCATAAAACCGTGATCACGGGCTGGGAAAAATAAGAGTGTAAGGTATTGTAGATATATCTAAGGCTTTTTCGAATAAAACCTATTATCGAATTATCGCTAAACGATTCGGGGTTATGTTTCTCTCTTACAGTTTTCCTGCTATATAAAATTGCATGGATAACGCCGTATTCATTATTGAAGAATTAAAATGCCAAGATAATTAAAAGATATGAACTGTTTTGATGTTAACTATTCATTAAAGATATATATATATATAAACTACGCACCACGGTTATAATCAAGACTCAATTAAGTATATCTGTATATAGACGTGTTTTTTCTTTCGTTTTTCAGTAGGACATCCTGCGCATTTTAGAATGCTTACGGTTGCACGGTATTACGCTTGCTTTGTGTCGTGTGTACGCAGAGCTAATTTTCTTCCTCCTTACAATAAAGAGTGCCTATGCGTGCCTACTGTGTCTTTACAGTATGTCTTGTGTATGATTTTTGAAATCGAATAAATATTCATCCTCATCATTATCAATGCGTAAATGCAAGCAAGCGGGTGGTTGCCAGAAATCCCGGCTGTGCATAATATTTCGATTTTTGCTTGCGATTGCTCAATACAATTTGTATGGGGATGACCAGTTCTTATTTCTTTCTATCACTATTCAATGAGAATTAAGTGCATAAACATTTATGCTAGACAATTTTGTGTCACAGCAATATGGTCTTAACGCAAGAGGAAAATATCCATACATGGGTGTGTCGAGTGAAAATGGAAACCTCTACTTTTGTGTAAGAATATGTAAGTATAAAACATTTCAGATACCAAAGTATTAATATATAGGGTGTCCATGACACAATTACAGATCCGGCAAAAATGGACAAACACGGACCTCTGGAAACTAAGAGGTGGAATCAGGTGCCATAGAGGAGTAAGCATCCCCTTTGAGTCCACAATCAACTTGAGGAACGAATCCTCGTCACAATTGAAACAGAGTAATCGCAAACAAGACTATTATACAGACTGTAAAATTTGCGGAACGTTGACCTCAAACGCGTTTTTCAGTTTCCCTGTATCAATAATTTGTCAATGAGTAGTTTACATCTGTATATTAAATGTTCATATGTTGAACACACCCTGGCATTTTGGATCATTTGTGAAATATAAACTCCATATGCGGGTTACTTTTAGATATTACTATTTAAATGTGGAAAATTGGGAAAATGGGAAAGCCAAAATCGTCGTGTTTGGTGTATAGGTTAGTTGCCGGTTTCCCGTATGTGTCTATAGTAAGTAAAATGTCTAAGTATGAAGCGTGTGTGCTTGATTCTGTTGTATCTTTAATTTCTAGTTCGCTGGGATATATCGCATTGACATATGTATGAAAACTGTCATTTTGCAATTGACAAAACGTCGTCGATATATCTAAATGTCATATCACTAGGTTTTTCTTCTTTTGATTCAGCAGTTTCTAAATGAAGTCTGCTTCGTATGAATAAAGGAACAGGTCGACCAATAAAGGAGCACAATAGTTTCCCATAGGAATGCCAACAGTTTGTTGAAAGACCACGTCTCCGAACATTAGCAATAAATTGTGTATTAGAAATTCCAGCATAATTTTTATATCAATGTCAGTGTATTGATGTGTAGAATCAGAGTGGTGTTATGATAACCAATCACTAGATATTTAAATTGTCGTGAAAAACAGTTGTCTATGGTGCTAAAAAGGCTTTCTTGTATTCTTTATTGTGGAATTGTTGTGTAAAGATGTTTTGATACTGTGAATTTGAAAAAAAAAATGTATGCCTTTAAATTTTCTAAAAGTTGTTTAGAATTTTCACGTATCCACATCTAATTTACAGCGCTTCTGGAATAAGCAGTATTACTGAAGTTTCTCCTTAACGGCTGTAGAACATTTGCTTGATCCTGCTATGTATCTCTCTTAAATGGGGTTTTATGAAGTTTAGGTATCCAATATAAATATGGTAGCTCAAAATCAGTATCGGTTGTAGGTACATCAAAAGAGCGTAATAAGGACACGCAATTTTGAAGGATCTTGTCCTTTGAAAGTGAGCTATGTGTGTATGTAGGTTTACCAGAATTCGTACTAAACACTAGCTTTTCTGATAAACAATTATAGTAATGTGCCTTGCAAATAAAAAATATATTATTTGAGGTTTTTGTCTGCTGGTACTAGTACATATTGGTCATGTAATCTATCCAGTTCACTTACTACTTCTGGATCACTAAAAATAGAGGGATAACTTGTTTTCGAACACGATATTTTATCAACCATCGTACAGCTTTTAGCCATTCAGACAAAGTGTCTGGTTCCACGTCTTCATGTCTGGCTCATCGTCTAGCATAATCCTCAGCGGAATGCCTAATTAAACTGAAATTCAAATTAAAGGAACGGGCTTCGCCGGATTTAGGATCTTTAAATGAGATTTTTGAGGTTTTCATTTTCAACAATAGAAATGTCGCCGGTGATGACATGCCCGATAGGATTATATTTGAAGGGAGATGATGCACATGGAGATGTGACGGTGCTGTGTAGAAGATGGTTGATGTATAGGCACTGCAAAACCCGATTATAATTGAATAGCCTGGATGCGATGCCAGGTGTATAACTATATGAAATGCAAGGCGTGGTCTTCAGTTTAAAATACAGCGGAACACAGAACTGAACTTTCTTGTGATTTAGAAGATTGCCAATGTTTAAGCGTCTGTACCTTTATTTGTAAATATACAAAAATCTCAGATACCTAAGTATAAATCAATAGAATGTCCAGGACATAGATACAAATCCGGTAAAAATGGACAAACACGGACTTCTGGAAACCAAGAGGAGTTAGGATTAGGTGCTATGGAGGAGAGTAAGCATCCCATGTCGACCGGTCACACCCGCCCGTAAGTTCCACAGTCAAATCCAATGAAGTACGTTGTGGGGGAGTGTATCCTCGTCACAAATGGGTACAGACGTCTCAACAGCCGCTAACGAAAGAGGCAATTCAACATTTCACCCACCTTATTGAAACAGAGTGAGTCGCAAACATAGACTATTATACCGACCGTAAAATTTGCGAAACGTGACATTAAACGCGGTTTTCGGTATTCTGTGTCATAATTTGTCAGTGAGTAGTTTACCTCTGTGTATGACATCTTCATATGTTGTACACGTCCTGGCATATCAGATCATTTGTGAAATATAAACTCCATATGCGTGTACTGAGGGTATATTAATACTTAAATGTGGAAAATTTACGATGGGAAAGCCAAAATCGTCGCGTTTGTCGTATACCTTAGTTGCTAATTTCCCATCTGTGTTTAAATTAAGTAAAATGTCGAAGTATGAAGCGTGTGTGCTTGATTCTGTTGTATCTTTAATTTCTAGTTCGCTGTGGATATATCGCATTGATTTATGTATGGAAATTGTCATTATTAATTGACAAAACGTCGTCGATATATCTAAATGTCAACTTTAAGACACCGCTAGCTGTTTCTTCTTTTGATTCAGCAGTTTCTGAATGAAGTCTACTTCGTATGAATAAAGGAACGGTCGGCAAACAAAGGGGCAGAATTGATTCCCATAGGAATGCCGACAGTTTGTTGAAAGACCACGTCTCCGAACATTACAAATAAATTGTCTATTAGAAATTCCAGCATAATTTTGTTTATCAACTTCAGTGTATTTATGTGTAGAATCAGAGTCGTGTATGAGGAAATAAGTATCTTGATAGCCAATCACTAGACATTTAAAATCTCGGGTGCCACCTTTAGTGAAAAAAAAAACAGTTGTCTATGATGCTAAAAAGTCTTTCTTTTAATCGTTTTTATGTTGGAATTGTTGTGTAAAGAGTAACAGAAGTCATACGTCTTGATACTGTGAATTCGAGAAAAAAATTGTGGTGCCTTCAAATTTTCTAAAAGCTCCTGTTTAGAATTTTTAAGTATCCCCCATCTGATTTACACCGCTTCTTGGAATAAGCAACTGTACAGCATTGTTGAAAGTTTCTCCTTAACGGCTGTCAATATCTTGTTAAGGAGTAAAGATAAAGGTTTGGTTGAACATTTGCTGGATCCTGCTATGTATATTTGCTTATATGGGGTTTTATGAAATTTAGGTATCGAATATAAATGTGGTAGCTCGAAATCGGTCTCCGTTGTAGGTATATCAAATTAGCGTAATCCGGACACGTGATTTTGAAGCATCTCGTCCTTTGAAAGTGAGCTACGTGTGTATGGCGGACTTCCAGAATTCGTATTAAACCCAAGTTCTTCTAATAAAGAATTATAGTAATGTGCCTTACAAATAAAAACTACTATATTATTTGAGGCTTTATCTCTGTGGTACCAGGTACATATTGGACAGTGTAATCTATCCAGTTCACTTACTACTACTTGTAATCACTAAATACAGAGGGATAACGGTGTTTTCTTAGTCCCTTTAAGTTTATCGAATACGAGATTTTATCAACAATCGTATGGTTTTCATCCACTGAGACAAAGTGTCTGGTTCTAAGTCTTCATGTTTGGCCCATCGTCGGGCATAATCGACAGAATCCATAACTAAACTGAATTCCTGATGCCAATTAAAGGAACGGTCTACCCGGTATTATGGGCCCCTTAAAATAAATTGTTGAGGCTTTCATTTTCAACAATAGAAAGGTCGCCCGTGATGACATGCCCGATAGGATTGTACTTGAAAGGAGATGAAGCAAATGAACATGTGACAGTGTTGTGTAGAAGATGGTTGACGTCTAGGCACTGCAAAACCTGTTTGTAATTGAATAGCATGGATGCGATGTTAGGTGTATAGCTATATGAAATGCAAGGTGTGGTCTTCAGTTTAAAATATTTAAGTTTTAGGAAAAGATGTTTCTGTTCAGAACAGTCATTGTTTGTGACGCGTGTAGGCTTAAGCAGTCTAATCCTTGATTCTAAACACTCATATAGATATTTGCTTATCCACTCAACATACTTATGCATGCTTTTTATTTATCAACATTTTGTCCCCAAGATCATTTTTGACTGGCCAAAAGAGGGCGCTACAGTTTTTGAGTCAGGTATAATAGTAAACATATCTGGTTGATATATCTAAGAGTGATGCCATTTTATGAATGATGGAATATCTTTGTATGACGTCACATAATGGTATGTAATTGTGTCCTGTCATCGGTAACATGATATTCGAAAATCATGGAACAATGATCAATTATTGATTATTTAGTGCAGACCGTATCTCAATCTATCATTGTCAGTGTTGTTTAAAAACGAATTCCAACCACAGAACTACAGTACAATCATTTAGCACGCACTCTGATGAATAAATGAAATAAAAAGGTCCAGCAAAAAGATAGGTCATGGTGGAAATATATATACATATAGAACGAAATATTCAAACGCTTCAAAGCCGCCTCACACTTGAGCGAATTTAGGGGAACGAAGGGGGACGAATCGAGAAAATGGACAAAATGCGCGCGAATTCAACGAATTCAAATTAAATTTTCCTTCAAATCATGCGATTATAAACTATTGTCAAATATGATCAACGAATGGTAAGAGGAGGATAAATATGACTTGCGATGGGTCACGATTTTTCGGTTCATTTCTTTGAGTAAATTGTATCCGAAGGCGAGTTTGACATCTAGGGGACCATTCTTTCCTGCCATGGAACACTTCCTACTTCAGAATTGCACCAATGCTTCAGTAGGTTTCTGATCTTCTTGCCGTCCTTGTTCCGAGTGTTGTTGCCCGTGACAATGACTAGGTGTCATGAAGATTGCGACCTCTTCTCCATGCTCCAGGGACCGGGTTGCCTCGTCTCTCTCATCCTGGTCAACCAGGGCGTTGTTCATTGCTGGGTATGCGCTATCTCATTAAAGTTGTGTCAGGATACAGCTGGTCTTGATTATGATTCGGGCTGTTGATGGCAAGTGGTTCATCTTGGAGGCTAGGATCTGGAATCTGTTGCTAAGAATTCCAAATGCATTCTCAGAAACACGACGCGGCCCTGGACAGTCTGTAGTATTCAGGATCCTCTGCTCCCTGGATATAGATCCCTCTGCCATAGGGTTTCAGTCATGTTCTCGGTCAGGCTGAAGGCATCGTCCCCCACAGGAAATATGGTATGTCCACATTGTCATGGGGAGAAGGGTCTGGGTCTCTGGAAAGTTATGACCGATACCATCTTCCATCATTTCTTTGAACTCAGAGTTGTTTGTAGATCTGAGCATCACCACTTGACCCATAGCCTGAAATGACAGATTGGGAAAAAACAATATCAGTAATGGAATTCATGTCAGATTTTTGTTGTCATGTCGTTTATTTGCCTTTAAATCCTTGTTTTGTCTTTGTGGATTTTTGTTTAACTCTTCTGCACGTTGCGAGGTATTCTATACTTACATACGTGGTAATAAAATATTATGTCAAAACATATAAAAATTGCATGTATTGTATCATAGCTTACACTCAACATCGCACCAGACAAATTTGTAGTCACTGTCCACTATAGCGAGCAGGATGATGCTGGAAGAGGCCCATGTAGTTATAATATAACGAGCCACAGACAGGGGGAGGCTTTCTGATGGCCACATGCTTGCCATCAATAGCAGCAACACGTGTGGAAAAAGTTCCAAACGCTTGTATGAATCCATCAGCAAGTTTGTCTCCATCCATCATGGTTTGAGGGGGGCTGTCATAACTTCATCTGCAATACTCGTCACATATGGCCTGACACACTCTTGACACACAACAGACAGAGTGTTTTCAGGCACCCTCCACCCATACTGCAGGGTCAGAGAGTACATGGTGGTCGCCTAGACCACCAAAGATGACGGAGAGTAACTGCAGCTTGAGACCTTCTTCCAGGGGCTCCCTGAACCAGGTGTGCTGCTTCCAGATTCTTCCTCTGACCCTTTCAAGGATTTCATCGTAGAGTTCAATCTAGGCATATAGTGATGATATGCTAATTCTTAGAAAATAGTCTCTGTAGCACTTCGTCTCCGTGACAGTCAAGGCACATTGGGTCTCTTTTTAAAGTAGCTGATTGTTCAAATGGATAATTGTTTTTCATTTAAGGTTGAACACTTTAGGTAAAAGTACATGCAATGCAATTGTGAATACTTTGAAATGTATTTTAACCTAGTCCGTTTTATATAAATTAAATTGAAGATAGTTTGTTATCAATTTGTTCGATAACAAAAACACACACAGTCATGCATGTTTTCAAGTTGACGGATACGATCAAAGGGGGAAAAAGCATTTTACCATCAAAACTGTTAATTTGTCTTTATTTTCTAATATTTGATTGTTAAAAGGACATGTTTTTCATGTTAGGCACTTTTTTGATCGGGTAATTAATATTTTCATATTTTCGAAAGCTAGAGGATCCTTCATTTATGAAGATGAAATTTTGAAAAAGTGCAGATTGGTCGGTAGAAGAGTTTAAACTCTCTCTCTCTCTCTCCATTGCTAGGGTCAAATTTCTATTGGCACGATATTCAAACACAACTTTTAATAATTACAATCCCAATATACAAAAAGACACGTACAACATATGTATAAACCATTTTTTCTAAAATCCACTATCAAAACCCTCGACTTTCGACAATACTTCATAATGAAAATAAAATAGAGACTTTTTGGCATCTTCAAGAACTGTTTTTATTAAAAGTGGTACATGGAAATTTAAACAGACAGAGAGAGAGAGAGAGAGAGTTTCAATAATGACACCATCCTCTATTATTCAGTGATGATCTTACAAAATATTTTTGTTATCGGGAATCGTGTTTGTTAACATTCCGCAAATTTTACGGTCGGTATATAATGGTCTCGTCTGCAATTGCTGTTTAACTATATAAAATTTTGAGTTGTAACCCTATTCGATATCGGTTGTTTAGTCGTCTGTACCAACTGTGACGAAGATTTGTTCCTTACTCTTTTCATTTGAATTTGATTGTGGACTCGCGGTTGGAGTGCTTCCGTTAGAATTAGTGTTAGGGTCCATTAGGGTGCGTAAGATTCCCATTTGGGTTCATAAGGAATGACAGAAATCATGGCACCTGATCCTCCCTGTATATTTCCTGAGGTCCGTATTTGTCGAATGTTCACTCGATTTGTAATTTTGTCTTTTGGACATTCTGAAGATTAAAGCGATATGAGCTGAGTAGGTGAAAATGTTTACATGTCCATTTTATGTAATATTTTATCTCATATATATTCCAAAGAGACAATCTGGTGGTTAGAAAAACAAATGCACTGAGTAAAGTTGCAACAATGCTGGTCAAAAAACGTAATCCGTAATATCAGTTATTGTTTGTCCGCCATTGCTATGAGCATTGCAAATTAACTTTCGGAATTTTTTTTACGAAGATTACCAAGTGTCCAATAAACACGTGCTATTTGCAGTTAATATACATTCTATTCTTATTAACCTTTGCGATTACTTTCGTACATCATCATTTCATACCTAAATCAGGCAAATTATGTATTTTTTGTCGTTTCAAAACATTCGTTTCTGAAATTGTCCACGTGCCGGGTATACCGGGTGATCTCGACCCATTTTTAACTCGTCCTATCGCATTCTCGGCTTTATTATTCTTGACAAATATGACCATGAACTGTCCAACTCCATCGGACATGGCGGGACGATTATAAAACATAAGGTACGCATACTTTTCACAGTTATATTGTTTTGATTTTGTCAACGTCAGCATTTAAGGTAACAATTAAAGATCGGGGAATTTTCTTTTAGTGACCTGATATATTTATTCATATATTCATCCGATTTTTTTTCAGGTAATTTAAATCGCAAATGAAAAAGCATATATTTTACATTATACATGCACTTTTCCTACAAAAAGTCACGTCCCTGCATATAAAAGTAACATACATAACACATAATAATCGGCCGACTTTAAACATACCCCTGACCGAAATTAACAAGTACATTTTATATAGTTTTATCTGAAAAGGTCACTCGCATAACGGAAATACTGCTGGATTTTTTTAAGGTACGGGAAAAACTTAAATTCTAATAAAACCAAATATCTTCAAAAAGATCTTTTACATCGTTTTAAAGTGTTGTTATAATAGTAAATCTGAACACAGATTTTAATCAGACTATTCTCGTACTATATGTCATGGGACAAAAATAATCATTGTGACAGCTTATATCGCTTCTGTGATTTCATATGGTACACACGAAAGTGAAATTCCTCTGTACGAAAATTAATTTACGCTTCTTTGGAATCTTAACAGTAAGTGATCTTCTGCATTCGTCAGGCAATTGTGTATCCACTACATTATTCAAAAGCATGTTTAAATCTTCTCCAACTGAATGTTTCCAGCTATTCTTATGATCAGTCTGCATATATTCTCAATACGAAAGGCTTTTTTACACTCTTTAGGATGGAAATTGATCTCCCCATCTTATCTCTATCAATGGATTGTATTTATCACTTTGGGGCCTCCATGGCCAATCGGTAAGAGCATCGCGCTTTCAACCATGATGTCGCTCACTTCTGGTCAGCCCAGGTAGTTACGTTTACTAATGTTCCTACTAAGTTTAAATCGGATCTTAGCTTTAAAAAGGTGATGGTCCTGCATCTGTTTCTCTAATTACTTTGGTCTCTAACAATGGTTTTCGAGATATCCCATATATTATGATATAGTCACGATTTGGCCTGTTAGATGAGGATCATGCATGTGTAACTTTGTCTTTGACCAGGAGCTGGTGCAACCGAATAAATAGTTAAATAAAAATAACCACAAATTAATTAATATTAAGATGAAAGGATGGATTTAATAAAGTGGGTTATAGTTGCATTTAAATGTTAGCCAAAATCAGTTTTGTTTCTTTATTTTGTTTTGGTTAGTGTTTTACGCTTCTGGAAGTAAACTGGCCAACTTTCTCACATAATCAGCTTAGGTTCCAGTGAGGTCTCCGCGGCCTTAGCCCCCCCCCCCCCCCCCCCCCCCGGTTTATGGTTTTAAACCGGATGTTGTAACGTCTCAGCTATATAGACCCCAGTCGAAATCAGTTTCATGTCATCCAATACAAACGCGCTAAAGCGGAAGCTCTGTAAATTAGTTGATTGGATTGTTCCTCATTCATTACATTTAAATTTGACTGTGGACTCTCGGCTGATGTGTCCATTCGACAGGGGATGCTCACTCCTCCATGGCACATGATCTCTCCTCTAGATTCCGCGAGGTCCCAATTTGTCCAATATTCACCAAATTTGTATATGCATCCTGGACATCTTGAAGATTTATACTTTGGTATCTTAGATTTTATATGTATTAAAGCATCGTGAGTCACTTAGGTGAAATTTTGCCGTTGGTGTTCGTCCATCGTTGCGTTAAGAATTAAACATTTCTAATTTCTTCTTGAAAATTACATGACCCACACCTTTCAAACTGGGTAACGATGCATCTGTGGGGTAAAAAGGAACATAAATGGTAAATACCATAACTCTTACAACCCAAGGATCCTATGGTCTGCCAAAATTCGACCAATTTTCAACCAGAGATCGAATGCGTCTTAACGGTCACATAAGTGGAACGATAACCAGATTTGACCCCTTTGTAGACCTTCCGGGTACAAGCTCCTTCTCATTTGCATAAATTATATGGCTTCTCATGGTAAGAGTTTCTGCAAAGTTTGTTTAAAATTGAACCAATGATTCTGATGAAGTAAAAAGTCAAGTTCAAGTAAAACATTGCTTTCTGTTTACTTAGGTGTGACCTTGACCTTTGATCCTTAGTTAATTCCTAACACAAAAACATATTTTCTGTATATTTAGGTGAATGTGATCTTGATGTTTTATCCCATGACCTTTCAATTTTGTCCTTTCTCGTATATCTTTGAATACAAAAAGTCAATAAATTTTTACTTATGAAATCATTTATATAAAACTGTGCCCTATATTATTGAAGCGTTATTAAGTGGCGCGCTTATGGACAGATTTCGTTTTCATTTTTAATTATATAAAAAATCTCAAGATACCAAAGTATGAAAGGATACATGCCAAATCTGTTAAAAGAATAAGTTACTAATATGTAGGGAAAAAATGTGGTCAAAGGGAAATAACTCGTATACTTTAATAGCTTTGTTGTAGTGTTGTTTAAGGTCCCACTCAAGAATCTTTCACTCATATGACTACGTCGCCAAATGCCGATGAAAGGCTTCAAATTTTGGCTTATTCTCGGCACTTACGGCCATTGAGCAGTAACGGTTAACGTCACTGTACGTGACACGGGACCTGGGTTTTTGCTGTGTCATCCGAAGGACAGTAAAAACCAGACACCTCCGTGGATCCTACATTAATAGAAAAAAACCATAACAAAAAACCCCGGTTTTTGCTGGATAAAAAGTGAAAAAATTTAAAGAACTGCATAAAAAAGAAGTTTTAGTTGGTTGGCGTATCACTATAGATTCGCAAAATGATTTGATATTTACTTTTTCTTTAATATTTATAAAAGCAAAAATTGGACATAAACCGTAACTCAGGATTTTGTAACTCAAAAAGGAAAATCTTTATAAAATGGCGGCGAAGTTTCAGTATCCTCTGCAAGTATTCTGTGCGTCTGCAAGAAAAAGTCGACTATAAGTGATTGAATGAAGGTTGGTTTGTTTTATATCGCAAACATAAAATTACATTATAAAGCGAACAAACCAAGCTATAAAGAAATGAAATCGTCGATTTCCACTTGATAATTGATTCAATTATGTTTTATATCTCACCAAGTATATCTGTACTTATATGTATATGTCATCAGCTTTAGCTGAAGTGCTACAAATTTTGACCTGTGCTATGGACTGACACCAATACAATGAGGGTTATTATGCGAGCCACGACTTCCATGAACATAGAACCTCAGTTTTGTGCCTCATCCGAAAGACCCAATACATTCACCTTGTATGTCGAGCTTCTGGCGAAGGAACAGTCAGTATCATTAGTCAGGCTTTGGTGTGACCCAGTACCGGGAATCGAACCCGGGAAAATCCAGTTGCGAGTTGTACGCTCTACCACAAGGACTGCTGAGATTTCTGATCAGATCCTAATATCTGTACGAAACAGCTGTGTAAATCTACTCTCTCTCTCTCTCTCTCTCTCTCTCTCTCTCTCTCTCTCTCTCTCTCTCTCTCTCTCTCTCTCCTTCTAATCTGTCAAATACATCGGTGAATCCAGAGGGTTGCGGTCTTCTTTAAAATAGGTATTTTTATTAAAAAAAGTGAAGAAAATTAGAGTATTGAATTTACTGCTCCAGACTGGATAGTTAACTATATAGGTGTTAGTTTTAACCTCTGGAAATCAGAAAATGGCATCTTAGAGCCTTTAAAATTCAAAAGTGTTCCGAACCCTCCCTTTCATGCATTTCTTTTGCACGTGTTATTTTTGCTTGTATCTCTATTCATCGTTGTCATCTCCACCACCATTATAATCACCACCACTTCCATCATAGTCATCGTAATTACCATCATTATCATCACCACCACCATCATCAAAACAATCACAACCACCATCATCATCATTACCACCACCACCATCATCATCATTACCACAACCACCATCATCATCATTACCACCATCATCATCAGCATTACCACCACCACCATCATCATAACCACCCCACCACCATCATTATCATCACCACCACCACCATCATCAAAACCATCACAACCACCATCATCATCATTACCACCCCCACCATCATCATCATTACCACAACCACCATCATCATCATCACCACCATCATTGCCACCACTTTAATCAATTTCCACCACCACCACCATCACAATCATCATGACATTCATCATCATCATGCTTTATTTGATAAGTTTAAAATCTGGACAGAAAGATAGAAATACCAAAATATAGTAAAATCTGTATATAGGGGCCACCCAAGGGACCCAAAAATATTGACCTTTATGTACAGGTGACCCTTATACACAGGTTTAATACAGTTGAAGTATGCAATCAAGGGACTTGAAAAACTGGCCTTTATAAACAGGTAATCCTTATATAGAGGTGACCGCTGTAGCAGGTTTTACTGTAACATTCCCCAATCTTTGATATCGGGACACAATAATAAAATTACTTGTACCAGAAATGTTATAGCCTTACTTTGATTTGTTTTTAACTTCTTGAAAGAATACGTAAATATATCACAGTCACACCTTTAAGTTTGCAGTCTCTCTGAACTTTGACATGAACATCAACCTATTTTGACCTTTTCATCCACTTGATTTTTAATTTCTATATAAAAAATGAGAGTCGTAAGGTTAAAACAATCTGTGACTTCTATTTGACATTTCTGGAGGTTACGGCAGGGGTGACCTTTATAATAACGCAATCTTTATAATGTAAACTATTAAAGGGCTCTTTGTTTTGAAACGACGTTGTAAACAATTGTCTGTAATACATACACGGGTTCTTTGGCTTTTTAACCCATATATTATCTTGATAGTACACGAGGAAACCAGTTGAAGTTGAAAAGGCTAAACACCAATCGCCTATGGCATTACGCGATACTGGCACAGGTCATTCGAGCTATAACATGTATTCAAATCCTCGAAAAAGGTCATGAACCTCGTGGGAGCTATAAAAGCGACGGGTACCAAGTTTTTCTCAGCACTTTAACACCTAACCTCACCAAACTAACATTGCACTCCAGCACAGATTTACGTTGCCTTCTTATATACTTTTTGCAATTTATATAGCTCGGTAAAAATATTTTATCAGAATTTTCTCTATTCATGTTTTCTATACTGTATTTAAAGGAATTACCTAGCCATGTACGTGTTTTTCCGTCCATATATTCTATTGAAGACGTGAGCAGTCACTTCCCGCTCCGTTTTTCTCTTTTTTCTATTTGCAGGTACTACTGTGAGCTGTCAAAGTGATTTTATGGGGAGTATTATTTTTACAAATATTTCTTCGGATTTTTTTTGTTTTCTTTTTTCTATTTGCAGGAACTACTGTGAGCTGTCAAATTAATTTCATGGGGAGTATTATTTTTACAAATGTTTCTTCGGATTTTTTTGTTCTCTTTTTCTATTTGCAGGTACTACTGTGAGATGTCAAAGTGATTTTAAGGGGTGTATTTCTTTTACAAATATATTTCTGTTTGTTTGATTTTCTTTCTTTTTGTGTTTTTTTTTTCTCTCTCTTCTATTTGCAGGTCCTGATGTGAGCTATCATGGCAAAGTCATTTTAAGGGGAGTATTATTCCAATAATTTGAAATTCGTCATTTATTAGTGTGTTTTTCTTCTATTTCCTTTTTTTAGCGTCTTTTGTAGGTGAGAGCAGTAAAACCAGATTTTTGCAGGGACCGTATGAGCGACCTCGTCTTTAAAAGGGGAGTATTATTTTTATCAATATTTTTATTGTTGTCGTTTTTCGTTTTTCTTTTATTTTCAGGATCATCAAATATGATAATTCCTCTCATTTGATGTTGAAGGATTGGTCGCATTTTCTACACGAGTTCAAACAGTTGCCGCTCGGAAAGTAGTAGCAAGAATTGGAAGGCCTCCGACTAAGCATGAAATCCGTAGAGTCGTGCTCCTTGCGGAGTAAAACCGTTTATTCGGGGATTGGGTATTACCGGCTGTACCTCCATTGGGCACTCCTTTACAATTTTGTGAACACTTCTGCGTGAATCTTGCTTGGGTGACAGTTGTGGTTATGTTGAACTTTTCCTCTGATCATTGAAATGAAGCTGTGAATTATCAACAATTGCTAGATGATCTTGTCTCTATAAAAACCGGCTACCAAAAATATGAATATACTACTTAAGTTTTAATTTAGTTTCCTTTTTTGCAGGTACTGGTGTGAACAGCTTTATGATTAAAAGGGGAGTATTATTTTTACTTGTCTTTCTTTTTTTATGGGGGGGGGGGGTCTTGTCCCCCTCCGTTTTTCTCTTTTTTCTATTTGCAGGTACTACTGTGAGCTGTCAAAGTGATTTTATGGGGAGTATTTTTTTTACAAATATTTCTTTGTTTGTTTTTCTCTTTTTTCTATTTTCAGGTACTACTGTGAGATGTCAAAGTGATTTTATGGGGTGTATTTCTTTTACAAATATTTCTGTGTTTGTTTTTCTCTTTTTTCTATTTGCAGGTACTACTGTGAGCTGTCAAATTAATTTCATGGGGGAATATTCACATTTTTGTTTTTTTTCAAATGTTTCTTCGGAGTTTTCTGGAGAAATGAGAAAGTTGAGAGTTCTCGTTTTCGTCCATTTGCAGATACTACTATGTGAGATGTCAAAGCCAATTAGATTTTAAGGGTCGTGTATTTCTTTATCACAAGCTGATACACTGTATTTGAAGTACATGATTTACGATTATGACTTTATCTTGCTTTTTGTGTCTTTTTCTATTTTGCATGGGTCCGATGTGAGCTAGCTATTGTCAAAGTATTTGCAGGAGGAAGTCCTGATGAAAGGGAGCTATCATGTTATTTGTCCTAGTATTTAGACATTTTAAGGGAAAGAATGTATTATTTCAATAATTTGACATTCGTCATTTAATTGTGTGTTTTTCTTCTATTTCCATTTTTTCAGCGTCTTTTGCAGGTGAGAGCAGTTAAAAACCAGATTTTTACAGGGACCCGTATGTGCAACCTCGTCTTTAAAAGGGGTGTGATTGTATTTTTATCAAATATTTTTTTTTATTATGTTGTCGTTTTTCGTTTTTCTTTTATTTTCAGGATCATCAAATATGATAATTCCTCTCATTTGATGTTGAAGGATTGGTTGCATTTTCTACACAAGTTCAAAATGGTTGCCGCTCGGAAAGTAGTAGCATTTTTGAAGTTGAAGGAAGGCCTCCGACTAAGCATGAAATCCGTAGAGTCGTGCTCCTTGGGGGAGTAACCGTTTATTCGGGGATTGGGTATTACGGCTGTACCTCCATTGGGGCACTCCTTTAAATTTTTGTGAACACTTCTGCGTGAATCTTGGGTGACAGTTGTGGTTATGTTGAACTTTTCTCTGATCATTGAATGAAGCTGAATTATCAAATTTAGATGATCTTGTTTATAAAAGGCTACCAAAATATGAATATATAACTTAAGTTTTAATTTAGTTTCCTTTTTTGCAGGTACTGGTGTGAACAGCTTTATGATTAAAAGGGGAGTATTATTTTTACTTGTCTTTCTTTTTTTATGGTGGGGTCTTGTCCCCCTCCGTTTTTCTCTTTTTTCTATTTGCAGGTACTACTGTGAGCTGTCAAAGTGATTTTATGGGGAGTATTTTTTTTACAAATATTTCTTTGTTTGTTTTTCTCTTTTTTCTATATTAAGGTACTACTGTGAGATGTCAAAGTGATTTTATGGGGTGTATTTCTTTTACAAATATTTCTGTGTTTGTTTTTGTTTTTTTTATTTGCTTACTTCTGTGAGCTTCACAATTTGCAGTGGGAGTATATTTTTACAAAATGTTTTTCGAGAATTTTCAAATTAATTTTCATTTGCAGGTACTACTGGACGATGTCAAAGTATTTTTTATTTTTTTACAAATATGTTTTGTTCCGAGACCCTTTCCCTTTGTGTTTTGTTCCCTCTCTTCCCCCCCCAGGTCTGATGTGCCTATCATGGCAGAGTCACTTCCGTCCACCACCCTGCCCCAATACTCTTGACTTCCGTGATTTTAATTGTGTCTACCTCTTCTTTTCCTCCCCTTCGCCGCTCCTCCCCCCTGAGAGCATATAACAGATTTTTACTCCCGTATGCACCACCCCGTCCTTTAAAAGCCGCGCCTTCTTATCAATATTTTTTATTGTTGTCGTTTTTCGTTTTTCTTTTATTTTCAGCATCATCAAAATGATCCCCCTCTCATTTGACGATCCCCACACTCGCACTCCCTAACAAGTTCAAACAGTTGCAGCTCGGAAAGCCTCTCTACGAAATTGAAGGCCTCACCGAGCACGCCCCTCCTCCCCCCGCGCCGTGCCCCTCCGGGGTAATCCGTCCCCTCGGGGATCCGCCGCTAGGCTGTACCTACCAGTGGGCACAGCTATAATTTTTGTACGCCCTCTGCGTGAATCATATACATTTGACATATCTTCTACTTTCTCTGTCATTGAATGAAGCTCGAATTATCTTATTTAGATGATCCATGTTTTTATATGGCTACTTCAATGTGATATATAACGTAATTTTTTCTTAGTCTCCTGTTGTTCAGGTACTTTGATGCAGCTTTTTGATGCACAGGGTAGTCTTATACTCTGACCCGTCTTTGCATATCCCCCTAAATGGGTGGGGACTTGTCACCCTCCGTGTACTCCTGATGTGTCATGCTGCTACTCTGTGGCCTTGTCAAAGTCCATTTTAAGGGGGAATTTGGTTTACTGTCAAGAGAGTATTTGCCCACTTTTGTTGTTTTCTATATTGAGCAGATTTCCATACATTGAAAGCGATTTTTATTTGCCGTATTTCTTTTACTCATATTTCCATAATCGTTTGTCTGGTTTTCAGTGTTCTATTTGCAGGTCTTACTGTGAGCTGTCCAAATTAATTTCTTGGGGATTATCCAGCCGTATAAATGTTACATCGGATTTCCTCCCTCTCTTAGGCTATTTGCACCGTCGTACTGACAGGGTCATGTGGATTTTAAGGGGTGTATTTATCTAAACCACATTTCTGAATGTATTTTTCTTTCGTATTGCGGACCGTTTTCGCTGACTTCAACCTGCAGGTCCTGATGTGAGCTTATCATGGCAACATTCAGTGGAGAGAGTATTACTTCAATTAATTTGACATTCATCATCTACTTGGTGTTTACTCTTTCTATGTCCATATTTTCTTTGTCTCCTGCTCCTGAGAGCTTTAAAACGAATTGTTACAGGATGCCGTAATGTGCAACATCATCTATGAAGGGGAGTATCATTTTTATCCTCTGTTTTTTATGATGTCGTTTTAGATGGAATCTTGTCGTCCCCAATTCGCGAATATGCGCGTTCCTCTCATTTGATGTTGGACGGATTGCTTGCATTTTCTAACATCTTCAGTTACAGTTGCGTCGGATTCCGGTAACATGAATTGGAAGTGCCTCGACTAAGCATCAATTCGTAGAAGTATAGTTCCTTGAGCAAAGTAACCACAGATTCAAGGGATGTGTATTACGGCTGAACACAAGATTCGACCACTCCTTTAAATGTTTGTGAACACTTCTGCGGACCATCTTGGGTGGACAGTTTTGGTTATGTTGGAACTTTTCTCTGATCATTGAAGGTAGCTGAATTATCACAGTTTGAGATGATCTTGTTTATTAAAAGGCTACCGAAATATCTGAATAAATTACTTAATTTTTAATTTAGTGTTCCTTTTGTGCAGGTACTGGTGGAACAGCTTTATGATTAAAAGGGGAGTTATGTATTTTATAACGACTTTCTTTTTTTATGGTGAGCTCTTATCCCCTTGCGTTTTTCCCAGTAACCGTATTATTCGGGGTACACTGTGAGCGGTCCTCTTCAATTTTATGGGGAGTACCCCATTCCTAAATACCCGTGTGTTTGTTGTTCTCCGTTTGCAATTATGCAGGTACTACTGTGAGCTTGTCAAAGTGATTTTATGGGGAGTATGTGTGTACACATGTTTTTCGGATTTTTTGCGTCCACCCTTTTGCCCCCCCTACAGTGAGATGTCAAAGAGACCGTCGTGGATGTATTACAGAGTGACAGATACATTTCTGTTTGTTTGATTTCTTACTTTTTGCCCATTTTTTCTCGCACTTCTATTTGTACTACTGATGTGAGCTAGAAAGTCTCTCAAAGTTGAGTATTATTTCAATATGTTGACACCGTATTTACTTGTTCTTATCACTAAATTGCGCATTTTCTAGGAATCTGATGAGGTGTTGGATGAGATTCGGTAGATTTTCTCCAGATTTTTACAGGGACCGTATGCTGCTACCTCGTATATTCGGGGTAGAGTACTTTTTTTATCATATGTTGTTAGCTTGTAGTCTCTCTCATTTGTCTTTAATTTCCAGGATGGCAAATATTGATACTTGGTCTCTTTGATGTTACCTCGAATGTTTTCTACCCAAGTTGAAAAAAGTATCCTGTCGGAAAGTAGTAGCAAGTTTCTGACCCTCACGACTGTGGCAGGGAAGCGTCGTGCCCAGCGCGCGCGCCAACCGTTGATTCAAGGATTGTGTATTACTGCTTCCCTCCATTGGCGCAACCTTTAAATATTTGTGGACTCTTCTCCCGTGCCCCCCCAATCCCCTTGTGGTTATGTCGATCTTTTCTCTGATCAGTGAATTTGAAGCACTGAATTTATCGCCGTTAGGCGATTCTTGTTTATAACTACGGACTACCACACAACAACAATTTATTACCCAACCCACCAATTTAGTTTTACCCTTTTGCAGGTGTCCTGATTGTTCCTGGAACAGCTTTATGACTTAGGCAGGGTAAGTCATTATACACTTGTTTTCTTTTTTTTTACCACAACCCCACCCCCACCGTTATTCTCCCCACACTATTTGCCCCGTACTTCTGTGAGCACACAACAAAATTCTAAACCGGAGTATTTTTTTTCCCACCAATCCCGTCTTCGTTTGTTTTTTCTCTTTTCCCTATTTTCCCCACCCCCCACCGATGTTCAGCGTGACTGTTAATGGCCTTATGGCACAAATATGTCTGTGTCGGTATGGGCTTGTCACTTAGGGGGATTTGCAGCTACTACGTGAGCTGTCAAAGGGATTTTAAGGAGGGGGATTTCTTTTACAAATAGGGCCTGTTTGTTTGATTTTCTTCTTTTTGGGTTTATTTTTTCAGAACTATATTGCCCTACACTGGTACCTTGGCAAAGTCGGGCAGTGGGGTGTTAGCTCCAACGTCCATTAATTGACAATCCACATTACCCGGGAGTTTTTCTTTATTTCCATGTTCAGCGTCTTTTGAACCTAGAGCAGTTAAAAATCTATATTTGCCCCCCCCGTTGTACCACCTCTTTCGTCTTTAAATGCCCCCAGTATTTTTATCACTATTTTTGTTGTTGTCGTTTTTTCGTTTTCTATTTTCATGATCATCAAATAGTGATTAATTCCTCATCATTTGATGTTGAAGAGAATGGTTAGCATTTCTAGCACAAGATTCAAACAGTTCCACGCTCGGAAACGTGGCTTAGCTAGACTTGGAACGCCCTCAATTCTTAGGCAGGAAATCCGGTAGAGTCCGTGCTCCTTGCGTGTCGGGACCCCTACACAGCCTGATCCGTTTTTCTCGGTTTTCGCAGGTTACCCCTGTGAGCTGTCAAAGCCCGCTCCCCGGCTAGTATTTTTTTTACCCCCCCCGTTGTTTGTTTTTCTCCTTTTTTCTGTTCCCGCCCTTCTGCGGATCACCCCCTGATTTTAAGGGGTGTATTTCCGCCCCAAATATTTCGGTTGGCTGGTTCACTCATCCCCCCTTTGGGCAGGTACTCCTTGCGCTCCCAAATTAATTTCCCCCGTGAGTATCGCCCTTACCAATACCCCTCTTCGGAGTTTTTTGTTTTCTTTTTCTATCTTGCAGGTGACCCCTGTGAGATGTCAAAAGTGATTTTAAGGGGTATGTATTTCCCCCCCAAAGATATTTCTGTTTGCCGCCTCCCTTTCTTTTTGCCTCCCATCTTCTCCCTTCTTTACAGTATCAGGTCCTGATCTGAGCTATCCATGGCAATGTTATCCCCCACAGTTTTATTTCAATAATTTGACATCTCATATAATTGTGTTTTTTTCGTCTCATCTCCCTGGCCTTTATCAGCCCCCTATACAGGTCGGAGAGCAGTAAAACCATGCTTTTGACTTGTCCCATATGAGCCTATCGTCTTCTAAAAGGCACGCGAGGCCATGTTTTAGTTTTATCATTTTTTATTGTTGTCGCTCTTCTTTTTACTCTTTATCCGCAGGGTACCTTTGCCCCCCCCCCACCCCCCCCATTTGTGTGAAGGATTTGTTGCATCTTCTAACACGATTCAAACATGGCCGATTTTCCAAGTAGTAGTAGCAAGAATTGACTGCCCCCGCGTCTCGCTTAAGCATTTTTAATCCGTAGAGGCCTTTGCTCTCCTCCCACAAAATATCCGTTTTTTCTGTTCTGTTTTGATATTTACTTTGTCCTTTTGCTCAGGCACTCCTTTAAATTTTTGTGAACACTTCTGGTGAATCTTGGCCCACAGTGATTGGTTATGTTGATATTTTCTCGGATCATTGAATCCAGCTGAATTATTTCTTTTAGTTTTTTTTTCTCCACTGCTACCAAAATCTTACCATATATAACTTTAAGGTCCCCCCCCCCCCTCCTATGTTGCCCAGGTAATGAGTATCATCGGCAACATAAGTGATTTTATGGGGAGGTAGTATTTCATTTATTGAACAATCGTTTTTTATGGTGTGAGTTTGTTCTCCTCCGTTTTTCTGTTTTTTCTATTTTGCAGGTCTTTCTGCAGGTGTCAGAGTGATTGTATGTGGAGTATTTTTACCCCAAAATATTTCTTTGTTTGTGCAACCTCTTTCTTCTATAAAGAGGGATAGTAGATTCACCAAAGTTGATTTTACATGGGGTGTATTTTTTTGCTTCGGCCGCGTTTGTTTTTACGATCTTTTTTCTATTTGCAGGTACTACGTGTCGAGCATAATGTCAAAGTGATTTTAATGGTTGAGTAGGATTTTTAGACATTTTCCACGGAGTACCACCATATCCCTGTTTCTGTTGTAGTTGCTACTGCGAGATGTCAAAGTAGTCTTAAGATTGGTATTTCTTTTACTAAGCATGTTTTCTGTTTGGTCGATGCTCCTTGGGTGAGTAACCGTTTATTCTATTCATTGGCCGGTCCTGCTGTGAGCTAATCATTGGGACTAGTCATTTTAAAGGGGAGTGAAGTTCATTTAATTTGAATTCTTGGGTGAAGGTTGTGTTATTTCTTCTATTTCCATTTTTTCAGATCATTTTGAGGTGAGAGCAGTATTATCAAATTTTTACAGAGACCTTGTTTATAATTCGTCTACAAAAGGGGAGTATGAATTTTTAACTTCAAGTTTTTAATTGTAGTTTCTTTTTTCAAGTATTTCTGGGATCATGAAATATGCTTTTCCTGATTTAATGTTGAGGAGTATTGCATTTTCTTCACAAGTTCAAACAGTTTTTATATGGTAGGGTGAATTGGAAGTCTCTCCGTTTAAGATGAAAATCTTTTTTCGGTGCTCCTTGCAGGTAACCGTTTACTCGTGGATTGCTTTAAATGCTGTATTTCCATTGGGGAGTATTTTTTTTTACAATATTTTGCGTGATGTTTGTTTTTGTGGTTCTGTTTTTTCTTGATTATTGATTGGTAGCTGTATTATGAGATTTCAGAGTGATATTGTTTATGATGTGTGACCATGATATGAATATATAACTCACTTTCACCAAAGGTCCTTATTATTCAGGTTACTGGTCGATGTCAGCTTCATGATTTAAGAGGATTCGTAGTATTTTTACTCGCGCCTTACTTTTGCTGATGACTTGACCGTGAGTTCACCTCATGTATCTTGGTACAGGTTGTTGTCGTCAGCGTCTCCCCGACGCGACTTTATCCCCGAAGTATTTCCCGAACAATAATTTCAAAGAATGCCATTCGACTAATCATATTAAGGTACATGGCCTAGATGTCCAAAGTGCTCCTATTGCGGTCCATTTCTTTACAGCTATTTCTATGGTCGGTTTTTGTATACAATTGTCCCGCAGGTACTCCTGTGCCCCGTCTCCTTTCTTGGGGAGTATTATTTTTACTAATGTTACTCCGGATTTTTTTGTCACTTTGTCTGAACACTTACTAATGCGAGATGTCAAAGTGATTTTATGGGGTGTATTTCTTTTACAAATATTTCCTGTTGTTTGTTTGATTTTCTTTCGTTTTGTTGTTTTTTTCTTCTTCTCTTCTATTTGCAGGTCCTGATGTGGAGCTATCTTATGGCAAAGTCATTTTAAGGGGAACGCTATTATTTCATAATTTGTCATTCGTCATGTAATTGTGTGTTTTTCTTCCTATTTCCATTTTTAAGCGTCTTTTTGCAGGTGGTTAGAGAAACAGTTATAAAACCAGATTTTTACTGGGACAGTATGTGCAACTCGTCTTTAAAAGGGGGCCGTGTATTATTTTTATCAATATTTTTTATTGTTTGTCGTTTTTTCGTTTTTTCTTTTATTTTCAGGATTCATCACAATATGATATATTCCTCTGCATTTGTTTGTTGAAGGTATTGGTTGCCATTTTCTCTACACGTTTCAAACAGTTGCCGGCCTCCTCGGAAAATCAGTTAGCAAGAATTGGAAGGCCTCCCGACTATAATGAAACCGTAGATTAGATAGAGTGCGTGCTCCTTGCGGGAAAGTAAACCGTTTATTCGGGGATTGGGTATTAACGGCTGTAACCTCCATTGGTCACTCCTCTTTAAATTTTTGTGAAACACTTCTTGCGTGATCTTGGGTGACAGTTGTGGTTATGTTGAACTTTTCTCTGATCATGAAATGAGCTGAATTATCAAATTTAGATGATTTGTTGATAAAAAGGCTACCAAAATATGAATATATACACTTAAGTTTTAATTTAGTTTCCTTTTTTACAGGGACTCGTGGTATGTTGTGAACAGCTTTATGATTAAAAGGGGAGTATTATTTTTACTTGTCCTTTATTTTTTGTGTATGGGTCTTGTGGGGTCCGTTCCCCTCCGTTTTTCTATTTGCAGGTACTACTGTGAGCTGTCAAAGTGATTTTATGGGGAGTATTTTTTTTACAAATATTTCTGTGTTTGTTTTTCTCTTTTTTCTATTTGCAGGTACTACTGTGAGCTGTCAAATTAATGGGGTTCCCATGGGTGTTTGTTTTATTTTTTTTACATACTACTGTTTTTAATTTCGGGGAGTATTATTTTTACGAATGTTTTCTTTTTCTATTTGCAGGTACTACTGTGAGATGTCAAAGTGATTTTAAGGGGTGTATTTCTTTTACAAATATATTTCTGTTTGTTTGATTTTCTTTCTTTTTGTGTTTTTTTTCTCTCTCTTCTATTTGCAGGTCCTGATGTGAGCTATCATGGCAAAGTCATTTTAAGGGGAGTATTATTTCAATAATTTGACATTCGTCATTTAATTGTGTGTTTTTCTTCTATTTCCATTTTTTCAGCGTCTTTTGCAGGTGAGAGCAGTAAAACCAGATTTTTACAGGGACCGTATGTGCAACCTCGTCTTTAAAAGGGGAGTATTATTTTTATCAATATTTTTATTGTTGTCGTTTTTCGTTTTTCTTTTATTTTCAGGATCATCAAATATGATAATTCCTCTCATTTGATGTTGAAGGATTGGTTGCATTTTCTACACAAGTTCAAACAGTTGCCGCTCGGAAAGTAGTAGCAAGAATTGGAAGGCCTCCGACTAAGCATGAAATCCTATTAGAAGTCGTGCTCCTTGCGGAGTAAACCGTTTATTCTTGGGATTGGGTATTACGGTCTGTACCTCCATTGGGCAGTCCTTTAATTTTGTTCGAACACACTTCTGCGTGAATCTTGGGGGACAGTTTGTGGTTATGTTGAACCTTTTCCTCTGATCATTGAATGAAGCTGAATTATCAAATTTAGATGATCTTGTTTATAAAAGGCTACCAAAATATGAATATATTACTTAAGTTTTAATTTAGTTTCCTTTTTTGCAGGTACTGGTGTGAACAGCTTTATGATTAAAAGGGGAGTATTATTTTTACTTGTCTTTCTTTTTTTTTATGGGGGGTCTTTCCCCCCTCCGTTTTTCTCTTTTTTCTATTTGCAGGTACTACTGTGAGCTGTCAAAGTGATTTTATGGGGAGTATTTTTTTTTTACAAATATTTCTTCGTTTGTTTTTCTCTTTTTTCTATTTTCAGGTACTACTGTGAGATTTCAAAGTGATTTTATGGGGTGTATTTCTTTTACAAATATTTCTGTGTTTGTTTTTCCCTTTTTTCTATTTGCAGGTACTACTGTGAGCTGTCAAAGTGATTTTAAGGGGTGTATTTCTTGTACAAATATATTTCTGTTTGTTTGATTTTCTTTCTTTTTGTGTTTCTTTTTTCTCTCTTCTATTTGCAGGTACTGATGTGAGCTATCATGGCAAAGTCATTTTCAGGGGAGTATTATTTCAATAATTTGACATTCGTCATTTATTTGTGTGTTTTTCTTCTATTTCCATTTTCCAGCGTCTTTTGTAGGTGAGAGCAGTAAAACCATATTTTTGCAGGGACCGTATGTGCGACCTCGTCTTTAAAAGGGGAGTATTATTTTTATCAATATTTTTGTTGTTGTCGTTTTTCGTTTATCTTTTATTTTCAGGATCATCAAATATGACTAATTCCTCTCATTTGATGTTGAAGGAAATGGTCGCATTTTCTACACGAGTTCAAAGCAGTGAGCCGCTCAGGTAAAGTAGTAGCAAGAATTGGAAGGCCTCCGACTAAGCATGAAATCCGTAGAGTCGTGCTCCTTGCGGGAGTCCCTTGTCTTGCCTTGCCCCTCCGTTTTTCTCTGTTTTCTATTTGCAGGTACTACTGTGAGCTGTCAAAGTGATTTTATGGGGAGTATTTTTTTTACAAATATTTTGTTGTTTGTTTTTCTCTTTTTTCTATTTTCAGGTACTACTGTGAGATGTCAAAGTGATTTTAAGGGGTGTATTTCTTTTACAAATATTTCTGTGTTTGTTTTTCTCTTTTTTCTATTTGCAGGTACTACTGTGAGCTGTCAAATTAATTTCATGGGGAGTATTATTTTTACAAATGTTTTCTTTCGGAATTTTTTTGTTTTCTTTTTCTATTTGCAGGTACTAACTGTGAGATGTCAAGTGTATGATTTAATGGGGTTATTTCTTTTACAAATATATTTCTGTTTGTTTAATTTTCTTTCTTTTTGTGTTTTTTTTTTCTCTCTCTTCTATTTGCAGGTACTAATGTGAGCTATCATGGCAAAGTCATTTTCAGGGGAGTATTATTTCAATAATTTGACATTTGTCATTTATTTGTGTTTTTCTTCTATTTCCATTTTTTCAGCGTCTTTTGTAGGTGAGAGCATTAAACCATATTTTTGCAGGGACCGTATGTGCGACCTCGTCTTTAAAAGGGGAGTATTATTTTTATCAATATTTTTGTTGTTGTCGTTTTTCTTTTATTTTCAGGATCATCAAATATGATAATTCCTCTCATTTGATGTTGAAGGAATGGTCGTTCAGTTCTTGATTTCGTTTAAATACGTTATGTAGGTATGACGAGACCTTGTACAATGACTCACGATGGTTGCTCATTTGAGCCTTGGGAGAGATGCAAATGATATCAATATATATGTATACTTATGTAATATATGAATTATATAGTTATCTTTCATCCTTTTGTTGATTTTAATCAGGCAGTTCCTAATTTGTATAGACGATAAAAATTCAGGTGAAAAGACGAAAATTGCTAATTTGCGACCTGAAAATATCGTCTTTTTCGCCTCATTAATTTGCGACCTCAAAATGTCGTCTATGTGCATCTTTACTTTGCGTCGTTTAAAAATGTCGTTTTATGAGAGAGAGAGAGAGAGACAGAGAGAGACAGAGAGACAGAGAGAGAGAATATGCGCGTGCGTTTAAGTAAATTATAGGGAAATATAAATGAAACCTTAAAATTAGCGGGTTGAAAGACGACGTCGCAAATTGGCGAGAAGAAAAATGTGCGCCAAAGACTGAGAGAGCATTTGTGCGCGTGTGCGTTTTAGTAAATCTTTTAAAGCGAAAAAAAATAGAAATGTTACAATTAGCGGGGCGAAAAGACGACATTTTAACGACGCACATTATCGAGGCGAAAAGACGACAATAAATTCGCTTATTTGCGGGCCGAACAGACGACAAAACGCCAACGGTGGAATATGCACGATCCACTCGAGAGAAAACGAAACACATTGTATTTATTAATTCTTCGATTTCTGGATGGGTGTACATACAAAATTTACAACATGACAAAGTTGTCATGTTGTAAATTTTGTATATACACCCACCAAGTTTATTCAAAATTGACAATATGACAAAAATAGAAAATGTTTTTTTACTAAATAACTGTTCACCAGATAGAAAATACCTCGGGTGTTTTCTCAAGATACTTTTTCACTGAACAAGTTTATGTTCATATATATATATATATATATATATATATATAAATATATATAAATAAAATATAATATATATATATTTATATATTATATATATATATAAATATATATTTATAAGTTTTAAAGCTTATTTGGATGTAAGTTTCCTAATTTGTATTTTCATAAAATGACGACGATTCCTTCAAAAACTAAAAATCGTGTAGGCCTATCACAATTTTACTAACACATATATATATTAATATATTTCATAAAAAATAAACTTTCTATTTAAATTGATGAATCATTTACTTTCTTATTCTGAAAATAAAAATATAAAATGAAACTGTATTCAGTTATTTATTCTATTATAGAAAGCAACGACAAGTTGATGAAACAGTTGACCGTTAGATAAGTACAAACTTTCTGAAGAATTAAAACTTAACTGAAAGATAGAAGATATTATTTTTAGTTTGCTGTACTTCAGAAAGTTTATTTTTAGCCTTTTCTTTGTGCATGCGGTTCAGTCTCTTTCAGGATCGTACGCTCTCCGTTGACATTTGTTAAACAATAATAATCAGATGTTTGATATAAAAATCACGGATATCAAAGTATAAATCTTCAAGAAGTCAAGGATGAAACATAAATATCTAGTGAGGATAAGACAATCATGGACCTCTGAAAATACAGAGGAGGAATCAGGTGCCATAAATGATAATAAATAGACAAAACTACACATGTTTCTATCCGTATCATCGGATTGCACACGATCGTTGTAGCGTATGGATTTAACGGGAGCTCTACAACGATCCCGTGCAGTTTGATGATACGGATAGAAACATTTGTGTGGTTTTGCAGTTAGTATATGCCCCTTATTTGTCTATATATGTACACAAATTTAAAAGCCATTCCGCTTTCAAAGACACCATCAAATATTTTTGATGACATGAGTCCCATTTAGAAAAGTAAATTCCTGTGAAATTTCCGATGTTACGTATTGCACGGGCGTATTCAGCTCTGCATTGTTTGACTCATATGGAGACGTCACCGAATACCGGTGAAGGGCTTCAAAGTTTGGCCTATTCTCGGCACTTACGGCCATTGAGCAGTGAGGGTTCTTTAACACGTGACCTCGGTTTTTACTGTCTCATCCGCAGGACAGGAAACCAACCTGCCGCTGGCTGGACTCGAACTCACGACCTCACGATCAAGAGTCGAGCGCGCTACCGACACTGTATTACACATGCATGTAGTAAATATTTTTTTTTCCAGACACTCAAAAAAGAATAGTTATCAAAATGTGAAACAATATTAAAAAATGTTGCCAATGTAGAGACTACAAAAGGAGGATTTCCTATGATTCATAATTTCCTTCCAATGAATTGGGATTCAAAAAGCCACTCACACCAAAACGACGGCAACCAACAACACCGAAAGTTTCAGTCACCCTCAACACCAAAAACTCATTGTTTTCAAAATTTTAATATTTCCATCAGCTACACCATCGATAAGAAATACACAGAAAGAAAGATAACCAGTTCTAAATATATATATCAACTATCAAGTTTAAAATTTTCAAAAATAATAATTTCTCTGTTATAATTCTGATTACCGGTAGCCATTATTATGTTTTGACCTCCATGTTTTATCTCTGATGTATACATCAAATAGCAATGAATAATTTTTATGAAAATTAAATTTTTTAATAAAATTATATTTATGACTTTAAAAAATTACATTGTTAACGAGTTCTCTCCTCCATTAATAAGAACTGGCTATCACCACATAACTGAAAAATTGTTGAGTGTGGTGTAAAATTAAACACACAAATTACAAACACACACAAATGGGTGGAGACAGTCATTTTACTATGTCCTCAACCGAACTTTGTTGGTCTCAATTACAGGGGTGGATCAATGAATTTTCAATGAGGGGTGTAAAGTTTTTTGGGGTTTTTTTTTTTTTGCCTTTTTTTCCCCCCGTAATCTTATTTTTCATGGAGTGGGAGATGACCAGATGCTGTACGTGTACGTGTGAAAATGGTGCGTTCATTCAGTGTAGAGAATTGGATATCATCGATGATTAAATTTTTACATATCTATCTAGCTGATAATAACACAATGTAGGGAAAATAATATACATTTTGATATAATACAAATTTTGTTCATATTCATACATACTTTGAAAACACCAAATTTATTTACCGATATGTAGGACATACATTTTAGAGATAAACTGAAATAAAACTAAGCATAGTCAAAAGCCATGAAATTCATATTATATAGACAAATCCAGGGGCGGATCTATGATTTAGAGTTACAGGGAAGGAAGAGTATAAAGATGTTGTTGCTGAGCGTAGCGAGGAGTGGAAATTTTTGCGAAAATGTTGGTAATTTATTTTTATTAATTTTCCAACTTCTTATTTAAAGATACAATGATACTTCGCTATCAAGACCACCTATCTGACTCAAAGTGATTAGTGACGTGGTCTCTTAAGTAAGGTTCTGTACTGATTCAACATTAAGTAAGAGGCCGGAAATTCATGGTCTTAATTGTGAAGTGGTCTCCTAAGCGAGGTGTTCTTTAGGCGTGGTTCTACTGTATGGAGGTTTTATTAATTTTTTGTCAAATTCTGGACTTTTATTTTTAATTAGGCTGTTTATTTTAATTTACTGTACACATAGTAAATCTATATAATCTGGCAGGTTGATTTGATTTATTTTTTGTTTTACGCCATACTCAACAATTTTTCAGTCACATGATGGCGTCCAGTTTTTATTGGTGGAGGAGAAACCCCGGTTACCCGGGTAAAGACCACCGACCTTCCGCAAGAAAACTGGCAAACTTTCCCACTTAATTCGAAATGACCCTAGCGGGATTCGAACCAGAGATGAGAGGCCGTGTGATTTAAAGCGCAATGCTCTAACCACTCGGCCACGGAGGCAGGATGGAGTCTTATGAACCCTTTCTTGACTTGGACTGGTTTAACTTTTATGTAATAAAGCATAACATTAAAATAACACTGACAAGAGTAATTGTATCTACTTGTTGTCATACATACATAAGAGACTATTCTCTACCCCCCCCCCCCAAAAAAAAAATAGCGAGCGTTGCGAGCTGAAAAAACAGAAGAATGAAACATGGTCAGCGAAGCAAGCCGAATTTTATTTTAAACATTAATTGATTTTCACCACAACTTTGGCTACAGCTAAGGTCAGATTATTTATTTTCTTGCTAGTGGAAGACAGATTATTTATTTTCAATATTTTCAAGGCCAGAATATTTATTTCCAAAATCTTTCAGCCCTCAAAATCAAATGGCCGTCCCCTAATGAGGTATAACACACTCAGTATTCTGAAGAAATATACATTGTTTACACATGTTTGAAATATATAGTAGGTTATTTTCAATAAAAAGGTACCACTGTCATGTTGTAAATTTTGAATTTACTGTCACAATGTTATTTTCAATAAAAAGGTACCACTGTCATATTGTAAATTTTGAATTTACTGTCACAATGTTATTTTCAATAAAAAAGTACCACTGTCATGTTGTAAATTTTGAATTTACTGTCACAATGTTATTTTCAATAAAAAGGTACCAGTCATGTTGTAAATTTTGAATTTACTGTCACAATGTTATTTTCAATAAAAAGGTACCACTGTCATGAAAATGCATGTTATTTCCAGAGTTTCCAAATTAGCAAAAATCTGCAAAAATCGCCCAATTTATTTCAAGTAAGAACAATAATGACAATGAAAACCACAATTTTTTCATATGTTTTACCATTTATATCACATGAGAGTAGCCTATAGGTCGAATTTATACAACAATTTTAAATAACTTTTTCAAAGTAAAATTAGGTTTTACAAAAACGGTAATTTAAAATCGGGGCAGACATTTGGCCTAACATGAGTACTGAAGGCTTATTTATAATGCAACAAACTACATAGATCAGCGATATAATTATAAAAACCTTGTCCTTATAAACATCGTTTCTCTACGCAACAGGACAGTGTCACAGTCTACCCTTACACTACACTTCCCATCAGTAGACTTAAAGCATTATATAAGCTGTCACAATGATTATTTTTGTCTCCTGGCATATAGTCGAGGATATGATAAAATGTGTGTTCAAATACATTATCAAACACGTAAAACGTTGTAGAAGATCTTCTTTTCGAAGTTATTTGTATTTATTAGAATTTAAGTTTTCCCCTACTTTAAAAATATCCTTCTGTATTTCCGTATGCAATGACCTTTCAGATAAACTCTTTCGCCATATCTAATATTCTTCGTAACTCGGTCAGGGGATCTCGGTCCTTTACACTTTCGGACCATGCTAAAGTCGGTCTATTTTAATGTGTTTGATATTTACTTTTAAAAGTAAATTTATTTATTTTAATTACCTGAAGAAAATCGGAATAATATATGAATAAATATATCAGGTCACTAAAACAAAATTTTGCGATCTTTAATGTTACCCTGAATGCTAACATTGACAAAATTAAAACAGTGTAAACATGTAAAGTATGCGCACCTCATGTTTTACTATCGTGCCGCAATGTCCGGTGGGGTTGGGCAGTTCATGATCATGTGTCAAGAAAGATAAAACCGAGAATGCAATGGAACGAGTTAAAAATGGGTCGAGATCACCCAGCACGTGGATAATTTTTGAAACGACGAAAAAGACCAATTTTGTCGGGTTTAAAAGTACATGACCGGCTACTTAAGCTCAGTAAGGTTGTTAATTTTGTTTTAAATGGTAATAAGTTTGCAATATGTTTTATCTTCCCGTTAATTTCGCCTCTGGGTGATTCTCTGTGTTTCTATTAATCTGTGTTTGAAGATTAAAAAATGATTTAACGACAATAAATTTACATGTAAACGGAGTTGCATAATATTCAAGGCAACCTAAGATGAGTAAGTTCAACATATGGACTATTGTCATCTCGTATCCATCACAACTCGTACCTAAGTGAATTCCTTGACTCATACTGATGTTTTAGCTGACTCGTGCCCATCGATTAACTCAATACGTGCCCATCGCCTATTTGATTATAGAATAATTTATGGAAATATAAATGTATTTACCAACAAGGTGCCGTTTGGTATTGAAATGGTGGAAATGAATTGGCTTCAGAAGTACATCGCTGTCAGAGGTATTGTCCCAGATGATTTTACTCAGTTTTCGGTTATGACAATCTTTATGGAAAAAACTTTTTATTCCCACTGCATACTTGTAGGTAGGTAATAAAGTAAGAACAACTATTTTTGTCAGTGTAAATTTTAATGTCATTCTTTATTACCTAACATTTGAACGTGTCCAGGTTACGAAAGGGTTCTCGAGACTATATCCTGCAAGGTTATATGGATATAAGGTAAAGGGGTCGTTACAATTTTCGAGCTGTCGGCGATTTGATTTTCGTTTTGAAAACAAAGAAATTTAGAGACCCGAAAATGCATAGATGTTTATGTAGATGGTCGTAAAACCACGGTCCGGAATCGGTCTCACCTCTTGGTTTCCAGAGGTCCGTGTTTGCCCATTCTTACCGCATTTGTATCTATGTCCTGGACATTCTATTGATTTATACTTTGGTATCTGAGATTTCTTATATGCACTTGCCTACTCATGGTTTCATGTACCCGAAATCATTCGTAGCTACTAAATATCTATAAAGGAGTAAATGTGTTCAATTTATCCAAGCACAGTAGTTGTGATCGACAACTCGAGTTATCGCGATGTCCGTTGATCTAATGCAATTCTGAAATTGTTTAATAGCCTCGATGTGATTAAATTTATGCGAATATGTCAAGATAGACGGGGTTTTATGTCATTTATTTACTTATATTTTTATTACTTATCTAAGTAATTATAATTCAAAGACTACTTCCAATATCCCTATAAGACGGTTTATCACGTGCAATGACGATCCTACTAACAGTATGTTCCTTAAAGGTTTATCTAAAAGACCGACTAATTGACACGACAATTTTCTGTCCCATCATATAAACAACTGAAAAAAATCCGACATAGTGAATCCCAAATGAACTGTAAACAAACAGTAAAAGGAGCCCCATCGTCGTAAAACCACGGTCCGAAATTATTCTTGCATATTTTTTATTATTCATGAAACTTCGGCTAATACGAGTAAACGGCGCTCGCTCATTACCCTAAAAAATAACCCAGATATATTTTCACAATAGAAAAACAAATATTCAACTGTTTGTAATGACCATGTCGTACAAGTTACAATGTTTACAATTCCGTGCCTTTTCTATATCCTTCATAAAGATGTCTGGAAAACGGGTAATTTTTCCTACTGTGCGTTATTGTGTACAAATAAGTAAAACGGTGGATACGACTCTTCCAGTTCTTTTGGTTACGAATCGGTCAACCATAGACATGACTTAGTCAAAGAAGATACGAGATGAGATGGGCACGAATTGATATGGGTCCGAGTTTATCATCAGCCACAAAGACATACAGGTAGCAAATAAACAAAACCCAAAGGACCGAAAAAGAAGGAAGATAGGATAGATAAAGAAATTGTGCTGTGCATTTAGGAACAGAACGTTGAAATGCTTTAAGAAAGGAAATGAAGCTGAAACAAATTAATAATTCGCCACCCTTCTTTGAATTTTCCTTGAAGACACCTCAATCTGTCAAGGCTATTTATATAACACTTCTGTTCAATCATTGAATCTAAACTGGTCGGAGAATACCAATACTTTCTATTGTTTTTATGTATTTAATTTGAAAGTGGTAAAAGTATATGTATAGAAATTGCCGTTTTCGGTGAAATACCTTTCAGAATTTGACATACATTCAAGTTTGACATTCTTTCCATATCGATGTAACAGCAGTGAATGGTACACGTGCGATCGCTAATTCGGGGTGTTGGTATCATGTTGTTTTTATCATTTTCTAACTAATTGCAGTGTATGTATGCACTAGTTTGAATAATATGTCTTTGAGTTGTAAAATATGTGAATCTGAGATCTTTTTATCACACTTCATGTAGTATAATTTGATTGGTCATGGACCTTTAAGCATGAAATGAATAGAATGTACATTGTATATTAACTGCAAATAGCACGTGTTTATTGGACACTCGGTAATCTTCGTAAAAATTTACCGAAAGTTAATTTGCAATGATATAACGGATTACGTTTGGCAAGATTGTTGCAATTATACACTTGCAATTGTTATTCTAACCACCAGATGGACTCTTTGGGATGTAAATTTTCACCTACAACAGCTCATATCGCTCTAAATCTCCGGGTCAACACGTGTGCATGTAAAACATTTTCCCAGCTTCGAAGAATACCGCGACTTTCTCATCAGTTCAGATCCCCTGAATGAGGAATGACGCAGCTTCTATATCCAACTTCATAGCCAGATCTTGCGTAACAGAAACACGATCAAAACTCATTTGCATATTAATCGTCCGAAAGAATTGTAAACAGTCCGGTCAACCGTTTTTAACGTCAATCCTGTCACAAGAGTATAATGTTCGCTTCATTAAAAAGCGAAAAGGGGAAACGGAGAAAAAGCGCCAAAATGTGAGGTAAAAAGGCGACGTATTCAATGTTGCGGTTGTTCGCCTTAGTTCCCTAGAGGACCAAGGATGAACTCAAACAATGGAGAGAAAGATGTTTACACCCCCATACACCTGAAGTAGCTTCGTCGGTACGTTTAGGTAATGAATTAGATGCGATTGTAGATCGTGATGATTTGACTCCTGAAGCTAAGGTAGCCAAGTTTGTTCAAGAACTTCATCGATACCGTGCGTATATACAACAAGCTCGTCATCCTGAAGAACAGATACCTTGGTCTTCGAAAACAGAAAAATGAAAAGAAGTCAAAGATGATGTTAAAGCTGAAATGTCTCTTGAAGATCAAGATCTTATGACAGCTATTACATCCAGTGTCACTGCTCCATTAAAACCAAAAGTCCCTTTATTATTTAAACATCTCAAGAAACATTCTGATATACTAACATGAGAAAAAGACGATCAAATACAATACAAAGGGAAGACCGTACCTGGGAAGAATATGGTCGATCTCGTAACTGATGCCTTACGGCCACAACCTAGAAAAGGGTATCAACCCCCGGGACTTGATAGTTTTGTAAAAGGATTAGCGGAATCGAATGTCCCTCGTGACTGGATATTTAACCCTAATTATGTCAAAGTGATGAATCAACCTACGGTAAAACCAAAGTGAATATGAGTACTCCTAAACCTCTGGATGATAATAATGATGAAGATGATACAGGGTTCTATGACGCTATGCCTACTCTTCCTTTTGACATAAAAGATTCTGCAAAGACATCCCTTTGTCAGAAAATTGTTAAGGGTTGTCTCCTACGGCCTGATCTACCATTAAAAAATCTCAAAAGAGTTCTCGTCTTCCAGAATGGATCAAAACTCAAAATCTTCGCAAAATGCCAAATTAGCATCAATCTATTATGATCCCTTTAATCGGGGTGGGTATGCAGGTATGCAACCTCTCCATCGAGAAATTTTAGACAATACAGAAACAAAAGCTAGTATTGTAGAACGATTTCAACGGACACTGAAAGCTCGCATGTGGAGATACTTTACTCATAATCGTTCACGTCGTTATGTTGACATTCTACCTCAGATTGTTCAAGCTTATAATCAATCTATCATCGTAGTATCGGTAGAAGCCCTATAGAAGTCAATCCTACCAATGTGTTAGAAGTCTGGGAGACCTTATATGGTACCCCTTCTAAAAGCCGTCCATTGCCCAAGTTCCATACAGGTGCGTACGCGTACGTATCAGTAAAGTAAAACGTACATTTGATAAGGGATATTTACCTAACTGGATCATGGAACTGTCCACGATCAAGAAACGAGTACCTGATCGTTATCCTTATGTGTATTACATCCAGGATGATCATCAAGAACGATTGGAAGGTACGTTTTACGAATCTGAATTACAGCCCGTTGTGAAAACAAATGATGTCTAATAAGTCGATAAGATTATCGATCATTGAAAAAGACGCGTAGGTAAAAATTGAGTTATAGAAGAAGAAAAATCCTCCAAAGCAAATCATTGAATCTATAAAGTATTCAAGTTCACACGTATGAATCCATTCCTAAGAACTGTATTGATAGTGACACATTATGACAATCATCGTTCATAAAGGGGTACCTTGTCAGAAAGGATATGGGCTTCTCTTTCCTAAACTGACTCAATCGTTAACGAGAACAAACCATGGTCTGATCTCTCCTCAGAGAGATGGGATCATCAATCCATTAAGACTTGCAGGTAGTATAGTCAATACACTCGTAGGAGCATTTCATCCCAGAGCATCTGATATGCAATATGATACAGGTATTTGGTCAGACTTTATCAAACCCACTATGACGAAAGCCATTCCTCATATAGCCAAATTTGCTTTGAATACGGGAATGGATGTGATACAAAATAAACGTTCATTGAAAAATGATCTTGTTCAACGAGGGAAATAAGCAGTGACCAACTTAATGACTGGACCTAAGAAAACATTAGCTCGTGCACCCTTTCACGTCGTTTCTCGTTTAACAGGCAAGAAACGAACAGGAACAACGAGTCATATGAACAGTAGTATAAAAAAGAAGCGAATGAGGCCTCCCTTTCAGTCGACTTCTACAAGTAATAGGTCGGAAGACAGCAAGATATCTTTGACTAACAAGATGATGCAAAAAGATTCGTGTGAGTGTAGTAGTGAAGCTCGATAGTTGTTTAATGTCCCTCCCACCAATGTAAGTTTAGAAGACGGAATATGGGTGGAATATTACCCCGTCTCTAGTGTCAATACACAATCTGCTCCTATTGAGTTTGAAATCAAAGGGAAAGGCGATGAGTATTTGGATTTTAACCAGACCTATGTGTACGTAGAAGCTAAAATCGTAAAAGAAGATGGAACTGATCTAGCAGATGATAGTCAAATCATCCCCGTTAACAATTTGCTGCATAGTTTGTTTTCGGAGATCGATTGTAATCTAAATGGAAGTGATCACTCCTGGAACCGATACCTATCCCTATCGAGTTTATCTCGAAAAGTTGCTGTCCTTTTCTGACGAAACGTTAAAAACGTTTTCTTTCTGCATCACTCCAATTAGGGTTGTGATCAATAACCACAACTGTCATGTCCTCCCATTTATGATCCTCAAGGTTGAAAGACCTGAATATCATTCTACGGAAGACTTTGTCAACTCTCCACAAAAATGACAGAATGGCAAACGCCATTGGTTTCTTTTGGACGACCCAGGAATCTTAAGGACATGGTAGTTAGAACCAGATTAGACAACCCTTTGCCTATAGCCAGCTTCAAAACTTGTCTATCTTATCATTATGACTAAAAACCCAAGAAGTGAATTGAAATTGGAGAGGCAACTAAACTTCAATTCAGATTTTATTTGGTGGAAGAAACAAAATAGTCCTATTAAAACAATGACCCATGATATAACTCTACTGTATAATCCATAGAACTATAGGTACAAACTCACTTCTTCACAAAATTGGTACATCAAATACAGATATATGCACTTTCTGTAACGAGCAACCTGAAATAATAAGCCATTGATTTTTCTTGTGTACAATAAGATCAGAGTTTTGGGACCGTTTACTTTTATGGTTATGAGCCGGCCTGACTCAGTCGGTAGTGCGGATGACTCTTGATGGTGAGGTCGTGAGTTCAAGTCCAGCCGGCGGGGCAAGTTGGCTTCCTGTCCTTCGGATGAGGCAGTAAAAATCGAGGTCCCGTGTCGCAGTTGGGGTCAGCACGTTAAACAAACAAACAAACTTTTATGGTTAAACAATGGACACACAATAAACATTGAATTTCATGTTATTGAGATTCTACTTGGGAAACCAAATAACGAATTCAATAGACCCATAATTTTATTTATTTGTTTGGTTAGAAAATATTTTTATAGACAAAAGAAAATGCATACCAAGTGTTATTGAGGCAAAGACATTTATATTAATAATTATATGGAAATGGATTTATACATTTTTTGCCCCCTGTCGGTGAAACCTGGGGGACTAAAGGTTTTGTCTGCGTCCGTCCGAAACCTTTGGTTAAGGTTTTGGTTTAAATTTTTTCAATGGTTCACCATTCATTTAACAATAGTATTAGGATGCTGATACTTTACATAGAGGTTCTTCAGTGTCGGCCATTAATATTGGAGAGTAAAACTTTGAAAAATATTTTAATTATATTCTTCTTTTTTGATATGTTTTCGACTTCACTTTTTTGCCCTAAATCTGCAGGTTTTGATTTTGGTTAAGTTTTTCAATGGTTCACCATTCATTTAATAATAGTATTAGGACGCTCATACTTTGCATATAGGTTCTTTATTTATACTGGTTCCACCGGTAGAGGACATGTATTGATTCACCAATACTCTCAGAATGCTTGTTTAAAAAATTGATAGAACTATTTCTGAAAAAAATGGGAAAATTACTGTTCTATTGAATGAATATAGTAAAACAATCACTTGTTACATTTTGATCAGCAATATGATATATATGTGCATGTCAACACATTAACTGTAAAAACCAACGTATGTGAGTTAATGTATGTTTATTTATTTATGTGTAATATATGTATATGTAATAAAAAAAAAATAAAAAATTTAAATTCAGTATTTTCTTAGAATTCATAGATGATGTCACCAAAATTATTGAAAATTCAGAACAGACAGACTCTGTTGAGTCGTTCAGAGCAGCTGTCTCAACCTACAACCATACTGATACTTAATAATTTTGAATTATTTTGTTTTAAAGCCATGTGTAGTTCAATATGACATAAACTTCAGTATGTTGAAGGTGGTCATTAAGAAGTAGAATTTTAGGAATCGTATCGGGTGATTAGGAATGTTTTCAATTTTATTTTTAATTTCATTTACTTAAAATTAATTAATTGATTGATTGTGTATAGTTATTTTAAAAAATATACTAGTATGTTTCAAAATAAAAAAAAAATACGGTAGCTATGTGCACCGCGCGATGTATCATGTAGATCTGAATAAGTAGCTGAGTTGTTTTTCATATGCACGGTAAATAAAATCACTTAATTGGTCGCAACTGCGCTTCAGTTTAAGTATAGGCTACACGGTTCTAATATGAAAATGATAAATTAACAAAATTGAATAACGGACATCGGACATATATATATATATATATAATGGTTCTGTGGTCGGTCCTGGTAATATGGATGTGAAGGCTATATATAATGTACGGAATCTAGATATTTACACGGTAAAAACACTACCTTCACGCACCGAAATAATTTTACGAAATTCAGACACTACCCTCAAGTATTGTATATTGAATTATATCAAACAATGACTGAAGAACAGTCAAATCAATTTTGTCATAATTTTTGGAAATTTGTACAGATAATCAAATTTTCTCATTATCTTCAAAACATAATGAAGAGTCACCAAATAGTAACTTATGAACAGTGATTTAAAGTAACAAATAAACCATTGAATGTCATAGCGGGGACAACTCAGCAGAAAGTGGGAAACGTCTTCACATGGATAACCACAAAGGCAAACCTTACTGTTGACTACACTGACATGAAAAAGATCTTCTTTCAAAATACTACATTTTACTGCCTAACCTGGTTATGTAAATATTACCTTTTCTATCTCCTACATGAAAATATAGTGGAACCTTATTTACATTTCTACTCTTGATGAGGGTATGTTTAAATTGACTAAATGTAGAATCATGTCTTAGCTGAATCCCATAATTTTATTGTAGACGGAAAGAAAGAAGCTATCGTACTCGTAAGTCTGAAACGGGGTAATATATCATCTTTGTTATTACGTAGTTTCCTTTCAGCATTTCTCTGGGATGGCGAAACAATATCTTAAAAAGCTAGGGGTTAAATCACGATGTATCTTGATCCCACCTCTTGGTTTCCAGAGGTCCGTGTTTGTCCATTTTTACCGGATTTGTATCTATGTCCTGGACATCCTATTGATTTATACTTTGGTATCTGAGATTTTTATATCTTACAAAACTAATTTAACTTTCGACGTTTCTCAAGGGTTCCACCCGTTTAATAATAGAGAGAATTGCGGTTGGCTTACAATGGCAATTGAGTAACAAACTCTTCAAGTTGCACTTTTTCAACTTTATCACAGTCAAGTGAAGTACAGCCGTCCCATACTTCAAATGCATATTCCAATGTGGGAAGTATAAAAGTATTGTAAATCTTTGACAAAGTAGATCTACTTAAAACTAAAACTTTTAATTTTCGTAATACATTAATTTGTTTGTACGCACAGTTGCAAATGTTATTAATATGGGACGACCACATACCACTAGATCTAGACATAAAAGTCAATCCTAAATGTTTAAGTTCACTGGAATTATGTAATGCTGTACCATCAAAATTTTGTTCAATATGTTCATATGAATTATTAGCACTAAAATACAAGACTTGTTTTTGAAGGATTAAAGCTAAGGTTACAAACCACTTATCAGACCATTCTTTTAGAATTTTCAAACTATTATTAAGTATTACTTCTATCCCATTTTTATCATCAGAAGATGCCGACATAGTAGTATCGTCAGCAAAGTCTTGCTACAGTCGAAGGATTGTCTCTGTCATTTATAAAAATTGTAAATAAAAAAGGGCCCAAGACCGACCCCTGGGGAACTCCTACAGTAGTTGACAGAAAATCAGAATACGAATTATTTACAAAAACAGTCTGCTGTCTATCAGACAAATATTTTTTTAAAAGAGAAAACAGATTACCAGTAACACCATACGCTTGTAATTTTTTCAGGGGACCAGAGTGCCAAACTTTGTCAAAACCTTTTGACACATCACAAAATCTAAAAAAATCTGAACACGTATTTTTCTTGTTTTCCTTATTCATACATATATTATGAAAATTTTCTAAAAGTTGATACACAGTTAAATTGTTTGGAAGGAATCCAGATTGTAAATGATATTATAATTTATTTTAAAACATATAGTTATGAAGATGTTTTTGAATTATTCTTTCCAAAACTTTACCCACAATACTTATATAAAACGAAATAGGTCTATAATTACTAGGATGGTGTTGATCACCTTTCTTAAAAGGAGACATAATCTTAGCTTTTTTCCAAATGGTTGGGAATACTGATTGTTCTACCGACTTTCGAAATATAATAGATAATGGCAAACTTACTTAGTTTAAACTTATTTTATTTCAATCAATTTAAAAGGGATTGGGCAACAAGTTTTAACAACATTATTCAAAGCCCTCTCCCTAAAGATCTACATACAATAATTGTCAAAAGTTGACGACATTTAATACACAAACTTTATAATTCAAAAAGGCAACAAAATGACAGGAATACAATATTCAGAGAGAGAGAGAGAGAGAATTTAGTTATGCTTATAATACATCTGATGACGACAATGAGGATGATGTTGACCCATACGTTGAGAGAATTTAGTCGAATCTTTTGGAAGTTTTGATAAAATCCTGTACTAAAAATACATCTTTTTGACATATTAACGAGCATTTAAAACTTTCGTGTATTTCCAAAACAGGTCGGTCCGTGCACTACATTAGAAAACTGAAAGTATTGTATAACGGGGACAACCATTTGATTCGGGGGGGGGGGGGTGGCAAATTTTGTCGAGTCAGATTATTTATTGTCATACTGTCGCGCAGGACAGAATATTTATTTTCAAGCAGACTAGAGACAGATTATTTATTTTCTTCATTTTTTGCTACATGTATTGTCATGTGGTCAGAAATGTAATATATTGTAGTGGCGGATATATATGCCTAAATTTTAGGGGACATTAAATTATTGTGAGGCAAGATTATGATAAGGAACCCTTAGGAAGGTAACATGCTATCCGATTTCAATAATTTGGAAGCCTTAACTGGTATTTGAGGGGCCTCTGTGGCTGAGTGGTTAGAGCATTGCACTTTGAAGCGTCTCACTTCGAGTCAATGGAAGTTCGAGCCCCACTGGAACCTTAGCTGATTATTGTGAGAAAGTTTGCCAGTTTACTTGCGGAAGGCTGCTGGTCTCTTCCCATGTACACTTTGTGTCTAAATGACTAAGTAAGTAGTAATATATGGTAGTATAGGTTTGTATGTAGTATTTTGGGGGAGTGTGTGGTAATTCGAAGCACCCCCATGATATAACCGAAAAATTGTTGTGTGGCAATTTAATCTATTCAAAATTCTGGTATTTATTTGATCAGTGTCCAGACAAACACACAAATGGAGTGAGACAGTCATTGTATTAAATCATCAACCCTGTTTTTCTCAATTACAAGGGCGGATCATGGAATTTTCAAAGAGTTTTGTTTCAGGTTTTTTGGGGGGGAGGCAGGTGACAAGATTGTTGATGTGTTTGTAACAGGGTTATCTTTGCTTCAATAATAACAACAGACTCCTGCGTCTCGGGTTCAATTCTTTATTTCAGTATAATCAATATTATCATGAACCCTGAAAAATTTATAATAACAATAATCAGTCATACATAAATGTATACAGCAATAACAAATTCTATGTTATAAAAAGTAAATCAATCATTTCTTGTTAATGTTTGAATTCATAATGACCCTGCATACCATATTTATCAAAAACTGTCCACCTCTCATCCAGGTCGGTTCCCTTCTTGGTCTTGATGACCGACGAATGTACGATTTCTTGATTGGTTGTTTCCTTCCAGACCGGAGTATATCACTATGCGGAGGTTCATCTTCAGCCACATCCTCATCATCAATATCAACATACTGGTTATCGTCGTTGTTTGTCTCATCCTGAATGTTCTCAACATTGGAGTGGTCGTTATCATGTTCACCAGCTCTATTTCGCGTTTCTTGTGAAGATTTTTCTACAAAACTAACGATATCTGGTGCGGAAACATTCGGTTCCTCTACGCTATTGGTAGAATGGTGACCGGAGGCGTCCCTCTCTGTTTCCACAGTCTGCCCACTGGCGGACCTCTGATCGTCACCAGAATCACCGTGAGGGGTCTCTATTCTCTGCCTAGGCGATCTCCTTAATATACATTTGTCTGATTCATCGTCTGCTAAATCAGTAGCATCCTCTCTCTGTGGTGTTTAAGATCTGCTATCGGTGGATACAGCAGTCTTTGATTTTTGTTGCGCTGGTGTAGGCTTATGTCTATCCTTTGAACATTTTGCCTTTTCAAAATTCAACTGGCCTATAGGAAGTAATAGGTTCCTATGTAATGTTCGACTACGACCTTCTCCGTTTTCCTTTTTCACTATGTAGACAGGTACATCTAGATTAGGCTGGTTGACCACGATGTAAGGGTCTTCCTCCCATCTGTTGGCGATCTTATGTTTGCCGTCGAATGCAACCACTTTTACAAGTACCCTGTCACCAACTTCCACTTTACCCCCTCTGACTTTGACATCATAACTTAGCTTCTGACGATCTTGAGCTTTCTGAGTCGCTCGTGACGCTAACTCGTATGACTTCTGTAGTCTCTCTCGTAAATCTGAAATGTAGCTCGTCATCGACTGCGAGTTGTCATCAATTTCATCTAACCCAAACACAAGACCAACTGGGAGCCGGGGTTGTCTTCCAAACATAATGAAATATGGTGACTGACCAGTGGTGTCCTGTCTCAATGAATTATATGCATGGACGAGTGGACCAAGATATTTCTTCCAATCTCGCTTCTGATCAGCGTTCAGGGTGCCAAGCATTCCAAGCAAAGTGCGGTTGAATCATTCAGTCAAACCATTTCCCATCGGGTGTTACGGAGTGGTACGTTCCATTCCTGTTATAAGGCATAACTCCTTGATGAGTTCCGACTCAAAGTTGGTACCCTGGTCGGAATGAATGCGTTTAGGCAACCCGTAATAAACGATAAAGTTGTTAAAGAAAGCCTCTGCGGTTATCTATGCTGTTGTATTCTTTGTTGGAATTACGGGAGCATATCTTGTAAAATGGTCGGTAATCACGAGTATATTTTGATAACCACCCTTCGATGTTTCTAGGGATAAAAAGTCCATGCACACCAATTCTAAAGGTTGTGTGGTGACAATACTGGTAAGTGGAGCACGGTCATGTACAGGGCTCTTACGTAGTACACACTGCTTACAGCCCTTAAGCCAATGTTCGATGTCATAGGTCATTCGAGGCCAGAAAAATCGGTCCCTCACAAACAATACAGTTTTATCTCGTCCTGGGTGCCCCATATGATCATGAAAATAATGAAGTACTGTGTTGACTCAAGAGGGTGGAATTACAAGCTGATCCAAAGGTCAATCATCTGACGTCATATGTCGATAAAGAATATCGTTCTTCATCACGAACTTTGCAAAATTCTTTTTAAATACAGATGATTCTTGGCTAGCGGTAAGTTCATGACTCTTCGGAATCACTCCTCGCTTCAAGAAATATACCCAAGAACTAATTATTGGATCCTCAATCTGAGCTTTTCTCACGTCAATTGGTTCGATCTGATTCACGGTATATAGGTCCTCTAATATGTCTTTAGTTACAGCTAAAGTCTTAATCAAGGGTACGGACTGTACTCTACATACTGACTTCGCGACATCCTGGGTTATGGTCTCATCCTTAAGTCCAGGTATACGGGAAAGTCCGTCAGCATCAGCGTTGTTATGACCTGGTCTATACACTATATCAAAATCAAACGCTGATAACGCACCTACCCATCGATGCCCTGTGGCGTCCAACTTTGCCGATGTTAAAACATACGGATCATTGTAGGTAACAAAAGTAAACTTCTTTCCGTAGAGATAGTCCTGAAATTTTTCCGTGACTGCCCATTTCAACGCTAAAAACTCCATTTTATGAGCGGGGTAGTTCCTTTCTGATTTGCTGAGACCTCTACTGGCGTAAGCAATTACGTGGTCTTTCCCTTGTTGCTTCTGGTATAGCACCGCTCCCAATCCCAATGAGCTGGCATCGGTGTGTACATCAAATGGCAATGTAAAATCAGGGAAAGATAAAATAGGCTGCGATGACAAACAATCCTTCAATATTTGGAATGCAGTTTCCTGCTCCTCGCCCCATTTCCAGTCAGGTGTTTTGGTTTTCTTCTTTGACGTAATGCTACACTTGGTTGTGGAGGGAATTAAATCTGTCAAAGGCCGGGCGATCTTGGAAAAATCTTTGATAAATTTTCGATAGTACCCAACAAACCCCCAAAATTTCCTAACTTCTGCTTTGGTGGGTTTGGGCCACTCTTTCACCCATTGCACCTTCTAATCATCTGGCTCGACGCCATGCTCAGACACAATATGCCCGACATATTTCACACTCTTTTTAAATAAAGAACGAACATTTACTGGGCGAGAGTTTGACTTCACAATCTTGCAAACGCTGAAATACTATTCTCAGTCTCTGTAAGTGTTCATCAAAACTACTTCCTGAGAACACAATAGCGTCATCAAGATATATCAGGCATATGCGATAATGAAGGTCACCTAAACACTCCTCCATTAATCTCTGGTATGTCGCAGGTGAATTGGACAGTCCCATAGCCATACGATTATATTCGAAGAAGCCTAAGGGTCCTACAGTAAACGCAGTCCTCTCCTTGTGTTCTTCTGCTATAGGGATCTGGTGATAACCTGACTTCATGTCTAGTACAGAAAACCATGTATTCCCGGCAAGGGTAATCTAAAATCTCATCTATTCTTGGTAAGGCATAGTTGTCCTTCTTTGTCTTACTGTTGAGATGCCTATAATCTATGCAAATCCTAAGTTGTCCGTTCTTCTTACGTACTAGCACCACATTAGAAGAAAAGGGAGAGTGTGATCTCCTAATGATCCCTGCTGCTAGTTGTTGCTCAGGAGCCGGCCTGGCTCAGTCGGTAGCGCGCTCGACTCTGGATCGTAAGGTCGTGAGTTCGAGTCCCGCCGGCGACAGGTTGGTTTCCTGTCTTTCGGATGAGACAGTAAAAACTGGAGGTCCCGTGTCACAGTAGGTGTTGGCACGTTAAAGAACCCTACTGCTCAATGGCCGTAAGTGCCGAGCATAGGCCAAAATTTGAAGCCCTTCACCGGCATTTGGTGACGTCTCCATATGAGTGAAATATTCTCGAGTGGGACGTTAAACAATAATAACAAACAAAGTTGTTGCTCAGTGTGTTCTCTCACTTCCTCTATCATAGAAGGGGGAATGCGCCTAAAGCGCTGCTTGAACGGCGTCTCATCCAGTAACTCAATGCGATGCTCTACATACGGGCAATATCCAATGTCAGCATCTCCTTTCGAAAATAAATTATCAAACTCTGATAATAGACAATCAATTTTTCTTAGTTGTTCCTCATCCAACTCATCTTTGGGTACGTCAACTTTCCTAAGTGTATCAGACGCTGGTGTAGACATAAGATAATCACTTAAGCTCTGTACAGTAACCTGCTGTACCTCACAAAGCAATGAGCGGGGCTTCACCGTAACAGTGTTAGTAGTAACGTTGCTAATGCTGACTGGTATGTAATCATTGCTATGAGTATCATAAGTAATGACACTCGGCTCTATGTCCAAATCATCAGGAATATGTGAGTATTTGCTGGGTAACAACATCCCGTAAATATCCCTTAATGACCACTGAACTATTAGGCGGTATGGTAATACTGTTCTCTTCAGCAGATCTAACTAGCGCAAGTACATGTGAACGGTGAGTTAACTCCCTCTCCCTCAGTGTCATGCATCTAAATGCCAGATACCAAGGCGTTTGAAGCTTAGCCTTTTGTAGATACCGAACTCCATACCTCTCTTTTGTTACAGATAAAATATTAGTACCAATCAGTACAGGTACTGATACATGATAACTGGTATTATCTACCACAAGAAACAAACATTCAATAGATTCTTGAGTCTCAGACATACCATCAACTTGTAATTCACATACGACAACTCCATGATATGGTAAATCAGACCCATCAGCACACTCAAGCCTTAGTAAACTTTCAACCGGTTGTAAGGGTAAGTCATGCAGGTAAGTATCGTAAAACTTTGAGCAAATAGTAGATACCGCAGATCCCGTGTCGATCAACGCCTGGATAAGTACTCCATTAATGCGCACTTGAGTCTCATTCGATGATCCAACAAGCGTGGATGTGAGATTTGGTCTTATTCTCCTGTTCCTGTTCGATGTCATGTTTCTATATGACCTCTTGGAGTGATCTAATCTTACACGACACTCTAAATCTGTGTGCCCTGACTGACCACAACGTTCACAAAATTTATCTGAGTAATAATTTCTCGCAATATGTAAAAAATCATCCGGACAATCACCCTCAGGCTCGTATAAGTCGCTAATTTGTCCTCTATTCGTTTAAATTGCCTCTGTGATTGTATCCTCGGTAACCAGAGTAACCACCTCTGTATGAATTTCCGCGAAAACTGTCTCTTTTGTCATACGTAAATCTTCATCTAGATCCTCCTCTTTGTCCACCTCTAAAATTCCTGAATTCATGTGTATGGACGGATCTATTACTACTCCTTCCTCTGTAGTCAGAGTTACGGAATCCTCCTTCGCCCTGAGCCGGCATTGCAACTTAAGTTGCTGATCGATTACTATCCTGTGATCTCTTGACCTCACGCTCAACTTCACGGATTCTCTGGTCCATACCATCTAACTTCTTAAGAATGGTTTCCAGGGAAGGCTCGCATCTAGTGTTTCCAATCTGTGATACTTGTGATTTTTTCTTGTCAATAGGAACAGAAGTAGACGTATCAGTTGAAGAATTCTGTTAGGTTGCAGGTTTCAAATCTAACTCAATGGTTCGGAGTTCCAAGCGTAATGTTTCAAAATCCTCTATGGTATCATATTTATACCTGCTGGCATTACGAAGATTACTGTCGCTGAAGCCTGACCATAACTTTGTCCTCAACATATCATCTCTGGCTTTGAGACTAATCGATCCTCTGTCTATACAGGTTTGCAATAAATTCTCCAACCACATGCCATAATCCGCTACGCTTTCTCCCTCTCTTGATTTGCAGCATAAAACTGTTGTAGGAGTTTTTCGGTAGGATAAATGTTGCCATATATGCCCTCTAGTTTCTGTAAGATTTGTTCAGGTGTTACATCAGTTGGTAAGGTAAGTAGGGAACTTCTGGCCTTTCCTTTTAGAGATGAACGGATAGCTTGGCGCATAACACTAACACTGCATGTGTCATCCCGCAGTGCGCATTTGACGTCATTTTTTTCATACTTCAAAAGATGTTTCGGATTTTGTCTCTCCGGAGAAATTCTGAAACCGAGGTCGAACGAATGATGAATCATATACAAAGCTAGGATGAGTTGTATGTAAATCATGCATTTGATGATCCTGCTGTTCCTCAAATTTAACGGTAGGAGTTTTCGGTCTGCATCCGCCTCCAGCAGACGGTGTACTATGTGCAACTGGATGAAGTAGCTGATATTCCTCATTGGTCATTACTTTGTAGTCAGTATTTTCAACTAAATACTTAATCATGCACTGAATTAGTTGTTCAGTGAGATCATCTTGGTGTTTTCCTTTGAACAAATGCACGCTCTGATCTGAATGCGCCATTCTAATAATCTATGTACTAAGTTTACTACTATTCTAACGTACAAGTGCTAACAGTAATTACATATAAGTCTATACAAAACCCAATTGCACAACCAGTGCAGCTCGTAGTGAAATATGCAAATGCTATATAATGCAATACAAACGCAAAAGGTTGTAACTTTACTACAAGTCTACAAATGACTAAAGTATGAACCAATATCTGCAAGAAATTCAAATGTTCTGCAAGAAATTCAAATGTGCTGTAATCAATTGATTGTAACAGGGACAAATATTGCCTCTGCTAGGATTCGAACCTAGGACCCCTGGTTTACGAGTCTGGTGCTCAAGCTAGTAGGAACGCCATTTAACTAACCCTGCCATATTATCCCCCTCCATTGAAAGAGTCGTCCCAACTCTCTTTAGAGGTAGCTATCACCTGTGGGGCGATTCATGGGTAATCATCTTTTCCACTTTACCAGCAAGAACCTAGTCCCAACGTGGGCGCCAATTCTATAACAGGGTTATCTTTGCTTCAATAATAAAGACAGACTCCTGCATCTCGGGTTCGATTTTCAGTATAATCAATATTATCATGAACCCTGAAAAATTGATAATAACAATAATCAGTCATACATAAATGTCAAATATATTTATACATTTCACTCATGCTGACATGTGGCTAAATACATGGTCAAATAAAATACAAGTAATAATAAATTGCCATATATTAATAAGAGTTATTTCCCTTATTAATCTTACCGTATAAATTTATTATAAAAAATATATATCATAGAAACTTATATAGATGGTTAGATATTTTTATCCAACACATGATTTTTACAAGAATAATGTATATATATATTGTACTTATATTTATGACAGTTTTTTTCGATATGATAGGAAAAATATAGATTTATACCTGGTTGTGGACCAAGGCTCATTCGGCACAACCGCCAACGTTGGGACTAGGTTCTTGTTGCGAATATAGGCTATAGACAATATTTATATAAGGAACGAGTGAAAGAAAAAAATTGTCGAGAAAATAGTATACATCAGAGCAACGATAAATAAACGAAAAAATAATGGAAATACAGTAAGGCAGGGAAACTTTATCAGTATCAAAACTTGCACATTCAATCTAAAAAATTATATACAAGGGCATAATCACACACACACACACACATACACACACACACATTATATACTTAAACACAATCTAATACTTATATATACAAACCGAAGAAAAGAAAACGAAAATTTCTTTACCGAAATGATGGGGAACAGGGAAGGAAGAGTATATATAATGCGATTGTTTTGGCCGATTGTAGCGAGGCGCTTAGATTTTGGTAATAATAAAAACGGATTCCGGAAAATCAGTTATTCAAGAATTATAACTACTGCTTTGAAGAAATCAAATACATATGTATTTTAAAAAAAATTGTGGCTGTGTGATAAAAGAAATTACGTCAAAAAGTGGGGGACAAGTATGTTTGTGACCCCAGTTTCAAAAGTGTGGGGGTACGTGCCACCCTGTCCTACAGCCTTGTTTAAGATTTATTTTTTATGAGACGCATTTGTAAATTTGGAAGTCGTAGAACCATTTTTCTGCGTTCAGGCGCGAAAATACGAAATCCGCTCAAAAGACGACTGATTCAGAAAAAAATACTCAATCGGGACTTAATATCGACCTAGTCGCCCAGGGAGTTGATTATCGTATTTATAGGCGACTCGTTTTTATCCCAGATTTTCCATTCAAATCTTAGGAGAGCAATGCGCATGAGGGAGTCCAGAAAATTGTTTATTTTTAAAAACTCCAGAAAGCCTTTTTCTGAATTCCAAACCATTTCTTCTAAAGCACTTAACTGATTTAATTTCATGTTTGACTGTGCTAAATCTTAACTTAAAAAAAGAAAGAAAAATAGAAAGAACGAAAAAAAAAATCCCACCCCCCAAAATTTAACCCCCCTCCAAAATTAGCCAATGGACAGAAAGACAAATAAATACAGATTGTTTATTTTTCATTTCATTGAAAAGATGTCTAATCTCCTTTTCGTACTATTAGCTATTTTGATAATCGTTTATTCGTATTAAATATGTCTCCGTCAATAAGGACGATTTATTATTTTAAATCTTACCTTATTGATAATGCTTTCTGGAGTAATCGCCCCTTATTAATTTCCGGTAATCTTACGCGCATGTTTCTTGGAATGTCTGCGACTGCTTTTTAGTCTGAATGAATACGAAATGTAGTCTAAAATTAACAGGTATAGCTGCTAGTTCCTGGCTGTTTTAAGGTAATTTTACTCAAAATGTGTTTTGAAAAATTAATTTCACCTATGTACCATTTACATGAACACATAGATGCATTGGAAACGGGATAGTTTACATTAGCAATGATGGAGAGTCATCATTTCCTGTGGTGGACCGCTGTTTGTGTTTGTCAACAAACATTGAACTCATGAAGCATTTTCATGCTCTAAACCATTATTTGTTTATTTGGAAAAGTGATTGCAAAATTGTGTATATTTTAGATTTAGACAAATTATAGATGTCCGTAGTTTTATTTTACATTCAAGGTAAACACGGGTTGTTTTTAAAATTATGCACGTTTGAACATGCTTTACAGTACAAGTTTACTGCAGTAATATAGGACCGTGGCGTTTGTTGACATTAATACTATGCCTATGGTGGTCTTTTGCAGTAGTAGGAACACTTAACATTCATACAAAACGATTTCATTTGGTTGATAGAAATATGGAAAACATCTTTTCGTCCATGATGTTGTAGGACTGACACATGGTTACGGTAAATAATGATTAATATTATAGTTTAACATTATTTCATGTAATGGAATTCTTGGTGGGACAAATTTTTCTTGTATCGCACCGTCATATGTTTTTGACTGTATGATGAATTTGACAATCTCATTATGACTTATCGGATCATTTGGAAGGGTCCTTAGCTTGTCGAATGAATGGGGCGGCAGGGTATCCAAATGCAAAAACCAAAGATACTGGTCAGCGACCAATTCTTGCCAACTCGTTTTATTTTGCCTGATATTGTCTGGTTTCTCAGAGAAATAATTTTTTTTCCCTTTTTGCTCGGCAATCAGAATAGTGTCTTGTGCCTGTAACACAAAAATATCTGTGAAAGTATGCACATGTTTGCATGTTCCACGCAAGTTAATAACAGTTTGTGAGAATTGGTACTTGGCAAGAATTGGTTGCCGATCAGTATTGCTTTAGCAAATTTAAGAAAGGAAATATTAAAGCAGGTGTCATTTATTGGATGTACATATGTAAGCATATATGTAAGTTTTATAACACCCTGACAACTACATGTAGTTAACCATCAAATGCTCATTAAATATTGATCTGCCAATAATAATAATAATAATCTAGATTTCAGATTGAGGACAACAAAAGGTAATTTTCATGAAGCACACTTATGATAAATTACCTGAAAACACACAACAAATTTATGTTGTTGTCTCATTTTCTTTTTACAAAGTTGATAAACCCCAGGTTAAATTATGTGGTGCATGTACTTTTCCACCCTTTTGGATCCTTGTGTAACCTTTAACTAAAACTGCAGTCTACTTATTCTTTGTTGTAATTAGTTAAATTGAGGTTGATAGATTCAAGCATGTTTTTTTTTTATATTTTATATTATGTAAACCAATAACCAGATAAAACTAGGTATATGTACTGATATCTCATTTGTTCACTTTGTCCTAGAGGTGTCGCTACATGTATATGGTTGATGTAAATCACTTTTGATATACGTCACTTGTACTTGTTGTTAATGTAAGAAAAGCAAATGTAGACCATGCTCAACATAAAAGAGTTGTTCACATGTTCTCAAGATCTAATGATAGGTTTATATTTTTGTTTTCAGAATTATTAACTTATTGTAGTTTTTCAAGTCAGAAAAATTCTTTGAGTCAAAAGGAAACAGAAAAGTGAAAATGGCAGACATTGACATGATACCAGTCCGAGATCCAGGAGGTGGTCGAAATGAAGGTGAGATTGTTTTATTTACCTTTAATAATATAACACAATGATATGTTTTACTATGTATGAATCATAGTTGATTTGTCGCCAAATGCCCCTACACAGCACCTTTTGGCAAACTTTTCAATTCCGACTTTACAAAATTAAATGGCCCGTCAAACACAAGTGAGAAATAACATTAACTTGTCTGAAAGCAAAATGAAATTGTCACCAGACAATCGGACAGATGTGATTGTTGAGCCCTATTTTTATCCACAGAAATATCTACACCTACAGTTATCGCAACTTTTTTTGGAAACGGACAGTTTCACTGTACTATCATATGCTCTTTTTTTTTATCAAATTCTTTGTTCTTTTTACTAGGAGTAGACCAGAAAGCAGCCCAGCAGAGGAGGATGGTCAACAAATGGGATAGAGATACGCTAGAGGACAAATATCTCAGAATGTATGAGGAAAATCTCATACTTAAAAAGCATGCTCGTAAACAGGAAGATAAAATCAAAAGGTAATACATATATGTATATCTGTTGTCATGCTTAAATGTTCGAGATTTTAGACATGTATGCAAAAAACACTGGACCAATTTTCATCTTTTTTAAAATGATTGTTTGTCCTTGTAATAACTAATGTTATTGTAAAACATATTCAAGAATTGCTTTATAGAGGCTATATATAAACCGACTCACAATATAATTCCGACATGAAAATTTTCCGCAAATTTGTGGACTTCCGCAATTTTTGTGTTTGCTTTGGTAATTTTTTAGATTGATGTAAAAATGCACCAAAAAAAATTAAAGGTTGGAGGTGGGTATCAGTTGACACAGTCAAATAGCTGTGTTGGATCTGTATGTCGCTTACAAGAAGAAATAATTCTGTGGAATGAAGTAACTCATCGAGATAAATATAGCACAGACTTGTTACCTCATTCTCACAGTTCTAAAATCATTGAGACCAATGAAAATGCAACTTACACAACCTTTTAAGTTTATTGAATGGTAGATTGATGTAAACAATAGGAATAACGCTAACACACAAGACCCAAAATAGACTCATAGAGAAGTCATTCCATAATCTTGGATGCAATTGAATCAGCAAAGATGCTCTAAAGGAATTCTCTAGACTGACGATTTCTTCGATATTAAATTGAGATACTGTATCATTCGATAAGCTTTCAAGATATTGTAAGTAGTATTTTCATTGGTTGAACACCAATGAGAGGTCACACACATGTGACCCATTGCAGTTTTCGTTAGATCCACTACACAACATATCAGAATATGGGACCAATGAGAGATTGGTGTTTTTAATAGGATTAACAGACTGATACGCAAAACATTTTTAATGGAGATGCTGTTGATATAAATGATTTAATTTTTCATTTTCTAGGATGGCAACCAAACTTTTACGACTTGTAAATGACAAGAAGAAAACTACGGATAATGATATTGGAGGTAATGGAATCAATTTATTCTCTAATGTAGAAACACAATTTTCTATTTACATTCATTTAGGGTTACCATTCATTTGTGCAAATTTGAAAAGCTTGTGAAATTAGAAATTAATTTTCCTGATTCATAAAAATATTTGTGAAATATTGAAATTCTTAGAAATAAAACCTTGGAAAAAACTTCTCTCGCAATGGGAGACCATTTTTTAATAGTCCACATTTCCAATTTTCCCTATAACCAACCTATCGCCAAACCCACTTATAATGCCAAATTTGGGCGAAACACAAGGAGGCATTATAACAAAGCTTTACTGTATATCAAATCATATTGACTTTGGTGTATAGGTTGGTATGTATTAATGTTTTTGATGTGTTTTAGGAATTGATTGTGTGTATATATATATAATCATCTTTCCAGTCAAAAAAGGAAGAGACATAGAAACAGAGGAAAAGATGGAAGAACTTCATGATCAAGTTAGGGATTTAGAAAAACAGAATGCACAATTAAAGGAAAAGGTAATTGTAAATGTCAATGAATAGAAAACATGGAAAATAAGTTTCATTTCCAAATGATATTAATAATACAATGATCAGTTAAAAAGGGGCATTAGCTGTGTTTTCCAAAAAATATTATTCAGATCTTTTTTTAACTTTTACTACTTGTACTTGATGTACAATAATAAATAAGAGCACCACACAGGCATAAAAATCTTATATTCCTATATATTTTGTGAAAATGAGGTCGGGCCCAATGTGGTATTAATTTACAAATAGATAGGTTGAATTCATCAATTGCAATTGAAAAGGTGCCAAACCTGGGTTTCTCAGGTAATTTTCCCAAAATATTTAGGAATTTAAGAATTGTTATGCCTGTGTATATTTATTTTGTTGCTGTATGTCTATCTAAGTAGTAAAAAAAAGGGGGGGGGAAATTGAAGAAAAAAACACAGCTAATATTCCTTACAATATTATACAGTTGATAACATTTTTCTAGAAGAATTTAAGTTACATTCAACAGTACATAGTCCAATGGCAACAGACCCCAAGTAGGGTGTCCGGGTAGTGTAGGTGGTTAGCGCACTCGCTTCTCACCAGTGCGACCCGAGTTTGCTACTATGATTTGACAGGAGAGGATGTGAGATGGTATGGCGGTCGCCAACTCGGACAAGTGGGTTTTCTCCATTCACTCCAGTTTCCTCACACAGCAAATCACCCGGCATACCAACATCGGCCGCTAGGGTCATTTCGAATTAAGTGGGAAAGTTTGCCAGTTTTCTTGCGGAAGGTCGGTGGTCTTTACCCGGGTTACCGGGGTTTCTCCTCCACCAATAAAAACTGGACGCCATCATATGACTGAAAAATTGTTGAGTATGGCGTAAAACAAAAAATCAAATCAAAATCAAATCAAACCAACATCGGAGCCAACGAGAGATAAAAATTCAGGTTGCTTTAACTTGTTTTACAATCGTTATAAAACAAACTTTAAACTTCAGAAGAATTTAAAGGATACCCTCCTTTTACAAAGTTTTGATGCAACATTAATTTCTTTATTTCCTCATCAAAAATCTCCATAGTCAACATTTTCTTCCTTTTATCATGTTTAACCTAAATATCTGATTAAAAGTAAAATTCTTTTTAATTTTTAAATGAGTGGAGTATATTTTGTGTGTATTTTCTGGTGTAGATTTTTGTTGTTAAACAAAAGTAAAAATTTGCTATTTTCAGCTGATGTTGACAAAACAGCAGCTTGCAACAGCAGGAAAACGAGGGACACCATATAATTATGTCGGCTCGAGAATAAATACGGTAATTATTAGTGGTGTAATGATATACCAGTGTATTGTGATGTGTTTTGGTCAAATTCAAGTACCAATATGGCAATCCGAAAAAACGTTTTTTCCAATGTGGTTTATAAATTAGAATACACACATCAATTGAGCGCTTTACATAACGTAAAGTGTGCATAGCATTAAGCATTTAATTGATTCATATTACACTTACCCCAGTTTTTGTTTTGTTTCATCAGAAAGAGATTATGAGTTTGTTATTGTTTTTATACATAAAATGTTATATAAATGAAATCTCATGTAATTGTTGTATTTGTGCAGTGGTAACTGGTAACTTATGCTTAAGTTGTGTTCTTAAAATATTTTTATTTAACATGGATGAAAAGCAATACGTATCGGTACGTATCACGATACACAAGTCATAATATTGATATATCTCAAAACACTTTTTGTGTATCAATACCCTAGTAATTATATATATTTACTACAATAATTGTGCACTTGCTACAGTCATTGTACATTTACTGCGGTCTTCTTTTGTTTACTTTGAAAACTGTCAGTTATTCTTACTTTAAGCATTCTGTATAGGTGGACATTTTTGCCCCAGGATATTTCAGCCCTATAATGACAGAAAATATTTTCATTTCACCTAATATTCGCCCTCAATCACCATAGTTCCATGGATCGCATGTATGTCCATGCTTTCATTTGAAATTTTCTCCCTTATCTAAGGGCAGAAATGGCGAAAAAGAGAAACGAGAGTGAAAATTACCGGCTACACAGTATTGAGGCCACCATGGCGTGTTGCATCCTCATCAATAAAATCTTTCACTTCTAGTCGGCGGACTTTGAGTCTCGCATGATCCCAGCTGATTGTTAAGGATAGTTTCTCATTTTGCATGCTGTGTATTGACTACAGTTACTGCATTTATGATAATCATACAATATTTTGTACAGTTGAACCTGTTTTGAGAGACCACCCTATATGCCAGTAAAATGTTGTCTCTCAGGACAGGTGGTTTCTCAAGACAGGTGGGCTCTCAAAAGAGGTTTTATTTGAAGGATTGTTTAACCAAGTGGTTTTCAGAATGTGGTCTCAGAAGGCAGGTGAATTTTCCTAAGAGTGGTCTCTAAAGACAGGTTCCACTGTATTATGTCTGGAGGATGTTTTTCTGTTACAAAAGGTCCTTTAGTCCTTTAGTTCGAACTACCATGGCAATGAATCGCTGATTTTGGACTTGGGACAAGCCCCAGTATGTTTTTTGTTGTTTTTTTTGTTGTTGTTGTAAATGGTTATGTTGAGATATAAAATCATTCTTTATCTATCACAGGGGATTGCAAAGACCACCCCACAGCCAGACTCTAGACTCACAAAAAACATTCGAGTGGTAGGACCGGAAACAGGCAGAGGGTAAGTTATTTACTGTTACAAATACAAATATGAATGTACTAACTGCTGATATCCCGCAGAATGTTTTACAGTGGAACCTGTCTTGAGAGACCACCACATCTGCCAAAGAATTGTGGTTTCTCAAAACAGGAGAGGTTCTATTTAAAAGGATTATTTAACAAAGCGGATTTTAGAAATATGTTCTCAGATGATAGGTGGTGTTTTGTAATAGTGGTCTCTCTAGACAGGTACCAGAGTATGTAAATATACAGGCACACACCTGAAATGTCCATATCAGAATAAGTGGATGTTGGTGATAATTTGATTTCTTTTGCTTACAAATTTTATATGCCCAGTCTGCAATTTTCTAACTACATTATCTGTTTAAGTCGTTTAGCACAGGTCAACGTTTGCGACACTTCAGCAATAAACATAAGTCCTGTAGCACTGGTAAAAAATTGTGGCTTTTCACCTATAGCTGGTGACAACTCTATTGACAGAAAAATTTTATTTGCTGGTATGAATGATACTAATCACATGTATTACTGTATATTTCATGTAGGAGGCCAGTAGTTCATAGTCCAACACAACCAAGATATAACCATAGTATCTTAGATCATGCCAGATCTGACTTAAAACACAAGTAAGTATGTTTTGTATTTGAAAACCGCTGTAAAGATTAACCTCTCTGTATGTGTAAACTGCTGTAAACCTTTACCTCTGAGTGTGCATGTAATCTTCTATAAAGCTGTACCTCTGAGTGTATATGTAAACTGTTGTAAGCTGTACCTGTGAGTGTGTATGTAAACTGCTGTAAAGCTATACCTGTGAGTGTGTATGTAAACTGCTATAAAGCTGTACCACTGAGTGTATGTGTAATCTTCTATTAAGCTGTACCTCTGAATGTATATGTAAACTGTTGTAAAGTTGTACCTTTGAGTGAATATGTAAACTGTTGTAAAGCTGTACCTCTGAGTGTGTATGTAAACTGCTGTAAAACTGTACCTCTGAGTGAGTGTGTATGTAAACTGCTGTAAAGTTGTACCTCTGTGTATGTAAACTGTTGTAAAGCTGTACCTCTGAGTGTGTTTGTAAACTGCTATAAAGCTGTACCTCTGAGTGTATATGTAAACTGCTGTAAAGCTTTACCTGTGAGTGTATATGTAAACTGATTTTTGGTGCATTCAGACAAGGGGAGATACAAATCTCCTCTAATTAATGAAGTTGGAATACAAAGGGGAATTAAATTTTAATCATCCAGTAAAAATATCATAAAATTTATTATCTCAAGATTCTGATGTTTGCTTATAGAGCAGTAATTCAGGCCTCTTGTTCAGTTTAAGCTAGGTTTCGTGCAAATGATGTGTACTTTCCCTCTTTGTTTAATGCCATGTAAAAATAATTAGACATTGAATTGACTTGTAATACTTTCTTACAGAGATGATACAATAGCTCAGCTACACGAACAGCTGAATATATACGAGATTGAGTTGGAAAGTCTGAGACAACAGGTATGTCTAGTTCATCCTCATAACACAGATAACTTAATTCATCAACCCCTGATAAACAATAGACTCTTCTGTAAATCAGTGACTTAGATCAGTCCAAATGTGTTTTTAGGTAATTGTACACACAATAAATATGTACGTGTATTTACATATCTCATCAACCCCTTACATCACATTTTGAGCTGCCCATGTCAAAGAATGGTTAATTAACTGTCAAAATTCAGGGTTGTATGATTTAGAATCAAAAATTTTAAGTAATTTTACGTGCAATATTAACTTGTTCACACCCAAATTATGACCTTGGGCCATCTTCTTTATTGTTTTGAGTGAGTCTCAAAGTGAACACACGGGTGATTTAAGGCGAGTTAAGTAATTCGGTATTTCTTGTGATCAGTTACAGTGTGTTTCAAAAAGTATGTCCTTATTTCAAATGTCTATAACTTTGCACAGACACATAATAATTAGAAAATAGAAAGTGCATTAGAAAGAAAATCTATTTGAAAATTTGTAATTGAATAAGCCCCAAAACCTATGAGGTCATAAATTATTGTATGATGTCATTGATGACATCATCACAAATATCATTTTTAGTTTTACTACCAAAATGGATGACAAGAAGAACTTTCATATTGATGTTGTTCATTTTCATTTCGAGAATGGAAAGTCACAATTTTTGTGATATTATTGAACAGGTTTCTTTAAAACAAGGATCCAGTTGGTAAGACCTTGCCTAGAAAACAAATATTTTGAATTGTGACTTAATTGATTCAGTCTAACCTGCCCTAGCGACTCACTGTTTTTACCGTAATTTATCAAATTAAGGCGCTGCTCTAATTAAGGCGCCACCAAGACCAAAATTATGTTTATTTATTTTAATAAAGGCGCCCTTTGAAACGAAAAAAAAAAAAATCCCCCCCCCCCAAAAAAAATGAAAATGAAACGTTTTTTGACAGCTTTAAAGATAACATACAGTAAATAAATAAAACCAGACGATCTCTTAACCTCAGGTCGATTAAATCATTACCGAACAGATTTTAGATACGAACAGAGACTGATTAGATCGACTCACAACATCTTCACTTCAGTCTTCAGCTTGAAAGCAGAACTTATTTTCCCTCGGGGCAGTTATGTGATTGCAGAGTACAGTTACTAAGTTTAATCCGAGTTGTGGTGTTAAAGCGTCCATTATAATTGTTTTGTAATACTGTCTTGACTTTGTATTGGTTTCAGACGTTTATTTATTTGCCTTGGTATTTGATATATAGATTTCTAAACTTCGTGTTGGTAAATCAGCAGACATTAGGCAATACACTTAAGTCGGTACTTCGATCCCGATTTTGAAAAACCATGTGTTTTAACATTTCCGTATCAGCATTTTTAATTCAGCATTGTCAGTTACATAATTGATACCAACAGTCATTATTGATTGTTTATTTAGGGCATGCCTAATTAGTAACTGGCTGATTTACCCACTAACAGGTACGTCTAAGCAGTTAGGAGATGGCAGCACAGGTTAAAGTCTATTTCTTGAATGTCTGACAAATAATTTCGTACATTACCGGGATTTCATTTTCGATTTGATGTCAGCTTTCCTCTTGATATAATTTATAACAATACGAATTTAAAGACTGGCTACATTAATTACACCAGCATGATGATAAAGAAGAGTATTTATTATGACAAACTTGATTGATTATGGATCAGTACTTGTTAAGAACAGAGTATAATTCCGAGTGACAGCGTGGACTCAAGAGTCGTTTTCATCATGCGGTAGACTAAATAAACAACATAAAAGAAATGTTTAAATCTTTCACTTTTATAAATGTTTGTAGCTGATAATGATCTGGATTAATTAATACAAATAAATAAACAACATCTAGACCGTATTTATCATCGACATGTTGCATGGATATTTGAGGTTGATTTCAAACCCCAGATCGACAAACTCCAATTAAGGCGCCTTATCAACTGAAATTTAGTTTTTTGACACAAATTAAGGCGTCCATAGATCTGAAATACCCCAAAAAGGGTGCCTTATTAGATAAATTACGGTAACAGGTACCTGACTTGTGGGATCTATATTGACCAAATCAATTAAGATAACATATCTGTTAAGCAAATTGAAATGTGAATGAAAGGTTTAAAAAGTTTCCCTTATTGATTGTATGAACATAAAAAAATCTCTGATAATTGGAAAGTGAGCAACCTGAATTAAGAGACCACCTGTCATATGTGACCTTTTTGCTTCTTCCCTTGAATGGTGAATGAATTAAAACAGGTAAGACTGATATGGACTAAAGCCGTTGCAGTGAGGGTATTTTTTAAAATTTCCATGCCTACCCTCAACATCGGACCTCTATTTTTAAGTCTCATCTTAAAGACTCATAGCTGTCACTTGGTATGCTGAGCCCTTGGTTAAGGAACAGTCACTACCTATATTGAAGTCTTAGATATGAACTGGCTCGGAGAATCAAACCCAGGACCTTCCACTTGCAGAATGAACGCACTGCGACTAGTTCACCAAAAGTGGTCTTAATATGATATCATAACATCCTTTATATGTACATAAAATTAGTATTGACAGTTTGATTTTATGAGGGCAATATCTGGGGAAACTTACGCTGCAGTATAGTGCTCTCAGGTTACTTGATTTCTAAGTACTTTCAATTTTTAGTATTTCTTTACCATCGTCATAATTTTTTTTTCAGATGAGAATGAGGGAGGGAGAGTATGAAGAAGATCTAGTTAAAATAAAACAACAAATTACTGCAGAACAGAGGTCAGTACACTATATGCTGAATAGCAGTGTCAGGGATTTTCCAGCCTATCATTGGGGGCCAAAATAAGGCCCCATTCCCAATGCAACAAATGCACTTTTTTCCCAATTTGGCATCAATATTTTCTAATAATAATCAAATGACAGTGAATTTGAAGAAATTCTTGTATTTTCAAACAGTTCAGTGTATTTTTAGATTTCCCAGTTTCAATGAAATTTTGCTTAAATTCCCAATTCAAAAGGCCCAGGCCCTATTCCCAGAACAGTGCAGAAAATCCCTGACTTTCTCTTCTGATAAATATATAAACTTATCAAATAAAACATTTAGAAACTGTGGAAGCAATGTCTAAGAACTTCGGGATCTGTTCCCTTAATAATAAAGTTCAATACATTGTTGATTCGATGTGTATGGACACAGATTTGAACTGCTCAAAAGAGAGGGCCAGTTTGAATATCTATAACCTCACAAGGAAACTGAGGTATGTTAACTGGAGTCAACTTGTCCACTTGTCTTTCTATCTGTCTGTCCTGGGGCTGCTGTTGTTTAGCAGTTAGAGCATTGCGCTTTGAACCATGAAATCTCTCACTTCTGGTTAAAGCAGGTTCAAGCCCTGCATTTGTGAGAAAGTTTGTCAGTTTACTTGTGGAAGGTCATTGGTCTCTTCCTTGGAACGTTGTAACTGATTTCTCTCCTCTTCCATTCAAAGCTGGCCACCACCAAATGACTGAAAAATTATTGATTGTGGCATAAATCACCATTCAAATTCAAATTCAAACCTGTCTCTCCTTCATTTGAAAAAAGAATGAACAAAATTTTCCCAGGCTATGCATTTGCCCATTTTTCATCCCCTTGGTGACAGCTCTAGTTGTAACTTTAAAAAACTTTTTTTTATAAATACAGATATCTCACTAATTGGTGCATTATCAAGTCAAAATTTAATAGTTTTATATGGAAATTGAGTCGGATGAAAAATAATTATATTGCACTTTCTTCTGTTCCTTAAAAATATAGAATTATGTGAAATTCTTATATCGGTTTTCTATTTCTATTTTTCAGAGCAACGGTACAGGAAAACATAGATTTAATTAAATTACAGAGGGAAGTGAAAGAGAAATCTACAAAGCTTGCTAGTGTTACCGAAAAATATGCCATACTTGAAGAGGTAATATACTTATCAAATGTTATTGTTAAAGTTATTACACATTAGAACCTGTCTTGAGAGACCAATCTCATGAAAGACCACTTGTATTTTGACACTACATTCTAGAAACCACATGGGTGAATAATCCTTTAAGTAGAATCTCTTTTGAGAGACCACCTGTCCTGAGAGAGAACATTTCAGTGGCAGACGGGTGATTTCTCAATACAGATTCCACTGTAGTTTTTTAAAAAAATCTCTTACCCCTTACCTTCCCACTAAAACAAGTAGGGGTATTAGATGAGATGTTATATGGTTAACAGTGAAATGATTTCTCCCAGTTTGATATGATTGTGAATCTGAGTTACTGATTGTATATATGATTTGTATTTTCTGGATTTTGAAAAAAAAATTCAGTTTAGTGCACAACTTTTCATTTAGTGTTGCCTGTGGTATAAAAAATGCATATCCATGAACCAATCAGAATGTGTGTTACAAATTAGATTTCTGCATGTTGATAAACTTACAATATAGAGGTTAACATTACTGATTTGGCCTCAGTTATGTGTCCCAAGGACTGGAGGGAAATACAGCATGTACAAGCAAAAACTACAATGTTAGAAAAGTTAATTTTTTCCATACTCTGGTACAAGCTGTAGGAATAACAGGGATGAGCACACATACACTGAAGGCGCATTTCATTTAGGAGCTAATTCTAATACTGGTTACTTTGGTAATAAAACAGTTTGTTTCAATAAATGATGGCTGAAAATCATCTTCAAGATCAAAAGTTTTATCTAATATTTTCTTTCTCTTTAGAAATATCTAGAGAGCAGTTTTCTGAAATAAGAATCAAACTTTGTCAAAGTGAATAACTAAATGGAAAGTTTATTTGTTTGTTTATTGTTGTTTAACGTCCCACTCAAGAATATTAAACTCATATGGAGACATCACCAATTGCCGGTGAAGGGCTTCAAAGTTTGGCCTATGCTTGGCACTTACGGCCATTGTCGACCTCACGATCAAGAATCGATCGCGCTACCGACTGGGCCAGGCCATCTCACTAAATGGAAAGTAATTGAATTGTAAGACAAATGTCAAGATTCAAATCAATTCAGGAGATTGTCAAATAATTGCACCCATAGTAAACATTCATGTGATTACACTGTTACACTGTTGTACTGACATTTGAAAACGAAAATATAGCATGATTTTAATATGTAACCTATTGATGAAAAACCACATTTATAGCACAGAATTTTTGTGCAATTTTAAGTAAGATAATAATTAACACTCCCCCAAAAAATTAAAAAAAAAAAAGAAAAGATTCATGAAAATGAAATTAGCATGATTTTAATATGTAACCTTTTGAAAGTTGATGAAAAACCACATTTATAGCACAGATTTTTTGTGCAAATTAAGTAAGATAATAATTAACACTCCCCCAAAAAATTAAAAAAAAAGAAAAGATTCATGAAAATGAAATTAGCATGATTTTAATATGTAACCTATTGAAAGTTGATGAAAAACCACATTTATAGCACAGAATTTTTTTGCAATTTTAAGTAAGATAATAATTAACACTCCCCCCAAAAAAAATTTAAAAAAAAGAAAAGATTCATGAAAATGAAATTAGCATGATTTTAATATGTACCCTATCGAAAGTTGATGAAAAACCACATTTATAGCACAGATTTTTTGTGCAAATTAAGTAAGATAATAATTAACACTCCCCCAAAAAATTAAAAAAAAAGAAAAGATTCATGAAAATGATTGATATTGATATATCCACATCCTAAACAAAAAATATATTTGTAAGACTCTAATTCATTTCAGAATTTACATACCATGAAGAGAAGCCATGACAACATGCTGATGGAAATGGAGAATTTGAACATGCAACTGAAAGAAGAGCAGAATCGGGTGCTAACATTACAAAATGAACTCAAGTATGGCACTGCCAATAATAGGAAGCTTATAGAGGTTGGTTTCAGTTTTGATATTTTTAAAAGCAGTGTATAGAATCAGGATTTTGTTCATTGCAAATTTGTGTCTTCAAGAAAGTTTTTCATTTAGTGAACCATATTAATAAGTATTTATGAAAATACTATTTCCTTTATTAAAAAGAATATAAAGTAAACAACAATTTTGATTTTTAGTAAGCCCCTAAAGAGGTTAATTTTCACTAATCACATTTTCAAAGATCTATGTTTCTGAAAGAAGTATCTAAGCAATGAAGTCCTACAAGTAATACAAGTAACAATTACTAACTGTTTTATATATATATATAATTTTCCATCAATTATTCCTCTGACAGTCATATGTTATAGTTATCCAATTTCAAATTGATTTTCAGTTGCAAGAACAGATAGCATGTTCAGAAAAAGAGAATCAAATCTTGAAAGAAGCCAACGAAAAATTTGTCAGCAGGTACGATTTGACTTCATTATTTTTTGGTCATCTGATCATGAGTTGCTCAGGTGATCCATTGTAACCAGTTGTGGGCACTTCTTTCCAAATTTAGTATAACGGGTCAGTGTTAATAAGTGTATATATTTCATTATCCCACGGCCGGGGGTAGATAAGTCGTGGACTCTGATCATAAGTAATGCCCCACTTGCATACGTCCGATTTATCTCAAGTTCAAATTGATGCTAACTTAAGTCCAGCTCAAAGGTTTCATTTGCTTACCTGTGTTAATTTTTTGAGTATAGTTCATTTTCACTGAACCAGGTAAGTGTATTGCAGGTTTCAGTCTGGATTTATTTGAAGATGGAGGTTTTATTTTGACAAAATGGATGGAATCAAGATGGTTGAGCAATTCATAAGACATAAACAAATATTACCGATGATCTGAGACCTGTATGATATACTGGCAGGTCTCTACTATGATGATAATGATTTTATTCAAAGATTTCACCTTAGTAAAGAGTTTGTGATCACATTAATGGATGAGAATGAGATTACTTAGGGATGATCGGGAACCTAACAAGAGAAAGCTTTCTTCTGTGTCAACATTGACACAGTTTCTAATAGCATTAAGTTACAATGATACTGCATAGTACCAAGTCTGGCTTAAGTTGTGTTTATGTAAGAAAGGGTTGAGTGACAGGGAAGCATGTGAACTCCAGCTCCCCTGACTTCAGCTTAAGTTTGGATTATGTCCAGTTTTCATGATCCCAAGATCAATCAGTAAACTAGGGTTACCTGAGCTTAACTCAACAACCCCTGAAAAACAATGGACTCTTCTGTAAATCAATGACATAGGCCAGTCCAAATGTGTCTTTAGGGGTGAATAAGTTAACATACCCAAGTGGCCATTACACTCTTGCATTAGTACATCACAAGGGTATGTTAGATGTTGGTGCAAGTGTACTAAGACATAATCGTATATATATTTATTGACCTCTCATTATTGCTTTACCACTCTTTTGTTTTAGTGCTTTTGATTTGGAGAGAGAACGAGAGTGGAGACAAAGGGAACAGCAACTCAAGGTACAAATAGCACAGTTAGAAGCTACTCTGAAGGCTGACCTTGGTGAAAAGGGTGGAATACTAGATAAATATGCCATGGAAAGAGGTAAGTACTTGAGTGTTGTATTGTTGTTTAACGTCCCACTCAAGAATCTTTCACTCATGGAGATGTCACCAAATGCTGGTGAAGGGCTTCAAATTTTGGCCTATGCTCAAAACTTAAGGCCATTGAACAGTGAGGGTTCTTTAACGTGCTGACACCTACTGTGACACGGGACCTCTGATTTTACTTGACATGCTTGAGTGTGTTTTTATCTGAAACAGGACAATTGCCCCCCGGACAACTGCCCCCGGACAATTGCCCCCCTAGGACAATTGCCCCCCGGACAATTGCCCCCCAGACAATATATTTATGGGGCTTATTTTTTAATATTGAACTTTAAAAATAGTGTATTTAATTGAGATGTTGATATATAATATAAGTTTAAGATTATATACCAATTAATTTATAAAAGAAAATAAAAATAGATATATAGATGAAAAAATAGATAAACAAAGAAATGAATAAATAAATAGAATTAGGTCAAATTAAGAAACTATTTTCAAAAACAATTATTCAGTGTTCCCAAGCTATGATAAGGGACCATTCTATTATCATAATTGATAGATGCTAATTAATTTCTTTTTAAGCTTAATTACTTTGATCTCTTAAAATTGGTTCTAATGAGAAAGATTATGAAATTACCCAAGCTAAATATTGACTGGAATCTGGCTTAAATAGGACTGTGTTTTGCAATCATTCAATCAATCAATCAATAGTTTATTCTCATAAACGTATATACACACATTGTAGAGAAAATATACAAAGTCATAATAAATTACATAAATTAAATTACATGCGTGGAAAGTGTTGGTTAATACATTAACCAGGAGGACAAACTCTCTCTTTCACAACATCAATAAATTTACATGTATTGTACAACTATATTGCAAAGAAGTATAGTTGTACAATGGAGTTCCTTGAGTCAGAGAGAGGTCACCAGAAGCTTAGCTACCAGGGCTTTGTCTACGTGAAGCAGAAGAACCTTGCCAATGATGTTGTGTCTTGGGAATGTGAACAAAGAAGACACAAGAGCTGCAGTGCCAAAATTAAAGTTAAAGGTGATGAAGTTGTTGGCCATGTCAATGAACATAATCATGCTGCAGATCCCTGTCGCAAAGAGACCCTACAGATCAAATCAACAATTAAGCGGAGAGCCGTTGACACAGATGAGACCCCACAACAGATCATCAGCATGGCTGTGACAACCTGTACCGAGGCAGCAGCAGTTCATTTTTTAACATGTTTAATGACAAGAGAAAAACCATCCTTATCATATCCAATCAACAGACTTAAGTTGTGTATTTATATTTCAATCAACAGACTAAATTGTGTATTTATATAATATCAATATAAAAAAAAATAAATAGTCAACTGAATGTGTTAAAAAATCTGACAAAAAAAATTTGGGGGGCAATTGTCCTAGGGGGCAATTGTCCAGGGGGCAATTGTCCGGGGGGCAGTTGTCCGGGGGGCAATTGTCCTAGACCTGAATATGCAGTATTGAGATTTGTATATTCAGTTTTGTTAATTTCTGATTATGTAATAGATATATATTGGTATATTGAGTCTTATTATTATGTAATTATGCAATAGAGTGAGTAGAATATTGTGCTTTTTTGTTGTCGGATTACACAATAAAAATCTTAACGAATGTTAATGTCAAGCCCTGATTAATAATTTATTTTATTTGTTTCCTGTGACCCAAGTTTTTAGAAATTGGTTGGCCTGTAGGCAAAATTCTTTTTAGAAGGTGGTTGGCCTATAGGCAAAATTCTTTTTAGAAGGTGGTTGGTTTATAGACATAATTCTTTTTATGCCTTGGAGATCAAGGATGGATGGGGGGATATTGTTTTCAATTTGTTTATTTGGATGTCTGCCTTTTTGCAGTATTTTAGTTTCTGTCAGATAACTTATTTACATTCTTTCAATTTTGATTAAATTTGGAATATTCTTTTTTTTAAATTTTTGTTTTACATTAAATTCGCAGAAATTTTCAGATATTTTAAAAGAAAAAACAACAATAAAAAAAAAATTATATGTGCAGGGCTCAACACTAAGGCACGTCTGACCGACCCTGAATAGTAAAAGATTGGTCCGGTCTAGTTAGCCCGACTGGTCGGGTTAAAAATATCACTTCAAATAGACTGAAGATCTGTTATTAAAGAAATTGTTGTGGAAAACCATTTTGTTCTTTTTGTAATTTATTTACAGATAGTGGGACATTTATTTACATTACTGGTGATTGTGATAATAGATATGTCGCTGATATTACGCGCCGTATAGATTTACTTTCATTTCGTCAATTTTGTCGCCATATAATGTAATACACCCTCTGGTGAGAGATTGGTATACAAAATAGCCGGAATAATAGTAATATTACCAGGATGAGGCATAAAGACACTTGAATGACACATCAGATTATGTTTTTGTCATTTTTAGATTATTTATATACAGCTAAGAAGAATAAACTATTTCAATGTGAGAAGGGAAACAGCGTTCTAGAAATTTTGCTACAAATTGTACGAGTAGTTACGTCGGGTTCAATATTACACTAGTACTGATGTGGCTTAAATATGAAAAGCTAGATCGTTAAATACGAGGACATTACCGACAAAATATCTTTTCATTTAATGTAATACCTATATTATAAAGATTTAAAAGTAAATTATTCCACAAAATTTTCATTACGATGGAAAGGAGCTTCAATCCAGTTACATGTCCCGTCATTCGGTAATTGGCATCATTTCGGTAATTCCGTAAAAATTCATATTGAAAGTGAAACTGAAAGCATCGGTCATAAAATCACAAGTGTGTGCAACTTCACTAGCCTAGCCTAGGCATATTTTGATTTAACCGGGCATATAGAATGGTACGTTTCTGTTTTGATTGTTTTGTTTTAATTAAGTCACGATATCTGTAATAAAGCAGATCAACTTACGATAACTATCTATATCTGTTTACACTGAGTGACTGACAACGACTTCCTTATAGTAGTTGAGGCATAACTAGAGATGAGGGTGTATCAAAGAAATTAAAGGGCAGAACAGAAATCAGAATTTATTTTACAATAATTAGGCCTAAAAGAAAATTTCAAACTTATATACGTACTTGTTTCTTGACTTCTATAAATAAATTGTCAAAGCATTTAATCTAACTGTCTATTCAGGTTTTATTTTGTTCTTGATAAGATTATAAATCAGTGGAACAATCAGCATGAATACAGTGTACAAATTGAGGATAATTTACTTGCACCACTCAGAAATGACATGTACATTTTATACTGTAACAAAATATACTTGTATTTCAGTCCTACTTATTAGAGTTAGTAGGCTTGAGTACTCTAGAGATTATATGGGATTATTTCAATCATGAAATAATTCATTAATTTGTTTCTGTACTTATTTGTTTTTTAAAAAATCAGTTAAAGCAGTAAATAGCATTTAATGGTGCAGCAATAGCTAAAAATGAAACATAGATATGCACAAGTCCTCTGCCCGTCATTGAGTTCGTCGGGCAATTTATGAAATTAATATGTGAGCTATATTTTACCACTTATTAAAAATTAAAGTATAATGTTTTCATTATACACTTGAAATCTTTAGATGTAGCATACCATAATTAAGTAGGGTATGAAACTCTGGAAGAGAGATATCAATAGATATGATGTAACTGAGGTCAGGTCTAGTGATGTTAAGGTCAGGTCTAGTAAAATTTTCTGGTACTGGTCCGACTGGTCTAGTTATTTTTAAAGTTAATGTTGAGCCCTGTATGTGGGTAAATTTTTGTGGCTGAAATAAATTTTGGCGAATGGTTTATGTATTTGAATCAGTCTTGGCACAATAAACAATGTTATTGTCATTTTTCACTTTATAGGAAAAATATTAATAATAATCATTGAAATAGGGGAAAAATAAAAGAATATATTTATATTTTTAAACCAGATCAACATGAGCAATTACAAGCACAGTTCCGTGAAATGCAGCTTCAACACTATCAACTTAAAGAAGAGTACGATGACCTGAAGGAAAAAATGAGATTCTTTACAAAGGTATACATTTGTGATATTTTTTCACCAAAATTTTGCAGGTGGACTACTGGATATTATGTCATTTGAACATGTAGAAGCACTCTAGGGAACTACTGGGTTTAAGTGATATGTAGGTACAGTAAAACCTGTATATAAGGTAGTTTTCAGCTTACGATACTTTATGTAACATACAGTCGATAGTTTTCAGCTTACGATACTTTATGTAACATACAGTCGATAGTTTTCAGCTTACGATACTTTATGTAACATACAGTCGATAGTTTTCAGCTTATGATACCTTATGTAACATCAGTCGTTAGTTTTCAGCTTACGATACATTATGTAACATACAGTCGATAGTTTTCAGCTTACGATACTTTATGTAACATACAGTCGTTAGTTTTCAGCTTACAATAATTTATGTAACATTCAGTAGATAGTTTTCAGTTTATGATACCTTTTGCAACATACAGTAGATAGTTTTCAGCTTACGATACCTTATGTAACATACAGTCAATACTTTTCAGTTTACGATACCCTATGTAACATACAGTCGATAGTTTTCAGTTTACGATAATTTATGTAACATTCAGTAGATAGTTTTCAGTTTATGATACCTTATATAACATACAGTCGATAGTTTTCAGTTTACGATAATTTATGTAACATTCAGTAGATAGTTTTCAGTTTATGATACCCTATGTAACATACAGTCGATAATTTTCAGTTTACGATAATTTATGTAACATTCAGTCGATAGTTTTCAGTTTATGATACCTTATATAACATTCAGTAGATAGTTTTCAGTTTATGATACCTTATATAACATACAGTCGATAGTTTTCAGCTTACGATACCTTATGTAACATTCAGTAGATAGTTTTCAGTTTATGATACCTTATGTAACATACAGTCGATAGTTTTCAGTTTACAATAATTTATGTAACATACAGTCGATAGTTTTCAGTTTACGATAATTTTATGTAACATTCCGTAGATAGTTTTCAGTTTATGATACCTTATGTAACATACATTAGATAGTTTACAATTTACAACACTTTATATAACATACAGTAGATAGTTTCAGAGTACAATACCTTATATAACATACAGTCGATAGCTTTCAGATTACAATAAGTTATAACGTTCAGTAGATAGTTTTCAGTTTACGATACCTTATATAACATACAGTAAATAGTTTTCAGTTCATGATACTTTATATAACAATATAACATTCTGTCAGTATCTTTTGTTATTGCTCTGGTTTACATTTAATAGTGACTTTACTTTTCAGGAAAGTGCGGTAGATTTTACAGAAATCGAGGAAGCATTAGTTTTAGTTAAACAGAAAAAACAACAGTCCATTCCTGATCCAGATTTCCTACAAAAAGTTGACCAGGAAAAATCGAGAGGTATGAAAAGTAACAGGAATTAATAGCAGATAACAACACCCTTCCCCCTCCTACATATCATGTACACTTAGGTGCCAAAAAATGTCAACTTTTTTCATTTTCCCATTGCTTTCTATGTTAAATCAATTTTCTTTTTAATAATTGACCTGACTTATATATATTCAATGAAATCTTGTAATCTTTTGCACAACAGTGTGGAAGTCTTTGGACAATTTTTCTAATTTGGTATGGAATGTGTCAATTTCTTTTTGTGTAAAATGCAAGTGACAAGTGATGTTAATAGCGTCATTTCCTTCTTTCTTCTTAGTTATTGGCATCAACAAAGTATATATTGCAAAGAAAAATTTTTGTTTCTCAGAACTCTAAAGCTTCAAAATATTTTAAACCAAAAACCAGAAGAAAATAAAAATACTTTCTTTTAAACATAAGAAATTTCACATGAAATGATGAAACCATTAATCTGTGAGTTTTTTTTTGAAGGAAAAAGTTCATTTAATCCATTTACCCCGAAAGACACATTTGAACAGGTCTAAGTCATTGATTTACAGAACAGTCCATTGTTTCTCAGGGGTTGATGAGTTAACATAGAAAGCTATGGGAAAATGAAAAAAGTTGACATACTTTTGGCACACAAGTGTATAAAAAAGTAAAGAAGTAATTTTAAAACTGTCATTGAGAAAGTTTGTTTTTGTTTTTACTCATACACCCCTGACTTCTGAGTAGATTATTCCATAAATATATCAATTGGTTAGTCTAAATGTGGTTTCAAGGGTTAATAATGAGTTAATATGTGAGCCTTATATTTGGTCTGTGTTGTTCATGTTAGATAACTCCTGTTATGCATTAGAATAAGTTTAATCCCATTTTTTGCCGAAGTTTGTAGAGTAGGTAGGAAGGTTTATAAATCAGGCCACAAAATAACAGAAATCGTCATAACCCATTTACAGGTTACACTGAAAGGAATTACTACAACCTGCAGGTTACGATAGCAACAATGAAGACAAAATTTATTGAGAAAGAAAAGGAGGTAACATGATTTGTATTAGTTGTAACCTCCACGTAACCTAAACAGTTGCTCCTGTGTTATTTTGTAGTCTGTAAATACAGTATGATTTTTACATTGAAGATGAACACAAGCAGTTATTGGAGTTACAAGCCGAGTATGCGGAAACCATTCATGAACTTGAGAAGACACGGAATATGTTGGTCATACAACACAAAATCAATAAAGATTATCAGTCAGAGGTTAGTATATTAGTGTATAAGTGTTTGGCTTGTAGGGAGAATGCTCTGCTCAGACACTCTGGTGAGCATTAGGCTCACATAAAGTCTGATATAGGTCAAGATATAGGTCAACTTATTTTATCATAATTACCATTATGTTATTCATACTTTCTGATGAGTGACTCATATAAGTATCATCTGAAAGTGATTTTGATTTTTTTTCCCAGTAGAACATTGACTCAGATGAACATATACTGCCAGTAGATCAACATCCATGCTGTTTGTCTATGTTTATTGTTGTTTAACATCCCACTCAAGAATCTTTCACTCATATGGAGATGTCACCAAATGCCGGTGAAGGGCTTCAAATTTTGGCCTATGCTTGGCACTTACGGCCATTGAGCAGTGAGGGTTCTTTAACATGCCGACACCTACTGTGACACGGGGCCTCGATTTTTACTGTCTCATCCGAGGACAGGAAACCAACCTACTGCTGACTGGACTCAAACTCATGACCTCACGATCAAGAGTCGAGCGCGCTACCGACTGAGCCGCTTTTCTTTGACTCAAATAAGCAGTCAACTCATCCTGACATACTTTGGCAGTGGTTCGTCAGCTAGGTTATTCATTGACTCAGATGAGCAGTCAGTTCATATTTACATACTCTGGCAGTGGTTCCACAGCTACACTATTTATTGACTCAGATGAGCAGACAGCTCATACTGACATACTCTGGCTGTGGTTCGACAACAAGCTTATTCATTGACTGTGATGAGCAATCAGCTCGTACTGTTATTCATTGACTCAGGTGAGCAATTGGCTCACCTGGATATACTCTTGACTGTGGTTGTGACTTATTATGTATTTCAGTCAATCAGGTTAACTTTGTCACTAATGTAACTCCTAATCCATAAAATCTTTATATAACGGTGGCATATCACAAGATCAAAACCCTTATATAACAGTGGCAAATCATAAGATCAATTTCCTTATATAATGGTGGCATATCACAAGATCACAGTCCTTATATAATGGTGGCATATCATGAGATCACAACTCTTATATAACAGTGGCAAATCATAAGATCACAATCCTTATATAATGGTGGCATATCACAAGATCACAACTCTTATATAACAGTGGCGTATCATAAGATCACAACCGTTATATAATGGTGGCATATCATAAGATCACAGTCCTTATATAACAGTGGCATATCACAAGATCACAACTCTTATATAACAGTGGCATATCACAATATCACAACCCTTATATAATGGTGGCATATCATAAGATCACAGTCCTTATATAACAGTGGCATATCACAGGATCACTTTTGTTGTCATATACTCATGTTCTGTTCTTTAGGTTAGCCTGTCACAAGACAAAATTGATGAGATAAAGAAAGAATATGAAACAAAATTGGATGAATACGCACGCTTGCTGGATATAAGAGCAGCTAGAATAAAGGTAGGTCTTCAGAACTCTGATTGAACAATAATGTTTACTGCAAATTTATAGTATGTGTATTAGGACCATGCTCTTTTATATTGAATATTCTGTATCTGCGAAATCCATCTAACTTCCAAATTATCCAAGACTACCCAATTCCAATAAATATCAAATGAATACTCTTGATATAACAGCTGCAAGAATTGACTCATTTTCAGACAGTATTACTAATGTAAGATGATAGATGCTAACTACAACTCACTTTGCATGGTTTTTTTATCTTTTCTTTTTAGAAACTTGAGGCACAGTTGAGAGATGTAGCATATGGAACGAAACAGTTTAAGATTGGGGCTCCTGCAGAAGAGGTATGTAATGTGACTAGTTACTACAGTCCACTCTTGTTATAACGGCCAGGTTGGGATCCAGTAAAACTGCCGTCATATCAAATATCCTATTCTATCTAATTTCCAAGAATGCATGAACATAATTGGTTTTTATACCCCATTAATTGTTAAATCTCAATTCAACATGATTTCATGAATGAAATAGAATGACTACAGCAAATAAAATTGTTTTTATTGTTATTTTCCTTCTATCAGTTTAATACATTATGGTAACATTTTTTTTCATTTTTGATGCTTTACCGTATAACAGGTTAATTCTAGAGGTAAAATGCATGTTTGTTGCCAAAAATCATTACCACAGCCAGAAAGCAAATATGCCATTATATCAAACAAATTAACATGGATATAAATTCATTTCCATGAAATTTCTGTCGTTAACCAAAAATACTGTTATATCAAGTGCCGTTATAACAAGAGTTGACTGTACATGAGCCTATCATCAATGTTTTAATCTCACTTGGCCCGTTGTAGTCAGTATGTACATATCGTCATGAGAGTGCGGATGTTTGGGCGGGTGGGTGGGTGTCATTTCACTGTAGCTGGATTATAGAATATTGACTTTTGATCCCATCAACGAGACATTGGCTAAAACAGGTGTCTATGCCATTGTCTCTCTGTCCATCTGTGTTCTTCTCACGATAACTCCAGTTTGCTTGGACCAAGCCTTACAGAAACTTTTACTCAGTATTTGGTTCCTTGACAACTAGGTGTCTTTTAATTTTTGCCATTTTGACTTTTGCCATTATCTCTTATGTTCTTGTTTTACGTACTCCCTTTAGTTTTTCATTTATAATTGAAAAGCCATCAATTGTAGATAAAGAGACATGATTTTTCTTTATAATTGTGCCACCTAAATGACATGGGCTCAAATTTAAGTCTCCTCCCCAAACAAACTCATGACACTTTCTATGCCAAGTTCTCTGTGAGGTAACAGTCACTATATGTTTAAAAAAAAGCCTCGGGTTACATTTGATGAGGAGTCCAACCTAGGGGTTGTCCAGATTGTGCAGAGCAGCAGTGGTTAGCATACTCACTTTCTCACAATTGCAACTGGGGGTTGATCCTTGGATTGGACAAGGGAGTATGTGAGATGGTATGGTGGTCCCCAAGTTGGACACACATTTTTTCAGCAGGTACTCTGTTTTCCTCCCACAGCATGGAACCCTTACACCAACATCAGAGCCAAGAGAGAAATTTATATAAGTTGACATTACTTGTTTGTTAATCATTGTAAAATCTATAAAGTTTAAACTAACCTGGAGGCTGCTGCTTGCTTGATGAAGATTCTAAATATGAACGATTTAACAAAACCTGAGCACAGCTTGATAGCATGATAGAGAAATGACACTAGGCATTGGTATGGTAATGTAAATAAAGCTCTCATACATTTTATATCAACTGCATCCAATTATTTCAACAATCCGTAGCATCACTAAGTTTCAACTTTCAGTAGCATCACAAAGTCTTTATCAAAACTATCATTCAAGTATGCCAAACTTTTCTATCATATTTTGTTGTTGCTTGGCAACTATGATATATTTCTTATTGATATTTACTTAGATGGAAGATGATACAGTGGAATTTGATGGAACAATTCATCTGGAGAGAGGCCAAAATCTGTTTGAAATTCATGTACAAAAGGTAAAACAGTTATTTGAACAATTCGGTGTCTAACTGTATACAATAAAATATGTTGAAAGAAATAGGTAGAACACTTAAGTGTCTGAATATATGTAAAAGAAATGAAGCTAGATGTATACAACAGAAATATTGATTACTTTCTCTGTTGAACATCATCAAATATTTTTGTCTCCTTTAAATTTGGTCCTTTTTTTCACCAGAGTTGTGGGACATTTAAATGTTAGAAAATGGTTAAGTTCACAGGGCATAGGTTTCTCAAACGCACCATATTGCATTTATACAGCAAGTTTAGCTAAATCTTGGATCATTTGTATGTGGTAAAAATCCCTTATCTCAAGAACTACACAAATGGTGTTATTCAATTCAGTCATTGTTCATTATAATAGCGTTCAACTTCAGAGAAAAATGTGGGGCAGCATCACTTCCTGTTTAGTATTTCATCGTATATAATCTGCGATGAGGATATCATGCAGTGCTCAGTGTCAGATTTGAAAAACAGCCTACAAGAAAGTGATGGCACTTGACATCTGTACAAGAAAGAACATTTTTTTTCTAAACTTTATTCCTCGCAAATGGAACGAAACAAGATACCACCAAACGTTGTCAGTGTTAATATTACGAAACTGGGAGCGATCTTGCCCGACTTGCTGTTGAAATCGTGTGATCGGAGTACAAACTATTCCGACAGAGCTGAACGGAATGGAAGAACGTGAAACAGTTCTTTTGAAATTACACAAGTTAACATTATGTCTCGTATTCCTGTTATTTTAGGTGGCACTATCGCAGGATGCTGTCAAGGTGCTTGGTGATGAAGAACCATCCATATTCTGTACCTGGGAATTCTTTGAGTTTGAAATTCAGTCTACACCTGTACTTAAAGGTCCACGACCAGAGTATGATTTTACGTCGCAGTACGTGGTCAAAGTGGACGACTTCTTTCTCCACCATCTACAAAAGGTTTGTTTTATTCTTTTTTTAGGGTCTCGAGTTTGAAGATGATAAGACCATCCCTTAAATATTCTTTGGTTTATATTTCTGCCGATGGTTTCTAGAACAAAATGTGATTAACGTATGTAACTTGAGTCAAATTTCTCAATGTTTTGAACTATTGACAAACTTCCAGATAATTTTGTTCTTTAATGCTGCATATAAACTTACTAAATTTGAACTTTATTTAGTCAAGTTTCTTCTCTCGAACAAAGTTTGGCTACATTCTATAAAAGTATCGAGAATTCCTACAAAATTTACAAAAATGTGTACAAAATCACTCATGGCAATTCTTCTCCCCATGAACACTCAATGCTTTAATATCACGAAAATTAAGTTAATTCTAGCTCAAATTATTTAATATCACGACCATATATGTTCTATATGGTTCCCCAGAAATCATATACACCTAATAGGACCTCTGAAACTAAAAATCATATGATTCTCTGTTACCATTCATGAAACGAAGTCCCATTGTTACAAACTTTTCTAGGCGGCCCCCCATCTGAGTTATATTTATGTTCATTGTAGGAATCCTGTACACTGGAATTACACCAGTCATTTGGTCAGGACTTTAAGACGGTGGCTGCTTGTCAATTATACTTCAAAGACATATTTGATAAACCTCACGGTAGAATTCACGGGACATCAACCCTTACAGGTGAGTTGATTATATCTGGAACACATACCTAACATGACACAGTAAAACCTGCTCTAGTGACCACCTATGTATAAAGACCACCTGGTCACAAAGACCATTTTTTGCTGTTCCCCAATAGTACCATTTATGTACAAATCAACCTCTATATAAAGACCACCTTCATATAAAGACCACCTCCATATAAAGACCACCTTCATATAATGACCATCTCCATATAAAGACCTCCTTTCATATGTTTCCTAAGGGGTCCATATAAATACAGTTTTCACTGTGTTCCTACAGGGGGTCGTGCATATACAGTAATCTAGTGTACAGCAGATCACAAGTGAAATGAACTGCACACTACAGTAATCTGGTTTATCAAAAACTTTCACAAAATGGGAGAACTGTCCTGGGTTCTGAGCTTGGCAACCACTGGGTCATATCACAAGGTTTTCCAATGAGGCTAGAAACAAGTTCCTGTGTCATGGCAGAAATGGCACATTAAAGAACCCTCACTGCATTTGTATCAGTTAATAGCACGGGTCAAAATTTGTTGTACTCTGTATAGGACACATGTACAGATAGTATATATCTAGAACAAACAGCTACTATGGAGATAAGATATTTAAAGATAACCCTGTCAGTTTGTATGTCACAAGTCTTGGCTTCAAAATCCTACTAGAATCTCCCTGGGTATATCATAACATTTACTAGGTCATCTGAGTGACTCTACATGTGACTCGTTAATAGTTATCTGAGTGGGTATATCATAATATTAAGTAGGTCATCTAGGTGACTCAAATCATTTCTGATATTAAACACAAGACTCTGGGGGTATATAACATTTTCTAGGTCATCTAAGTGACTGAAATCTTTTCTGATATTTTACACAAGACTCTAAGGGTATATCATAACATTAAGTAGGTCATCTAACTGACCATCAAATCTTTTCTGAGATTTTTCACAAGACTCTAAGGGTATATCATAACATTAAGTAGGTCATCTAACTGACCATCAAATCTTTTCTGAGATTTTACACAAGACTCTAAGGGTATATCATAACATTTACTAGGTTATCTAAGTGACCATCAAATCTTTTCTGAGATTTTACACAAGACTCTAAGGGTTATATCATAACATTAAGTAGGTCATCTAACTGACCATCAAATCTTTTCTGTGATTTTTCACAAGACTCTAAGAGTTATATCATAACATTAAGTAGGTCATCTAACTGACCATTAAATCTTTTCTGTGACTCTTCATTATAACATTTACTAACTTGTCATGATTTTAAGTCATATAATCTGCAGAAAATGTAGAGCAAAGAAAATACTACAACTGTTGACAACTTCTTGGGTAAAACTAAAGTGCAAAGATTCACTTTATTTAATTTTATATTTTATTTTGTTTAAAACAGCTGTGAATATGGATGAAAATGGATTAGGATTTGGGTCCGTTGAATATTGGATCCGACTTCGCGTTCCAATGGAGCAAGCTCTTAGGCTATACAAGGTAATCCTTTGAGTTCTTTTCATTTTCAACACCTATTAATGCAAGTTTAAAAAACTTCATTTTAATTCAATATCACTTGTACAGCATTGTTGTGAAAATAGATGCGAAAAGATAGTTAAGCCCAGGTCTGCTTCTAGAAGTGGTCTGCGGTCACCTTTTGGTGACCATAGGTTGTTCGTAATCATGTATGGTGGCTGTTCAACATGCAGCAACAATAGCTGTGGTCTTATGATTCAGTTGTAATCCTCTCTCCGTTCGAGAAACTGGAACCACATGATCTGCCATAGCAACCATTGTTAACACGACAGCCAAAATCTGCAGCAGAGCATGTACAATCTCCAAACATACTTGTGGTCGAGTTGTGACCAAGTTTTTATGTCGGTTTTCACAAGTAGACAGTTTTTCTGTTTTGTATTTAATATATTATGACAAGAGAAAGCTTTTGTGTCACTTTAACATTTACCCGTATAAACACCTTGTTTTGATTAGGAGAGGACAAAGGCACTTGGATATATAACAACCAATGAGAAAGCAGCTACCCAAGCCTTACAAGCTTTAGATGAAAATGCAGCACTGAGGCCGAAAGATAATGTTAATGAACTGCATATCAAAGTTATCAGATGCTCCAGAATAAAACCAAGACGGTCAGGTAAGATACAGGCTAGGTTTGTCTCTGTTGAAGATAGCCGTCCTTTGGGTTTTTTTTATTGCTAGTTAATCTTACACCAAGAATTTTCACTTAAATCAGAGACAGTACCAGATCTAGGTTCCACTATATTTTTTATTTTATACACACACACACACACACACACACACACACACACACACACACCCATGGACACAAACACACACACACACACACACAGACATGCACACATACACACATGCACACAAACACACACACACAGACATGCACACATACATACACAGACATAGACATAAACACACACACAGACATAGACACAAACACAGACATGCACACATACACATACAGACATAGACACAAATACACACACACACAGAGACACAGACATACATAGACATAGACACAAACATGCACAGACAGACATAGACACAAACATACACACAGACATGCACACATACATACACAAACACACACATGCACACATACACACAAACACACACACACACAGACTGACATATTTAGACACAAAACCTGTACACATGTATCATGTCCCCCATACTGTGTGTGTACATACACAGATTATTAGACACTAATTTACACACGTCCCAGACTGTGTGATCATATTTAGAATTATTTCACATTCTAATTTGCAAAGCCGTCCCATACTGTGTGATACAATGATTATTATAAATTCCTAATTTACAGATGTAGCCGTCCCCTCTTGTGTACCAATTTACAATGATTATTATGTATTCAGCTGTACAGCCAGTCCCCACCAGTTCTTTACAATTTGTGTCACCATTCTAATTTACAGATGTACAATGAGTTCTTTACAATGATTATTATGTTATCACCATTCCTAATTTAATTTACAGATGTATCAGCTGTACTGTCCCATACTGTGATGTACAGCCGTCCCCATACTGTGTGTATCAGTTCTTTACAATGATTATTATGTTATCACCATTCCTAATTTACAGATTATCCCCATACTGTGTGTCACAAATGATTATTATACTGTCTAATTTACAGATGTACAGCGTCCCCATACCCCATATGTTACCACCCATTCCTAATTTACAGATGTGTACCAGTTCTTTACAATGATTATTATACTGTCACCATTCCTAATTTACAGATGTACAGCCGTCCCCATACTGTGTGTATCAGTTCTACTGTCACCATTCCTAATTTACAGATGTACAGCCGTCCCCATACTGTGTGTATCAGTTCTTTACAATGATTATTATATTTACAATGATGTACATTACTGTGTGTACCAGTTCTTTACAATGATTATTATACTGTCACCATTCCTAATTTACAGATGTACAGCCGTCCCCATACTGCGTGTACCAGTTCTTTACAATGATTACCAGTTCTTTACAATGATTATTATACTGTCACCATTCCTAATTTACAGATGTACAGCCGTCCCCATACTGTGTGTACCAGTTCTTTACAATGATTATTATGTTATCACCATTCCTAATTTACAGATGTACAGCCGTCCCCATACTGTGTGTACCAGTTCTTTACAATGATTATTATGTTATCACTATTCCTAATTTACAGATGTACAGCCGTCCCCATACTGTGTGTATCAGTTCTTTACAATGATTATTATACTGTCCCCATTTACAGATGTACAGGCCGCGTGTACCAGTTCCATGATTATTATACTGTCAACATTCTAATTTTTGTACTACAACTGTGTGATCAGTTCCATCAACACTGATGTACCAGCCGTCCCCATACTGTGTGTATAGTTCTTTCAAATAATCCTAATTTACAAGATTGTTACGGAATTTCTTTACAATGACCACATTCCTAACAGATGTATCCATAGTGTACCAATGATTATTATGACATCATGTACATCCCCTGTGGACAGTTTCTTTACTTGTTATCAAGACAAGGTACAATACTGTGTCTATCATTTTCTATTATTTCAACCTTTCATAGATGTAGTTTCTGAGTTCTTTAAAGATTATTATGATCCAATTCCCGTCAATTTGGATCAGTTTCTTTCTACAATTTTGACACTGTCATTCTAATTCCACCGGAATTTAATGTGAAACCAGTACAATGGGTGGTGAAGACAATGGTAAATCTAGTATTTTCTATCATTTCCTTTCAGTTTCTGAAAAGTGTCCATCAATTTGGTCCCTGTCCAAGAAGGGTTAAGGTCTGTTCATCAGTCTGTCCAGTTAAGGTTGGGTTAAGTTTTGTAATCGCTCACCATTCAGATGATAATTGTTTCACAGTTAGGGGAATAAGTGTTGATTCTTCAGTTCTCTCAGAATGCTTGTTTTTTGGGGGGGTTTAGGAATTCTGTCTTTCTCCAGATTTATGTTGACTTCTCCTACCTATCTTTGAGTTTTTGTGTATCCCTGTGTGACTATTTACTGTACCTGTATATCTGGGTGTTTTGACTTGTCAACCCCTGAAAAACATTGGACTCTTCTGTAAATCAGTGACTTAGACCAGTCCAAATTATGTCGTTAGAGGTGAACGAGTTAACAGTTGAGTATTCCACAAATTATGTGTTCAACTTGTCCATTATCATGTATGAAAATTTAATATACCTGTACCGGTATTTCTATGTGAGTTTGTAACTATTTATGAGCATTTTATATTCCCATATTTCTGTTCAAGAGCTTGCATATGTCAATGTAAACTGTCTTCACTATAACGTTACAATATTTCCATTTTTTTTTAGCCTTTGAAGGTCTTTGTATTTGATGACACAGACCCAGAACAAGCGGCCTACCTGGGTATAGCTGACATACCCCTAATACCCTTGGCTCACAACAAAGGGGTACAGGGTATATTTGAACTGAAGACAGCCACTGGCAGGATTAATGGCACAGTTGAGGTGGAGCTCAGGTGGCAGTATACCTATGTGCCACCTAAAGGGTTACCTGTTACAGAAGAGGTAAGAAGTTTGTGTACAAAATTATTTTTGACTCTCTCCCTCGCCCCCGCCCCCCCCCCTCCCTCCTCTCCGCCCCCCCCCCCCCCCCCCCCCCCCCCCCCCCCCCCCCCCCTGTTTACGTTTTGAAAGAAAGAAATTTCATTTTATCCACATATCATAATAAATTGCATAATGTCTTTAACATGTTTAACTCAAAAACCCCTGAAAAACAATGGACTCTTCTGTAAATCAATGATTTAGACCAGTCCAAATGTGTCTTTAGGGGTGAATTGAGTTAATGTCCACAAATGATGTTTTACTTATACATTTTATATATTTCAAAATAACCAAAATTGCATTTGCTTTGCAAAGATCACCATGGCTTATTATCCAATCGCAAACAAAGTTTGGAGGGGATATAGGATTAGGCTCGTATGTACATATGTATGTACGTATGTTACACTTTCTTGTCAGCACTCTAATAGTTTTATTAGTTTTATTTCTTAACAGAATTTCATGAAACTTAATACAAGGGTTTACTATGGTAATGTCTTGGAAGGTGTTTGCATTTCGAACACACTCTCCATTATTTACAGAGTTATTGCCCTTTGATTATTTCATTGAAATATTTTTGTCAGCACTCTACAAGTATTATACAATATATCCATTGTGAGGGGATTAGTATCACTTGTGATGCCTTTTTTAAGTATGGTTTTGTGCCACACTTTAATTCTACTGCCACACTCGGATTTTCCCCATCCTTAGATTTCCTATCACCACTCAAAAAGTTCATTTTTAATGCTTTGTATGGTTGAAATGTACACTGAATTGCTTTGTTGTTTACAAATTATAAATAATGTTTTCATGTCGTTTTATGCCATAAATTAATCATTGAGACACATCGTGGTCCCAACTCAAATATTTCTGCCGCCCTTGTTTTTTAATCTTTTAACCTGTGATGAACACCTGTTATGTACAATCAATTCTAGGTAAACCCCTGCTTTTTACATGATTGCAGTATATCGACTTGTGGTGATGAATTGAAAATAGAGTTACGGTTCTTTGATGTAATAAATATATCTTAAATGAACAGAAAACATTACAACAGTGTATGTTCTTGTTTATTTTATTCCTCAACCACCTGGTCTTACTACTGCTGGTTTTCTTTATGCAAGTGATCTATAGCTACCAATCAGTTACTTCCTTGACTAGGAACACCTGTGATTGTACATAGAGGTAACTGACACTTTTAAATGGACATTTGTTCTAAAAAAAGAGAGGTGAATGGTGTCTTGATAAAGAATATGTTACTTTAAAGATCAATTTTTATAGTTGGAATAACATTCTTGGATAAATGTGGTGTTAATGTGAGAATGGTGGTGAATCAGTTGATGATGATTCGAGAATTGACTGTATATTTAATTATTTCTTCAGCCACCCCATCAAGAGGTCAAACCAGAAGAACCAAAAAGACCTTCAGAAGAAACTTTATCGGCTACTCCTGTACAGCCTCGGCCTAGAATGGCTGCCAAGTTCCCAGGTAAAACAGGTCCCTCTGCAACCTCAACACCAATGCCTAAATCAACAAAAATTGATGATGAAACATTGGTCGGCTTTACACAAAGCATGGCAGACAAGCCCACAACTCCCAAAGTAAGTGTTTTTTCTATATGTAAATGTGTACAGACATTTGTGTCTTGCTAGGAAGGAATTGAGTTAAAAATTAATGAAAATCTTCACCCCAACACCCCCAATAGGAATATTTATTACATATCCTTCATTTAATGGCTGTTTTTGACAAGCCATATATTAATGGCTGTTTTCCATAGACCATGCAGTATCAAGTTTGAACAAACATATTAAAAGATAGCATTACACAGATGCTTTTCTTTTAAATTTATTATTTGGCTTTCTATTATACCTCTTTCCCTTTACAATTTTTTTTTTAAATTGGAGCTCAACTGATGAAGTCTAATTGACAGAAACGATCGTCTTGAGCATTATGACTTTGGTATTATGTTTATAATATATATATATATATATATATATATATATATATATATATATATATATATACATACACACACACCTGAGTATTAATTTTAACCCTTTCAACCCTGCAGACCATAACCTCATAATAGGCTGGTCTTAAACAATAGAAAGAGCATGCCACTAAGGTATTCAGGGGTGAAAGGGTTAACAGAGGATTCACATTTTGATACAACTAGGGTTTAGGGAATATGTATAGGTTGTCAAATTTTGCTGTAAATTTGTTACATTTTTTACATATTTTATGCAAAAAGAATGTCATGTTTAACATAATTACATAATCACCATATTTGGAGAACATTTAAAGAAAGGATTTATTAACCAGTTGCTTTTATAACTCATATAAGAAAACCCATTTCAACCTGTTCTTTATTTTCTTCATCATCATATCCATGATATTGCCTTTCATTTGTAGAAAGCACCTAGAAGAAAATTTGACTTGTCAAAAGAAGAAGCTAATGGATCACTTGTCAATGAAGCAGTATCTAAAGCTGTCTCCGATATTTTACCTAATAACATGTCCGCTACAGTAGAGACTCTGCCCCGTAAGTATTAAATGTTACCTCACAAGTGTATGGTGTGTACGAGTTCTTGTAAATATTAAATCATATGCTACATCACAATATCATGTGTATGAGTTCCCTCTAATTATAAGATCACATTCTTCATCTCAAGATCATGTGTATGAGTTCCCTGTAAATATAAGATCATATTCCACATCTCAAGATTGTGTGTATGAGTTCCTTGTACATATTAGATCTCATTCTACATCACAAGATCATGTTTGTGAGTTCCCTGTAAATGTTAGATTCACATTCTACATCACAAGATCATGTGTATTAGTTCCCTGTAAATATTAAATTACATTCTACATCACAATATCATGTGTATTAGTTTCCTCTAATTATTAGATCACATTCTACATCACAAGATCATGTGTATGAGTTCCCTGTAAATATTAGATCTTATTCTAGATCACAAGATTGTGTGTATGAGTTCCCTGTAAATATTAGATCTTATTCTAGATCACAAGATTGTGTGTATGAGTTCCCTGTAAATATTAGATTTCATGTTACATCACAAGATCATGTATATGAGTTTCATGTATGTATTAGATCACACACTATTTCACAAGATAATCTGCATGAGTTCCTTGTACATATTAGATTATATGTTACCACACTAGTACTTCATGTTCTTATTTTGCTAGTATCACCTGGAAGTCAGGCAGATAGTCAGCAATCAACTCCTAAAGCTTTGTCAAGACAAGATTCTGGAGAAGCTGGTAAGCCTTTCAATATACCATCAGTTTACCATTGTAGTTTCTTTTATATGGTTCTGTTGGTTATATTATTATATTGGCAGTTAATGAAGAAAAATATATACACAATATATCATATTTACAGCATATAGTTTGAATGTATTTAAGGCGAGTCCTGTGGGTTATGGATTATTTCCCTTTGTTGAGACATTTACGAATATAATTTTGTGTTAGAGCTTTGTTTTATCAGTCAAGGGGGGGAGGGGGTATCTGAAATAATGACTTGGTGGTGGTTGTAACTGTGTGTCATAAAGTGATGAAAAGATGTAAGTCATAACTAATCAATAAAAATATCATTCCTCATTCTTTTTATATTTATGATAAAGGTTTATTTAATAAGGAAAATTCTCAGCTCAAACAAACATTGATCAGCGTAACAGAATATCGACTTGTGTGTGATGTCTTTAGTAATGTAATATATTTTCTGACCTATGTGTGATAAGAGTTCAAATTAACGGTAGAGTTTTAAACTCTAATTGGTCAAAAGAGGATCGCAATACAAGTTCATAATTAATATCACTTACCTGTTGTTTAGGTGTATGCAGTTCTTGATGTAACTTATCTTGCCAGTGAAAGTTTCCATACATATGATGAAGAATTTGCTTCATTTCATATTTTCAAGCTTCAACAATGTTCAATTTGTCAATAATGTCAAAATTTTAAATCTATGTAATGTGGGGGGAAAAAGAGAATATTTTATTGATTACTTTTGACTTACAATTTACATAAATGCTGTAACCAATTTTTTTTAATAAGTTGTTAGGTGCATAATTGTTCGCTCAGATGATAATACCAAAACTCCATGCTATAGCTGATCTCTAATATTGTCAACTTGTATGTGTTTGCTTTGATAAAAATGTGAAATATAATAGTTGATAAAAATATTTAAATTAAATTTTATGTCCTTATGATAGCAATTCGAAACAAGAAAAGAAAAAGAGTTTCCATGATAGGTACAAAATCAGCGTGTTGAGCTATATCTAAATTTAGAAGCTATATATCTAGGTGTTTAAAATTCAGTTTGATTGTGGCTTTTTATTGCAGTATTAGAATTTGAATTTTGTTAGCTGTACATGCCGTATCATAATATCTTTTGTCATTTCATTCATTTTACTCAGAAATATCACTGATATTTGATATTTCATTTTAAATGGGAGATATCCTGGATATATGATAGTTCATTTTAAATTTGAGATATCCTGGATATTTGATAGTTCATTTTAAATTTGATATATCCTGGATATTTGATAGTTCATTTTAACTTGGAGATATCCTGGATATTTGATAGTTCATTTTAACTTGGAGATATCCTGGATATTTGATAGTTCATTTTAAATTTGAGATATCCTGGATATTTGATAGTTCATTTTAAATGGGAGATATCCTGGATATTTGATATTTCATTTTAAATTTGAGATATCCTGGATATTTGATAGTTCATTTTAACTTGGGAGATATCCTGGATATTTGATAGTTCATTTTAAATTTGAGATATCCTGGATATTTGATAGTTCATTTTAAATGGGAGATATCCTGGATATTTGATATTTCATTTTAACTTGGGAGATATCCTGGATATTTGATAGTTCATTTTGACTTGGAGATATCCTGGATATTTGATAGTTCATTTTAAATTTGAGATATCCTGGATATTTGATAGTTCATTTTAAATTTGAGATATCCTGGATATTTGATAGTTCATTTTAAATGGGAGATATCCTGGATATTTGATAGTTCATTTTAAATTTGAGATATCCTGGATATTTGATAGTTCATTTTGACTTGGAGATATCCTGGATATTTGATAGTTCATTGTAACTTGGGAAAATCCGGGATATTTGATAGTTCATTTTAATTCGGAAGATATCGTAGTCATTTGACCATGTTGATAGTTCATTTTTACTCCCACATATATATCAGAAAATCATTTTCCATAATAATGACATTTTCATTCACGTATTTAGATCCTGCATGCAGTTAAAATTTAAATTCACCTATAATAAGTCAGGATTTGTTAAATGTCGACTTTTATGGATGTTTTCGTCATTTTCATGTAAACTAGATTCGTATTATAGATTTCTCATTATATATGCATGATCCCAGAACGTTACAATATACATTTTGTAACTTGTTATTCAAATCTGTATTTTAGGGTGTCCACATATCTCTCTCTCTCTCTCTCTCTCTCTCTCTCTCGTGATAATTTTGTTGTAAATACAGTTTATTTTTGAATAATTTTCTTCATTTGAAACCAATAGTTTATATATGTAGTACTAGTTAAAAAGTTTTAAATATTTTTGAACTTTGCAATACAACATAAATGATTATTACCAAAAATATTGAAAAGCTAGAATTTTAAAAATCTATGGACACCCTATGCATGCTTATCAGCAAGTTATCCTTTGTTAGTCATGTAGTCAGATTTAAGGGTTAGATATTCGCTGCGTTACCTATAGGGCTCAAGCCAGGACAATACTTATGTAAATTCTCCGGCATGCATGTGCTTTTAGCTTATTCAGGTGGCTTAGCAAGCCCCCAAAATTTAGAGGATGCAGAAGAAATGTCAGAGGAGGCCATGGAACAAGTGGATGAGGGAGTCACAAGTCCCAAGGGATCTGAGAGATCAGCTTCTGTTGGATCTCTCACTCCCAAAGGGTCCCAAGCATCCCAAGATGGAGGTAACCTAACAGTAATTGTCCTGTAGCTGGTAGCTGGGTTTCTGTTGTATGCTTGCTGTGTTTGCTGATGTAGATATAGACAGGCTTTAACTGCTGTAGTATTGTCTAACTGTTGTTGTATTATATACATGGTATAACTGTTATATCCATCCTCATCTCCATACCACCATAAAACTCATCCATTCATCTATATCTCCATTCCACCATATAACTCACCTTATCCATTTACATCTCCATCCTCACCTCCACCCACTTCTATAAACCAGGGTTTTCCCTTATGCATAATTTCTGTGTTTCTGATGCACAAAATGAATAAAACTGAGTTCCTAAGAATGCACCATATTTGAATTGATTTTGGATTTGATATTGGAAATGGTTGACAATGTATTCAAGAATATGATTACTTTTCATGTTTGAGCAATGGTGGATTTTTAACCTATTCACCCCTTAAGACAAATTTGGACTGGTCTAATTCATTGATTTACAGAAGAGTCCATTGTTTTGCAGGGGCTGATGAGTTAATAAATTGCAAAGCAGTGTTCTTCTCACTTGTTTATTTTACGTAGATGACAGTCACATTACTGTGAGAGAAATGTCTAAAGTTCAATTACCTGTAGTATCTTATTTGAATTATGTATATCACTGGAATGTTTTAAAGTCCCTTTTACTCAATGGGACTGACAAATTTAACATGGGACTCAGATCTTTTTGTATTGTGGATCATAGAGCCTCTCTAAAATTTAACTGTTGGGAAAACCCTGCTGTACTAACATATAACTCAGGGCTCTAAAGTCATCCAAATATTCACAAGTCTTACTCAGCAAGTTGTCTGGAAATCTGCTCGTCTGAATGCTGACATCTCTTGTCTGAAAACGAAAACATCTTATTTTTAGAGTAAAATAATAAAAAAAAAAACCAGTCAGTTCCTTTAAGTAAGTACGAGAGAAGGGTTATTAAAAAAGTTTTCATTTTAAAGATTTTACTTCTTAAATTGATGTCCTATCATGCATGGTATTTTTTGCCTGACCATTTTAACTCCTGTCAGATGAATGCTGAGAAAGTCTCATTTGTCTGACGACAGAATGGACTCGTAGCAGATGACCAGACATTTGTGATTGTCGAGCCCTGTATGATTAGATTTAAATTCTATTCTATTCCCATGACTGTAAATACTCAACCCTCATTACAAATATGTCTTCTTCTGTTTCAGGGATTTTTTTTCATATGCTTACTTTATACAGCTGTCACTGTTGTCATTTATTTATTTTCTTATGTCACTCTTAATTTTTTTTTCTTGTGTTTTTATTTCAGTTTATTACTTCACATGGTCCAAAGGGCCAAATGAGCTATTTTCATGGTGTGTTGTTGTCTGTTGGCTGTTTGATCTGTAAAATTTTCCTTCAGTTAACTTAGCAAGAATGCATTAGTCATAATCGCCTACATTTTAGACACTTAATTCCAAAAAAGTTCAAACCTTGTTTACATTTTGGTGGACATGAATGCCATTTATGTAGAACTGTAGACTTCAAACATGTAAACATGTGTGAAGCATGTTTAGTTCACTCAAAATGTATCAATTTATTAAAATCATAATTATAACTGTGTTACACCTCGAATGGAACCTTTCTTTAAGATACATATGTTAAGATTTCAATACAGATATTTCATTTTCATAGAATGAACAGAAGTAAGCAACATAGTGTTGCATTATTGACCAAATTTGCCAGCTGAGCTCTTTAAGGCCCCTTTGGACCTCTCATACCTCTGGCACACTTTATATATCTTATGTAATCATATTAGGACTTTGCTACCTCTTTCACACAAGCACATGCAGACATGTAATTTTAGTTTTTAGACTTTGGACAGGATATGAAATAAAGCCCATCTTCATGAGGTTGATAAATCCTCTAGTTTATAAAATTATCCTCCCCCTCTAAAAAAAACAACAACAACAAAATAAAATAAAACACAAAACCTAAAATCAACAATTAAAGCAATAACAACAATAAAAACAACCAGAAAACAGTTATTTTGTAATACATGTACATCAAACAAAATACAGATGTGTTATATTGATAAATTTGGCAGCACTTCACAAAAGATTGTAAATTGAAAATCAGTGTTAACAGTTTATAAGCGAATGTTTCACAAAAGTTAAGAAAGAGATTGAAATTGAAAATCAGTGTTAACAGTTTATAAGCAAATGTTTCACAAAAGTTCGGAAATGTTGATTTGCAAAGTTGATTATTTTTTCGTAACCTTACGAGAGTTGCTGTAAATTGGTTTGTTGTTTTTTTTTTACGTTGATAGTAAATCAGTTATATTATACATTGCTGGTTATGTATGAGTATTTTGCTTGATGCTTATATATAAATACAAGTTTTTATACTCCAGCACTGGAGAGTTAAACATTGGGGGGAAAAATAAATACATAATCGTATTTCAAGACTTGTAAGAGTCTTCCGATTTGTTTTTGCTTTGTGAAACAATTGAAAACATTGTTGGTGAATGGTCAGATATAAAGTTTGTAATTTTAGTGAAATGTTGCCAGCATGCAACATGGCCAGACATGGCGTACAAGTATATCTCATTTATTCATGTAATTACAATGAATACATTTTTGACACGCAGGTAGCAAAACCCGACAAAAACCTGTTCCGAAAAGCAGGAAAAAACTTCTGGGTAAAGTGGAAATATTTACTTGCATTCCGTACATATATATGGATATATCTAGTCAAGCATGAATGAATTCCCCATGTCCTCCCATACTTGTATCAGTCTGCATGTCAAGAACATTTCTCAATGTTAGCATGTGGCTTGCTTGTCTGTATGTTGGTACTGGTTAACTGTTTACTGGATTTAATGTCATGATATTTGTATGGGTTTATCATTGACCCAATTTACTGGTTTGAAATTGACCAATTTAATTCATTCACCCCTAAAGACACATTTAGACTGGTCTAAGTCATTGATTTACAGATGAGTCCAATGTTTCTCAGGGGGGTGACGAGTTAATGTCATGATGATGTTGGTAAATATAATTGATCTATTTAATGTCATGATGTTGCTACTTCAATATAATGTCATGATGTTGCTACTTGTTCACGATTGACCCAATATAATGTCATGATGTTCAATTGTATGGTTGATCTGTGTTGCCATGATGCCCAAATATGAAATGTGTTCTGTGGATGTTTTTTTATTGTGTACCCATAAATGTTAAGGGGAAGAAGGACACCTGGTCACATGACTAGAATGTCACTATAGTAATATAAACTGGAACTGATGACAGACGACACAAATTTGTCCACAAAAGACATAAATTGAATGGTAAATTCACCTCAAGAAGTAAATTAAGTTGCTCTTTGTGAAAAAATTAATTTAACTATCATGTGTTTTTGTGTCGGCTATGAAACACAGCTTCCCATTGTCTGGCATATTTGTTGACTTAAATTATCATTACTTTCTTATTGTTTATGATACTTTTGTGAAACTTACAGGAAAGGTTCATTTTGATGAGGTGCATCGCACAATCAAGGTCAAGGTCATGTTCAAGGTCACACTCAAGGTCAAATAATGGTACAATCTTCTCTTAAAGGATTTTTTGTTAAAAAATATTCAATTTCGGTATACTTCAAGGTGTTATTTCTTCGCTATATACCCACAACTTGTTTTATTGAATCTAAATAATTGTTAACCATTCTAAATTGATCATTTACAGAAAAAATATAAAAAATTTAATGATTAATTTTTTTTACAGTGACGGAATTTAAGATTTAAGTGTGATAAAAATTTGGTATTTTGGGGGCCATAGCTTTCAATCTATCATCCTCTTTATCCACAAACTCTAATAAAAGCATAAAAACACATTGATATCATGGCTTTAGATACAGTTTTACCAATTTATATAGAAAAATATGAATTTTGTAAATAAATGACTATTTTTTAATAATGATTAGGGCAGTTGATGAAAAGAATCAAAATTCTGGAAAGGGGCATAACTTTGGCATATGTAAATATCCTTTACATACCCAAAAATGTTCCAGATTATTAATTCTATTGATTATTGCATTTATAATGAATAATTATGCAAAAGTTAAGAAAAATTTGATGATAGGTTTTTTGTATACCCCAGGGTACCCTTCTTCCCCTAAATCCTTTATTAACTTTTATTCAATATATTCACAGTATCTTTAATGACTGGTAGTTGATTAAGCATGTTTCTTATATCGTTTAATGGAAAATGATTATACTCATTATTGAGGCATATAACATTGTATAAGTGCATGTATTTGTGGCAGTGTCCCTTCATGTATGTTTGACAGTGTCCCTTCCTGTATTGGTGGCAGAGTCCATTCATGTGTGTGTGTGACAGAGTCCCTTCATATATTTGTGACAGTCTCTTCATTGTGGCAGAACCCCATCATGTATTTGTGACAGAGTTCCTCCATGTATTTGTGGCAGAGTCCTTTCATGTATTTGTGGCAGAGTCCCTTCGTGTGTTGTGGCAGAGTCCCTTTATATATTTGTGACAGAGTCCTTTCTTGCATTTGTGACAGAGTCCCTTAATGTATGTGTGGCAGAGTCCCTTCATGGATGTGTGACAGAGTCCTGGCATAGTCCCTTCACGTATTGTGGCAAAGTCCGTTCATGTATTTGTGGCAGTGTCCCTTCATATATTTGTGGCAGTGTCCCTTCATGTCTTTGTGGCAGTGTCCCTTCATGTCTTTGTGGCAGAGTCCTTTCATGTATTGTGGCAGAGTCCCTTCATGTATATGTGACAGAGTCCTGTCATGTATGTGTGGCAGAGTCCCTTCATATATTTGTGACAGAGTCCTTACTGCATTTGTGACAGAGTCCCTTAATGTATGTGTGGCAGAGTCCCTTCATGAATGTGTGACAGAGTCCTGGCATAGTCTCTTCATGTATTGTGGCAAAGTCCGTTCATGTATTTGTGGCAGTGTCCCTTCATGTCTTTGTGGCAATGTCCCTTCATGTCTTTGTGGCAGTGTCCCTTCATGTATGTGTGGCAGAGTTCCTTCATTTATGTAATAGTACAATTAATTTACTGAGAATTCAGTCTTAAATTCGGGCATCATTAAAAAAATTATTTCTTTGATGTATCCCGGCCAGTAGTTTTATAAGTGAGTCAGATGATACACATTTTTATATTATATTTTCATTTATTTTGATATGTAAGTTAGACAATTTTTTTTTTATTTTTGATTAGAAAAAAAGTGGGCAAAACTGCCTTAAAAACTTTCGGGCTTTTTAGGTGTGATGGCCTGGTCACATCAAACAAATCTTTTTCATTTCTGGCCCCATATATCATGTATATTGATTTCCTTTAACATTTCTTTTACATACCCTTCCAAAGGGTCCCCTGTGGCCAAGTGGTTAGAGCATGGCACTTTGGACCATGAAGTCTCTCACTTTTGGTCTGTGCAGGTTTGTGCCCCTGTGGAACCTCAGCTATTTTTATTAGAAGGTTTGCCAGTTTACTTGTGGAAGGATGGCTGGTGGTCTCCGATTCTTTCCTCTGCCATTAAAAAAAAAACTCGCCACCACCTTATAACTCAATAATTCTTAAGTGTGGTGTAAAACACCATTGAGATTCAAAATTTTAAAAAATCAAATTCAAATTACATACCCTTCCATGTTTATATATATATATATATATAAAACAATGTATAAGATATACAGTGTTCTATTGATACATAAATTGTTTTGCGTACTCTGTCCTGTCTTTATTTATTGTATCCCGTCTCCATGTTATTTTTGTCATACTAAGACAGCCCCAACTGTAGGTGATGTGCCACAAATTTTGACCTGTGCTATGGACTGACTGTCATTCCGGCTAAGGCAGGGATCTCGGTTTTAAGTTTAAAACAAAAACCCCTTTCTTATGCCAGATGCTGTCTGTAGAAAGGTCACTGCCTTTTTAAGAGTCTTAAATATGACTTGGTACCTATAATCAAGTCTGTGACCTTCTGTTTTTAAGGAGACCTCCACGAGTGTTTGGACAAAAATGGTAAAAATTAAAAAATTATATGTGAGCAAAAATTTGCAGGTACATAGTTTATGTACTAGTGTATATTTATCAATATTTGTATTCAATGTTAACCCCGACATTCTTTATAAAGCTTACTTGTCTTCATTATGTGTACATACTTATCTCATTCACCCCAGAAGACACATTTAGACTGGTCTAAGTTATTGATTTACAGAAGAGTCCATTGTTTTTCAGGGGTTGATGAGTTAAAGATGAACAGGTATAGAGATATTTTACACTGGTGATACCATTCTATATATAAATATATATATATATATAATGTGTACTTGTATAAGTTTTAGCATTCTCCTCTGTATTGTGTATGTGTACAAGTTTTAGCCTTCTCTTTGTATCATGCCTGTATATATCATGTTCTGCATTTTTCACTAGAGTGTAAATAGGTACTACATGTACATGTGTATGATATATAACCTTGACTTACTCTGAAGTTTGATTAATCGTTAAAAAAGAAATTGTTAATTAAATGGAAAATTGGTCTTGACTAGCATTTCATAGGTTCTGCAATTTTAGAATCTCAAATTGACATGTAAATATTTGATCTGTTTTACCTCAAGAATTGTATAAATAAATATCTAGTATGTTTTTCTTCACACCTATAATGGTTTTGATTGATGATAAACAGTCAGGGTATTCATCCATTTATAAAAAGTTTTTTATTTTGGTGTTAACATTGGTACATTGTATTAACTTGACATTCTTGTTTTTTATTTTTCAGAATCTAAAGATGCTACACTCACTCCAAAGGTATGGATGTGACATATATATAAATATCACTTTAACAGATACTTATGTTTTTAGTCCCCATCAGTTCCCAAGGATGGGTGAGCGGGTTATAGTTTTTTTGTTGTGTCAGTCCAGTCATCCTTTTGCTTTATCCAGGTACAAATATTGCACTACTACATGTACCACCCATATTTTTATTTGTCTGGTCCATATTTTCCTGAGCCAACCTGTCTCAGTCTGTAGCACGCTCAACTTTTGGTGGTAAGGCTTTCCTGTCCTTCGGATGAGACAGTAAAAACTGAGGTCCTGTGTCACAGGAAGTATCGGCACGTTAAAGTACCCTCACTGCTCAATGGCTGCAAGTGCCGAGCATAGGCCAAAATTTGGAGCCCTTCACCGGCATTGGTGACATCTCTATATGAGTGAAAAATTCTTGAGTGGGACGTTAAACAACAATAAACAAACAAACCACATTTTCCTCATTAGGCTCTTCATACTTATATTTCTTAGTGCAGACATAGTTCTTTCAAAGGAGACAGTGTCACATACAAAGATTTAGCTCCTACATGTACAATTTGGAGCCGGCCTGGCTCAGTCGGTAGCGCGCTCGACTCTTGATCGTGAGTTCGAGTCCAGCCGGCGGCAGGTTGGTTTCCTGTCTGTCGGATGAGACAGTAAAAACCGTGGTCCCGTGTCACAGTAGGTGTCGGCACGTTAAAGAACCCTCACTGCTCAATGGCCGTAAGTGCCGAGCATAGGCCAAAATTTGAAGCCCTTCACCGGCATTTGGTGACGTCTCCATATGAGTGAAATATTCTTGAGTGGGATGTTAAACAAAAATAAACAAACAAACAAACATGTACATTGTCATCAACAGTAAAAAAAAAAACAATTGTCATCACTTATAATAAGCAAACATTTTAAATTGTGTCAGAGGGAAGGTTTAGAATTCCAGTGGTGGGGAAATTCAACAGACAAAAAATTATCAGTCTAAGCATGGCACACAACCACATGTACTCTACATGGATTTCAGGACATGGTGAACTCTGTAGTGTCCAGTGTGGACCACTTGCTGTGTTGACCAGTTATGATTCATATATAGATTTTGTGTCTATTATGTAGATTTTGTAATTGTCTGAAATCTTTGAAAATATTTTGTTGTCAGGTGATGATGTTTATCCCATCTGTATTAATTTCTTTTTTACTATTTCAGGAAGGAACCAAGATGTCGGACACAATGTTTGGAGATGAAGTAGAAGGTAAGGATTAAATGTAGTTCATGTAGATGTGAACCTTACTGTATCACTATGTGATTTTACTTAAATTGATTTAAACTGTAAACATTAGATCTCACATACTGCCATCTGCCACTGATTCTCTGGTACAAATGGTCATTAAGATACTGTTTTACCAGATCAGGTGAATAAACAAGTGTGAGAAAAACTTTAAGCCAATGGTCACTTGTTTACTTGATAATATGAATGCGAATAGAAGATAGCTCCACATTGAGTTTCACAATTTTCAAATCTCCATTTCAGGAAAATTGGAAAAAATTGTGACATTGAATGTTTACACAGCAATTATCACATCTCAAGAATATAATTATGAGTAGATGGCGGATATATACCTAAAACACCTGTGTGACTGTCCTGTCAAAGAATTATTTTAAACAGAAATGATGAAAGTTAACATTTGAAATGTTTCCGGGTTAATATTAGAAACTGATCCATCCGTCGATCATATATATATTTTGGTAGGTTTAATTGTGGCCATTTCAATAGGTTGGCCAAATTGTCCAAACATAAAACAGTGGTCAAAATATGTCCAATATGGTAGTGAATTGTAAACGGGATATGATACAAAGTAACTAACAATCGGGGCAGAATTTCAGCCTAAAATTAAAGACTTTAAAACGACCACACAGCACACCTTGAAAATAATAAACCTTGATATATTGCGAAACCTTTTATACCTTCATAATTAAGGAAAAGAAAAGGTGGTGGTATATTGGGGGGAGAACTGTATTATCATTTTTAAATGTAGATGATGAAAATCATTTTAAAATTCAAGCTGTTCATATTTGTATTGTATTGAAACACCTTGGATTTTACATACGGGAAGTAATCTTTTGACAAAAGCCATAAATACACACTCTTTGTATTGAAAAATTGTTTAAAGTCATACCGGAGACATATACCAGTATGCATTTGTTCATATTCATGTACAAAATCGGCGCTTGTAACTCGTGAAATTTAAGTTCTTTGAAGCTTTAAAATCATGAAATTTTGTATTTAAGAATATGTCTGAAAAGGTGAGTACATGAAATAAATTTGTTATGAAATATACCTGATTTGTAGTCGTCACTAGATATACATGATTTGCAGTATCAGACCATCGTACTTTTTAATAATTCATGAGTTATTTTTCAATTGTAGAAGAAATTTCAGAAGAAATTGAAGATGAAGTGATGTCTCCTTCTGATGGAGGTACACTACCTCATGTACAGGCGATGGAAACTGAAGAGTCAGAGTCCGACAAACCAATGAGGGAGTCGGATAGTGAAGGAGTGGTGGTAATTAGTCCCACCCCTGCTAAACGGAAACACAGAGCAGTGGACAAAGCGGTAAGTAATAGAGAACGCAGCTTGAATGACAAACTCATAGATAGCATGTGTACACAACATATAAAAGTGACAGAACTGTGTCCAAAAGCTGTATACTGTAGAACCTAAAAAAAATTTCCAGACTGGACCACATCAACCTGAGGTCTCACTTGTCACTCTTCACAAAAATGTATTCAAATCAAATGTTTTGGAGACTTTTTTACTGGTCAAAGTTTTGCCAAAAGTGTTATTGTTTTCATAATTTGACATCACAATTAAACTGATGTCATTTTGTGGGACAGGTTTTGGTTGCCCTGTGAGACCAGATAGACTACCGATGAATGCTATTTCCCGCATTTGTGAAACAAGGTGCTGTGCTCACTTTCAAGGCATTGCCTTAGTAACTTCTACTTGAATGGGATACACATATACCTATCCAACTGAATGCATTCCACTTGATGGTGATAAACTTGAGAAAACAGCAACTTGAAATAAAGATACAAAGTGAGGCTTTTCATATTATTGTTGTACCTACAGCTGTTGACATTTTAACTTTTCTGTGCATCAATATAAAGAGTTCTATAAAAAGGGAAATAACTCTTATGTAATGGAGGGAAACTGTTCAGTTCTTTATTCTGTTAAATGTCAGAGGTCAATCCAATCTTTCAGGCTAATGAGGTCATGGTCACAATATCTCATCTGACGTTAAATGAGGATGCACCTGTACTGGAGGTAGAAAGTGTAAAACAGTTGTTTGTGGCTTACAACTTCCTCGGCATCGAACCACAGGATTTAGAGACACCATTTTCATTGCCAAAACCAAAGGCAGACCAGCAGATCACATATAACTTCAGCAAAAGTAAGTACAAGTCATTAATTAGTCACTGTATAAGTTATACAGTGTAACTTCTGAAAACCAATCACTTAATGATACTTATCATGTTAACCTTACCTTTCAACCCTACAGGCCATAATAGATTGGTCTTAACAATAGAAAAGAGCATACCATCTTGATTTTCAGGGGTGAAAGGGTTAACAAAGCCCAGATTTTTCCCCCTCTTTTTTCAAGTACAAGATTGATTCTGATTACTAGTTCCTCTTTCTTAATTCTGAATGCTACCGATTTTTGTAATGACAACGCAGTTATGTGCTTTTGAAAAACATCTTCCAAATACTTAACTTTGTAACTATGTCAAGCCTGTCAACTGGCATTTTAATTAGTCAAACTGCATACAGTGAAACTGTATATAAAGACCCCCTTAGGGACACGACAAAACCAGTCTTTATAGGGAGGTGGTCTTTATATAGAGGTACACAAATGGTATTATGTGGGACAGCAAAAAACGGTCTCTGTGACCAGTCGGGTCTTTGTGCACAGGTGATCGCTAAAGCAGATTTTACTGTATACATTTCAAACACCATTGATAAAAGGTAGTGTAAATTTAGAATTTATTTTTTTTTTCTAAAAACCAATAAAACACAGGGATACGGAAATAGCTATAAATGTAAAAATCGGATCGATCAGAGTTGTTGTAAAGTTATTGATATTTAAAAACGAAACAATGGAATTTTTGACTAATGATCAACTTCAAGACACCAACCCTCCACAAAAGGATCAGTTTTATGAAAGTTATATTGTACAAGAATTCAACAGGGTATTTTTACCTGCAGGCTCTTCCAATTTTTGCAGAATTGTTTCAATTAACTCACTCTTTGACTTATATTCTGATTTAAAGAAATTGAAACCTATAAAATGGTGTGAAATATGCCCCAACAGGCTAATTTTAGCTACAAGCTACAAATCTACATTTGAGAAGATGATGATGATGATGATGATGATGATGATGATATTTATACACTTTATGGCCTCATTTTGATTATAAAGGAAGCTTTACAGCAATTAGAATCCACCATAAATCTAATTAAAGTTGCATTAGCTGTGTTTACAAAAAAAAAATTTTGATATTTTTTTTCTACTTTTCCAACTTTTACTTGATGCACAATAACAAATATGAGCTACAAACAGGCATAATTATTTTTGTTATTGTATATCACATGTATCAATCTACGTAGTAAAAAAAGAAAGTTTTGGAATAAAAAACACAGCTGGTGCCCTTTTAATTGTAGGTTTAACACTTGAAGTATTTTTAGTCGCCATACCACAATGAAACTTGTGAGAGTTGGGATGGCATTGGTCAATCTGTCTGGTGATAAGGTTTTGGTGTAAGTTTTGTAATTGTTCCCCATTCAGGGACCCGGGTAATAATCAGTCAGGCTCTTTTGTTTGTTTTGTGTATCTTTGTACATGTCACATTTCAGATTCGATTGGGCACAAAAATGAATTAACTGATCAACCCCTGAAAAATAATGGATTCTTCTGTAAATCAATGACTTAAGACCAGTCCAGATGTGGCTTTAGGGGTTGAATGAGTTAACGATGATAACCATTGTATCTTGTATCACATTTCAGCATTCCATGTGGACATAGAAAAGAACTATCAAAAGAGACAATATCTTGCCAGTATGTTATTACCAGATGATCCAGATAATGGCAGGTGAGTAAACGATACGATTCATCATGTTTCTGTGTGTTGACCTAGAAAGGGGACCCACTGTTAGCATACAGTGGACCATGTCTTAAGAGACCACCCCATCAGCCACAGAAATTTAGTCTCTCAAGGAAGGTGGTCTCTCAAAAGAGGTTTACTGTAAAGGATTTTCTAACTAAGAGGTTTACAGAGTATGGTCTCTGAATACAGGTGGTCTCTCATGGGAGCAACCCGAAATAATTCAGCCATTATATTATGTTCACTATGATCACAGCATTAACTCTTGAATGCATTTACACTCGAAATGCATTAGACCGGAAATTACATCATGTTGCATTGTGGGATTTGTATACAGCATTACAGCTGGCACGAAAAATAAGAGAAATTAAAAGTAAATGTAAATAAAAGCTGTCCTACTTTTGAAATGATGCGATATAAAAAAAATAATACAATTGTAAGCATCGTCAGCATCTATTTGCTATAAACAACTTGAAGACAGAGCGAAGATGAAAGGCTTCCAAAGTTTTAATTTTCGTCGGACATACCTATTGCGCATACTCAAAGGAATACAATGCTGTGATTGGTTCCCTGACACAGGGAACAATTGACACATTTTTATCGTATAGAAAATTCAAGCCCTCTTAGGATGGAGAGAATCAGAAATGGAGCTGGCTTAAATTATTTCGAGTTATCATGGGAGTGCCCTTTCAAGACAGGTTCCACTGTATTAGTGTAGCAAAGATGTAGATTACTGTTTAACATGTTTAAACAAAATGATCAATGATTTTCAAATCTGTCCAAGATGTTGATGATGGTAACCTTTGGTAATGAATTTCATAAAAAATCCATCAAGATTTGTACATGTTGTAGGCATGAAAGCATTTAGAACAGAAATGTCACCCCAAACAATTTCTATATCCAAGGTGTATAACTCTAACAAAAATTAAATAATCCAACAGCACTGATTTTTCAAATTTGTCGAAGATTTTGATGGTGGTAACCTTTGATTTCAGTGTCATGAAATTCCATTGAGCAATGTAGACCGCCTACATGAGAGTGTTTACAAGGCAAATGGATGGATGCTTGGCATTTTCATGTCCCCTGACCGAGTTGTGGCAGGGACAATGACACATACTTCAGGCCTTTTTTCTGTCAATTTTGGGAAAATGCCAATGGTGACACAATTGGGAATTTTAATGTGAATCTGTGTCACGATTCAGGAAAACTTGTTTACACACATGAAATCTAAATAAAATCATGGAAACGTTAAATTAATTTATTTTTCATTATGGTCATGGACTCAATACGAAATTGGGATTTTTTTTTCATCCAATTGGGGGAAAAAAACAAATGTATTTTGCATTGGGAATGGGACCGAATTTTGGCCCCATGGAAACTATAGAAAAAGGCCTGACATTGTAGAAACTTATAGGAAATAATGATGCACTGTTTAAATTTAGAAACTCGAAAGTAAAGTAAGGAGTGAGTCCAGCTATTTTGTGCGTGTATATATATATATTATTCCAGATGAATTTCATTTCCTTTGATACATATTATATATTTCAATACATACAGTCAAACACGTCTGTAAAGGCGACTCAAAGGAACAGGCAAATGTAGCCGTTATAGACAGGTGGCCATTATAAACAGGTTTATTCATTATAAAAAAGTTAACAAAGGTTTCAATGGCCTTGATAGACAAAAGATCTGTATACAGAGATGGCCTTTAATTCAATTTTGACTGCATATATTTTTTTAATGCATGAGCTTCTGTTCATGCAAATTGAAAAAAAAAAATGAATATTGAATGATTAACTCACCTTCCCCTGAAAAGCAATGGACTCTACTTAAAAACAAAGATGTACATTGATCCAAAGGTGTCTTTAGGGGTAATTGAGTTAAACGTGTGTTTTTCACCACTAGACATGTTTGACTATTATGTCTGTGTATATACATTGAACATAATTTGTTGCTTTACCTTTCAAGGATCCGTTTTACGGTAGTCAGTGAGCCGCCTGACGATGATCTAGACGCAGAATGTGAAGATATTGGTTTGGCATTCGTTAGCGTGAAACAGATCCTCATGTCAAAGAAAGATCACGTAGAGCAAAATATAGACAGTACGTATCACCATCTATTGATCAGATTTCAGCAACTACTGTAGAGTTTTGCATGTTCCATAATTAATGTTTCTAATTCTACCCTGAATTCTGAGGCTACTTTAATCATGGAAATTAGTGCATGGGGGTAAAATACACTAAATATGCGACGAAGATAACCCAGCGTACCAATCCCACAGTTGTGCTAAGAATCATCGTTTATTACAGGACTGGTCACAGTGAGGACACACTGTGACATCCCGTATAATACCCCCATGCGTATGGTTTGTATAAGAGAATAGTGTAATTAGCAACATGCGCAAATATCCACGTTAACAGTTTTTGAACATGAGAACTGAGAAACAATTAACTCTTATTTAAATCATTGACTTAGGCAAGTCCATATATGTCTTTAGGGTTGAATGGGTTAATATTATACGGTCATTCTATTTGAGAGATAATATTTGGAAGATATATATGAGATTACTGTCAATTATGTAGTAATAACCTCAAAACTTATGATTTTTAGCACATCTCTACAAAGTTTCCAACTTGTCATCTCCCCATTGTTTCCAAAGAGTTGATTGAAATGGACAAATCAATAAACAACTATTCATTGTTAATGTTATCGTGTTCATACATTACACTAGTTTATCTATTTCTTTACGATTATTTTTCAGTATATGATGCAAAAGATGAAGAAACGGTAATTGGCGCATTGAACGTGACAGTGCAGTGTTTAGCAGCTTTGGAGGCTGTAGAAAAAGAAATGCAGATCGAGGGTACTTACTAAAACCCATACAGACCCTCAGATTTTTTATGTATCGTCTTCAGTGTCAAGCTTTCTAGCGATTTACATTTCATCTGACGCGCTCAGATGTTTTGAGCGTAAATCATAACAAACCTCATTTGTCGGATACTGACAAAGTCATATATATTCATTCATTACTCTCTATACCATAAAAAGGATAAGTTTAAGGGAGAAATCCGTCCAAGAATAATATTACCTGTATACCTGTAGTACGTCTCATTTAGTTTTACAGTTATCTTGTCGGCTTCATGATTATTTCTGTATGTTTCGATGTCTAAATATCATTCATAATATTGATTTTAAATTTGTCTCCTTACAAAAAGTTTTACATTGTACACTCAACAGTTACAAAAGTATACAAGTAGTAAGAATACTGTATTTGATCCCCAGGGAAAGAAATTTAATAAAAAATGTTTGTTTTCAGTAAGTTCATACCTTTGAAGAATTAACTATCGTCATTAGGTTGTATTTGCAGGTATTCATCATTCCAATATCAGGCCTGTCAGAAGCGGAGTGACTGGGGGACTGAAGCTACCCTCCTCCCTCCCCCCCCCCCCCCCCCAATAATTCTTACAGTGCATGATTAATATTATATTGTCTTGCGCTTGTCGTCAGCAACAAGTCCTTAACTTATTGTCCTTCTCCCCCAATAGGAATTCCATTCAGATTGGCCTGAATATATGAAATATTAATTTCATAAGAAATTTTAGGGTACATATATATTTTTTTCTCATTCACTTGCTCATACAAATCACCTTTCATCTTGGTATATTTACTTAATTATTTTATACTGTTCAAAGTTGGTAGAAGAAAATTAGAGATTCGGGGTAGTGTTTGCTTTATGCCCGTGGCTGAATCTCACATTTTACTGAATCCTTCATGTGTCCAGAATTTACCAATAAAAATCCTAGCAATTTTAAATATGCTCCAACTTTTATTCCACAGTTGAAAATACATTTATTGTAGTTCTGTGGAACTAGAAATGAAATACTTTACAATTTATTTTTTTTATTTATTTAACATGTTTAAGGCTTGAAGTGAATTTTAGTACTAAACATGCAGAGATAGTTTTAATGTTAACAATAGTGAGGAATCATATCGTTTTACCTGTTAACTGTTTTTGCTAGGAATGGAGGATAGTTTAAATTTTGCATGGAAGGATTCATTTTTATACCTCCAGTAGATCCATTCATCTGTCCAAAAACTTTGGTTTGTTATTGCTCCAATGATTTCATTTGTTCATCAATTTTGATGAAACTCTTTTCATAGATTCAGTACAAATACCAACAACCTGTGATGGACTATAAACATGGATTTTTTTTTGCTAAGTATGGCTTTTCTTAGAAAAAATTCAAAATTCAATAAGTTTCCTATTTTTTCCTGCCGTTTTCTCGAAATTCAGTACCAAGTCTCAAAAGGAAATCATCTCTTACATATGTTACAAGATTTTCTGAAAACTTGTCATTTTCATATTGGAAGGGGAGTGGGGCAGTTTATGGGGGGCATATTTTTTACCCTTTACCGTTCTCTTTTTTACACAATAACTGTTCTGCTAGCATTACGAGGATAGTTAACTTTGCAAGGAAGGATTAATTTTTCATTTCCTTATGAATTTTTTTTTTTTTTTTTTTTTTGTCTAACTATGAAATAATTAACATAATATGGTTTGTATACTTCTGTTGGCTGCATTGTGATAATTTTTACGCAGCATTTTGAAGATGTAGATATTTATTATACTACAGGTATAGAACATGTACACAATTTTATTTATATTTGTACAGTGTATTTGTACACAGTCAAGAGATCTTGTATTTTAATGACAATTTTAACTTATAGTGACAAAAGTGTCAAATAAATTATAGAGGTATATCTGTGTCTTGTGTATTCTTTTACTTTTGTACAGAAGCAATCATGGTTGCTTAGTTAGAGAATCACACTTTAAACCAGGAAGTCTCTCACTTCTAGTGAGCTTGGGCGTGATTTCCCAGCCAGAATCTAATGTGATTTTGTGAGAAAATCTACCAGTTTACTTGTGGAAGGCCACTGGTAACTTCCAGGACATATTGTAGGACAGGAAAACTAAATCACTTGTGAAATTGGTTGGTTGAAAATGTGTAGGGCAAGTGGAGCTGCTATTTTGAATGTAAGCTGGTGTCTGATTGATTCATGTATACATTGTATCAATGAATGTATTTTTTATAGTTTTACACAGTAAAATTATGTATGAAGAATTGAAAATTCTGAATCAGCATAATTTATACTGGCACTTTAATATAACTAATTTCTGGTTGCAGAAAGGATGCCAAACAGATCCTTTTATGATCAACGTAGTGTAAGGTAACACTCGTTTGAAAAAAAAATTGTTAAGATTGTCATCTACAGAAAACCGTCTACTGGTACTTGTTTCTGACCTGTAACCAGGTTTTCTCATTTAGGCCTCCCGTTAAAAACTGGCCACCACCACATAACAAAAAAGAAAATAATCAAGTATGGCATAAAACACCAATAAAACTACAGTCAACTCTTGTTATAACGGCACTTGATATAACAGCATTTTTTATGAATGGCAGAAATTTCATGGGAGCAAATTTACATCCATGTTAACTTGATTGATGTACAGTAAAACCTGCTTTAGTGACCACCTGTGTATAAAGACCACCTGGTCACAAAGACCGTTTTTTCTGTCCCCAGTAGTACCATTTGTGTTCATATTGACCTCTATATAAAGACCACCTCCCTATAAAGACTGGTTTTCTTGTGTCCCCATGGAGGTCGTTATATACAAGTTTCATTGTACATGATATAACGGCATATTTGCTTTCCGGCACTGGCAGTGATTTTCGGCAACAAACCTGCATTTTACCTATAGAATTGAATTGTTATAATGACAAAGCATCAAAAATGAAAATTTGTTGCTATAATTTATTAAAAAGATAGAAAGAAAATAACAATAAAAACAATTTTATTTGTTGTAGTCATTTTATATCATTCATGCAATCATATTGAATTGAGGTTTAACATTTAATAAGGGATTAACAACAAAGGATGTTCATGCAATGTTATTTTGGTGCCAAGCCTGGAAATTTGATATAATGGCAATTTTACTGGATCCCAACCTAACTGTTATTACAAGAGTTGATTGTATTGACAACACTTTTGTACAGAACCAGTTACAGTGTACAGTCAAACCCACTTTTGGAGAACCCTCTTACATTGAAATCCCACTTTGTGTGAAATAATTTGAGAATGAGACTCTACCACTGTACTACCGCAAGTGGACTCTTGTTGAGAGGAAATGGCATAGAAAATGAACAATTGCTACTGAAATATTTCAGGACTGCAGATGACACAATAAATCAAAACAATTATTTTGAGTTCATTTTTTTTTTATTTCTTATGTCTTTTTAATCATGTTCATTAATAACATTTTTTTATTTACAACAAAATAATTTACATCATATACAACATTTTTGAATTGACTTCCATGAAAATACGACTAGTATACTTAAGTACATATCATTCATTTTTTCCCTCATTCTTTATACAAAAGGAAAACTCGGTACTGAGCTCTTATAAACAGGATTCATTAGAATACGAAGCTTAGTATTTATCATGTAACAATTATCATAATGCTGTAGGAGAACCTCAGGGCCCCGTTCTATAAAAAAAGATGCAAGTCATACGTCTTTACGTTAAATGCATGCCTGCTACATTTAAAAAGATAAATCATTACACACAATAACATAATTATGGCAAAAGAACAACAATGGTCTACAATCTGCCTCTGGACAGTCATAAAAACAAGACCTGATTTGGTTGTAAGTCACCAATTCTAGTTCTTTGTATAAGAGTCATAAGTCGTAGTGTAAGACTTGGGACCTTTCATAAAATGGGTCACAGGGTTCCATTCCTGGGTCTCGCATTACATGTTTCATGCCTGGTTCTGGTTGTATGCTATTCGATTCCTTATTCTAGTATTGGGATCAAACTTATGACTTGCGACCAATTTTACAAATAACCGTCACTTTTCAACCAAATCGAGTTCTGTTGTTATGACTATCCAGAGGGCATGTGTAGACCTAGATTATTATTGTATGTGTCGTAAACTATCTTCGTAAATGGCAAAGAGAGGGGGTGGAGGTAACAACGTCCCTGAAGGTAGACAGTATAAATAATCCGGTAGGAGTCTTCACCGTGGATACCGAAGGTATACAGAGTCCACAAAATAATAGATACAAAGAATTCCAAAAAGGGGTTTGTGCCCTCTTGGCTCCGCTTGGAGCTGAAACATGTAAACAACAAGCTCTACGTAAATACAATTTATTCAACCTTATGGAGTTTTTATTGTGTTGGACACAAACCCCTTTTTGGAATTCTTTGTATCTTCGTAAATGTAGCAGGTATAAATCTTTATAAACGATTAATATTTTATTAGAAGTTCAATTTTTGAATACTGTAAATCTTGAAAATTTTGTGGGACTTTATTTTTCGCGATATACAAATTCTAAATTTATTTGCGATACAATATTTTCGCGATATCCTATGCACTTTTTTTCACACTATTATCATACTTCCTTACTCGAAAAAAATATTTTCGCGAGCAAGAGCTCTCACGAAATTACGCGTAAATAAAATTCTCGCAAATTAAACCGGATTTACAGTGTAGTGATTTACGCCACACTCCACAATTTTTCAGTTATTTGATGGCAACCAGTTAACATGGTTATGGTGGAGAAGACAATCCCTTATATTTGATTTGAAAATGTGTGAATACACCATCAGACTTGAGTTATGGTACAGTTGATAAAATATTAATCGTAAAAATTTTGTTTAAAGGTCAGTTAACTTAAGACGTAAGACTTTTTTCTTTCATTTATAAAATGTGGCCCCAGGTCCAAATGAAATTTTCCCGGCAGGACGTAAAAAAAAAAACAATTAATAATATAATGCTTCCACCTGTATAAGAAAACAATTATAAACAAATAAATTCTAGTCATAGAAATATATTTCGACTAGTTTGTTTATGAAAAATTCACTTTAAAATGGCACGATTGTCATTTCTGTGAAAATGTCCATATGCTACCAACATTTCAAAAAATAACATAAACATTTATAAAAATATTTATCAAACTGTCTAGATTTTCAGTTTAGAAGTTTGAAATACATGTACCGGTATTATAATTGTTGTGATTGTGCATTCCTTTATTTTATTTCTTGTGTTAAAATTTTCTGAATAAGAATTTCTGATATCTTGATGAACAGAGTAAAAAATGAAAATGAAAAGAGGCTAATTTGAAGGTTTAATAATCTCCCACTTGGGCAATAATAGCGATGAGGAACCTGTCTTGAGAGACCATCTGATCTGACACTGAAATGTGATCTCTCAGGACAGGTGGTCTCTCAAAAGAGGTTTTATTTCAGGATTATTTAACCAAGTGGTTCTCAAAATGTGGTCTCAAAAGACAGGTGGTCTTTCATGAGAGTGGTCTTTAAAGACAGGTATCTCTGTGTATATATATATATATATATAAATATATATATATATATATATATATATATATATATATATATATATAAAAATAAATAAATAAAAAACATCCTTAGATGTATGTCTGAAAGGTGAGCATTAGGTGAAGAAATGAAATGAATGGTGCTACAAATGTATATATGATAGGAGTTGAACTTTTGTTTGTGACACTTGGTCTACTCCAAATGAATATTTGCACCAAATATAGGAAGCCCAGATAAAGAAATGAAGATATAACCAGAACAGATAAAATCAACAAAGAGTAATATCTCTAAGAAGTGTGGAAGAAGCACTGTTTTTGTATGTGAACTCTGCCCACTGATGATGTAAACCTGCACCAAATATGGGGAGCTTAGGTGAAGAAATGAGGAACAAAGTAAAAAGACGGGAGGATAGAAGGATGAACACAATGTAAAAGTTATATACCTGTGGGGACTGATAACTTTAAATTTGATCACAACACAAACAAAATCAATCTCGTCCGTACCATTTGTAACGGTAGATAAAAATGCAAAAATAATACAAGAACAGGAAAAATAAGAAAATAAATAGAACACTGAATAATTGCAGTGACAGAATTTTTTACACTATAAAATCATCATGGTAATATAATAATATTTTACAAACAATAAACCCAGTTCATGAAAATATTTTGTCATACTAAGTCAATATTGGTCACACATAATATATAATATTACTAGTAGTCAATATTAGTAAAATACAGCGGTTCCTGTCTTGAGCGTGTTAAGAGACCCAACTCGTCTGCCTTGAAGATACGGTCTCTCAGGACAGGTTGTCTGTTGTGAAAGGTCATAATGAAAGAATTGATCAACCAAGTGATTTTCCAAAAAGTAGTCTATTAAGACAGGTGGTGCTTTAACGACAGGTCGGTCTCTCAAGACAGGTGCCACTATATTATCCATATTTGTGATACTTAGTCAAAGTTAGTCATATTATTTTCACACTCTCTTCACGAGACATACAAATGAATTAATTTTACAAAATATTTGACTTCCACACTACGGTCAACCTCTCCCCTCTACTGATTCACATGTTTCAAGTTATAACTACTAAATGTGCTATTGACAACCGTTTCTAACATCATATATTTGGTGGTCTTTCTGCCCAGACCGGAGGTAACTGAACCAATTCATTAATGAAGAAAATAATTACATGTACTCACTTTGGACTCTCAAGACCGGTGGTCAGCCTGTCATAAGATGCCACTATTAGGAGATTAACTAAACTTTAATCATCATTTCTAATAAAAAATAATATCTGTAAAAAGACTACACTACACTATATCTCATGACTGTATTTAATTTATAATAGCCAGATTTTTAAAAAGTGTTTTAAATAACATGGCTCGGCATGGTTATTTAACTATTGAGGGAGTGGTTGTTAATTTTTTGTTTTTTACACAGAGAGAGAGAGAGAGAGAAAGAGAGAGAGGGGGTTTTAAAAATGTCAGACTCATCTAAATTTCTAAATCAAGAGCAGGTAGACCTGTATCTAGGGTCTTCTGTAGAATTTTCCTTTGGTCAAAGAACAAAATTTCAACTGTGAAGCCAGTCAAGTACTGAAAAATTATGAATGAAAACAAGTGATAATGTGGAGATATTTTTCCCTGAGAAAAAACAAAAATGTCGGGAGAGTTTTAAACGTTTTGGTTAACTTGATTCATTTACTTTTCACATACATGTAGTTGTTCACCAACTGACCTATCGCAAAATGTCCTGGCAGAGTTTTCCATTATGATGTCACAGTTAACTGGCACATCAAACTTTTACATAATCATTACGTCAAAATCGAATGCCATCAAACAGTGCAATTAGAGAGGTCAATTAGAATTATTATAATTATGTGTCAAATTATTTAAGGATTGTTTTTTCATTTTTGGAAAAACATGGAATATACATGCAATGGCTTGTGGAAAAAAATTCTGTACAGCATGAAGTCCATCATTCAATGTTCATGTACATTTCCCATGAGATAAAGAACCACTGAATTGGAATATTAATGACCTGAACCATAAATTAATTCACTCTACTGAAAACATGGAAATTTACATGTGGGAGTAAGTACACAATGAAAAATTTTTCATGTAAATTACCACACACACACACATACATACCAGTCCTGCAGTTGTGCTAAGAATTATCATTTTAATACAGTTCTGCTGTGTTAGTTGTGATATCACTTAAAAAAAAATCATGCATATGGTTTGCATGAAAAAAATCGCTTAATTAACAACAGGCAGAAATACCAGAATAGTCTATCAGAAAATGTGAAGTTATGAACCAGTAAAATTAAATGGTTATAGTTTAGCTCATGAAATTATGAACAAGTTAAATGATAGTATACTATTGTAGTAGGCCATCTAAAACAATCAGTACACACCTTGCATCAGAAACCATTGCCCGCTATATATGCTGAAAAAAAGTTCATCTATACATACAATAAACATGATCAAGGATTTCTGGTGCTTTATATGGTCCCCGAAACATTACAAACAATGAAATAGATTACCTGTCACCTTGTCAATATAAAAACAAAACAAAGAACCAAATACATAGATGACCTCTTGATTATATTATCCTGTAAAACTATGGATCGTATTTAGTGTTTCAGCCAGAGGGATTCAGCAGGGTGCCCTGCCCTATATAATCATGTTCTCATGGATGCTATGTATATCTGCTTAAATGATTTAGTTTGGAAATTTTCGCTTTCATTCTTAACCCATCCTCATGTCTAAGGATGAAAATGGCAAAAAACAAAAAATGGATGTAAAAATTTTTAAGTACAGTGAAACCTGTATATAGGGGCCACCCAAGGGACTAGAAAATATTGACCTTTATATGCAGGTGACTCTTATACACAGGTTCAATTTAGTTGAACTATGCAGTCAAGGGACTTTAAAAAAAATGGCCTTTATAAACAGGTAATCCTTATATAGAGGTGGTTGCTATAGTAGGTTTTACTGTACTGTATACAGTAGTTACTCCAACATCAAGTTTCATCTGATAAAAAAATATAAGTACATGTATATCATTTGAGATACATTTACATTTATGAAATAAACAGAAATATTACAACATTAGTCTAAATACTCATATTGGACCCAATAAGTGCCTATGTCTTTATAAGCGCTGATCTCCCTTTAGTTCAGATTCACCCTCGTTTTATTACACAATCGAGTATTTTTTCTAGCCAGCTGACAAGGAGATATGGACCAGAAAAATGTAAGTAACATTCTGATCTCTAGCCCTCCCCCCCCCCACCAGTAACAAGAATGTTGATAGGTGTCCACAGTAATAACTACAACAATGCTACTACTAAGCCTAATACAGAATTAACTGTTTTATGTCAGTTTGACTACTAATTGGTCCCAATGAGCGCCCATCCCTTATTCCTGTTTTTTGTAACACCCTGGGTGCTTACTTAGTCGAACACGGTAATATCTTCCTGAATGACTTCCTCAGACAAATCAAAATTTGGACTATATCTTACTACCGTTAAATCACCAACCCCTGAAGTCACATTTGGACCTGCCCATTTCAAAGAACGGTTAAGTTTACTGTCAGAATTCTGGGGTAGACAAGTTTATCTTGCATGTAAAATTATCAAAATATTTTATTCTAAATAAAACACCCCTAAATTCTGACAATGGACTTAACCATTCTGCAAAATAGGCAGAACCAAAAGTGACTTGAGGTGTAAATAAGTTATTACAGCACAACCTCATCAGGTGACCAAATTATATTTGGCACATAACAAAATAAGATAAAACTGTTTTGAGTTAAAACACAAAATTTTCCAATCAAAATACTGTATACAGGGAAATTTTTGCCCCCGTTTTAATTTTGCCTCTTTCGCCCTCATCGTCAGTGGACGAATTCAAAACTGGGTAAATTCAAAACGGTAAATTCATCTATATTTATTAATTCCAGAGAGTGTTATGTATTATCTATTATATATCTCATTTTAAACAACACAAAAAAAAATTGTTTAAAAAACTTCAATGTGACCCTGCAGAAAGTAGATATGCACAAGTATTGATTGTTAAATAAAATTTCTCAATAAAATTCATATTTAGTCACCGATACAAATCGCTGATTGTTACAAACGTTACACACGTTTCTTGAATGGAAATGTTTGGGCGAATTTAAAACGGGGCGAAATCGTTTGCAAGTGTAGTAGGGCGAAAATAACACAGGGCGAAAAAAAACACAGGACGAAAATAACCCTGTATACAGTGAATTTACTGGTACCAACAACATACTGAAAGATGTATTAACAAAGTTCAAGTTTCATTTTGTTTACAACAATTACAAAAAAATAAATAAATCTAGAAATGTCTCTTGTTGGTATCCATTTTGGCACTGTGGGCAAAATACCTGGAGGAAATTCATAATTCAGAGCTTGAAGTCTCCGACATATGTCCTTTTTCTTTCCAGTTTCTGAGTCAAGCCAGAGGCTTGGATAGAGTTTGCACTCCTAGACTGTCTCAAAAACAGTAGATCATCCGATATTCAAGATGGCAACTAGCTACACATAAGTGTCCGATGCTGGTCTTAAACTGTCACAAAAACAGTAGATCCCCCACAAACAAGATGCAACTAGCTACACACATAAGTGTCCTATGCTGGTCTTAAATTGTCACAAAAACAATAGATCCACCCACATACAAGATGCAACTAGGTACATTAGTGTCCTATGCTGGTCTTATACTGTGTGAAAACAGTAGATCCACCCACATACAACATGGCATCTAGTTACACTTAAGTATCCTATGCTAGGTAAATAACAATGGACTAAGGATGTATTATGGATTTTCACATATATGGTGGACATGATTTAATACAGTGGAACTTGTCTTGAGAAACCACTCCATCTGCCACTAAAATGTGGTCTCTCAAAACAGGTGGCCTCTCAATAGAGGTTTTATTTTAAGGATTATTTAATCGTATGGTCTCAAAAGACTCTTGGTCTCTCAATAGAGGTTTAATTTAAAGGATTATTATTCAGAATGTGGTCTTGCATGAGAGTGGTCTATCAAGACAGGTTTCACTGTACCACAAACAACGTAGAATGCTGTATTGTGGGGCTGAACCTGCAATGATCAGATGTCTTACTGTTTGTAGATAAAACTGGCAAAAACAGCAAGTGTTATTACAAGGGGAGATAATTCCTAAAAGGACGACAACTAAATCAGAAATCTTTGCTTTTAAATGAGTTGGCAAAACAGCAAGTGTTATTACAAGGGGAGATAATTCCTAAAAGGGTGACAACTAAGTCAGAAATGAGCTGGCAAAACAGCAAGTGTTATTACAAGGGGAAATAATTCCTAAAAGAGAACAACTAGAACAAAAATCTTTGATTTCAAATGAGCTGGATTTGTCTTTATCTGTTTTAATTTTTAAAAACATCCAATTACATCTTAGCAATGTTGGTCATTTTGAAAGAACCGCCTAAGGACCTTTCTCTTGAATTAGGGTATGTTCTCTCAGCATTCCAGATAAACTAGGAAGCCCTGGAAAAAGATTTGATTGCACATTTGTTTCGAGTTAATTAATAGATATGGCATGATGACAACTTCAACTACATATAGTCAAACCTCTGTGAAATGGCCGCCTGTCTAGAACAGGCAGCTTTACCATAAATAGCCATCCTCCATTGGCGACATAAAGACTTTACGTATTAAATAGGCTGAGGCTATCTACCACTTTGTTGTTGAGGCTATCTTCCACTACGTTGTTGAGTCTATCTACCATTTTGTTGTTGCGTCTATCTACCATTTTCTTAATGCTATCTATCACGTTGTACGTTAAATATATCCTCTTCGTCCTCGTTATCGGAAGCATCATCAACATTGGCACCTCCGTCTTGTTTTAACATCTCCATTGCTTCTTCCGAGATTCGCCCGTTTTCAGTTGCCGAAGAGTTTCCTATGGGAAAAAGAAATCTGGTGAAAACATGTACTATGGTCTGTCATTTAAACAAATGCAATGGATTTTTTGCTTGTTTTCTTCTTGCTTTACATCCTGTTCAGAATTTTTAGGTGAAGTGCTACAAATTTTGACCTTTGCTATGGACTGACACCAATGCAATGAGGGTTCTATTATGTGATATCTACTGTAAAACAGGACGTCAGTTTAAAGTCACACCCAAAAGACCAATAAAATAGTGTAAAACCGGCTGGTAATATAGATATCAACGAACTCTAGCTAGGTACGAGAATATACTGTTAATATTGTTTGTTTTACTTTTGTGTATTATGGCATCTATACCAAAAATTCATTTTTGGCGATACATTTGCTTATGTTAGACATTGTTGCTGTCCGTGGCACTGTATATAAACATCGGCATTTTCATGACAATTGCCGACAGATTTTGTCGGTTGTTGGCTTCTATTGACAGGACTGTGTTTGTATATCACATGATGTTAATTCACCTGTATATTATTTCTCCAAAATTACTGATAAATAAGCTTGTATGGAAGTGAAAAATGCCAAAAAAGATAAAAAATATGTTTAGGTTACACTACAGCACATTGTATATTAGGATGGTGGTTGTTGATTTAACGATGGTGCTTGGAAATCTAACGATGGCGGAGACAATTTAACAATGGTGCAAGAAAATTTAACGATGGCGCAGCGTCATCATAAAACAGGTCATGGAGATCCCTGCAACATAGAGTGAAATTCTACAAATAGACCACTAGTCCTACAACACTATAACTTTATACTTACTGTTAACAGCCTTGAGTACAACATGTAGGCCAAACCCATATAGACAGGCCACTAGTCTTACAACAGTGTTACTGTATACTTACTGTTAACAGCCTTGAGTACAACATGTAGGCCGAACCCATATAGACAGACCACTAGTCCTACAACAGTATAACTTTATACTTACTGTTAACAGGCTTGAGTATAACATGTAGGCCAAACCCAAACTGACAGACCACTAGTCCTACAACAGTATAACTTTATACTTACTGTTAACAGGCTTGAGTATAACATGTAGGCCAAACCCATATAGACAGACCACTAGTCCTACAACAGTGTTACTGTATACTTACTGTTAACAGCCTTGAGTACAACAAGTAGGCTGATCCCAAACTGACAGACCACTAGTCCTACAACAGTGTTACTGTATACTTACTGTTAACAGCCTTGAGTACAACATGTAGGCTGATCCCAAACTGACAGACCACTAGTCCTACAACAGTATAACTTTATACTTACTGTTAACAGGCTTGAGTATAACATGTAGGCTGAACCCATATAGACAGACCACTAGTCCTACAACAGTGTTACTGTATACTTACTGTTAACAGCCTTGAGTACAACATGTAGGCTGATCCCAAACAGACAGACCACTAGTCCTACAACAGTATAACTTTATACTTACTGTTAACAGGCTTGAGTATAACATGTAGGCTGAACCCATATAGACAGACCACTAGTCCTACAACAGTGTTACTGTATACTTACTGTTAACAGCCTTGAGTACAACATGTAGGCTGATCCCAAACAGACAGACCACTAGTCCTACAACAGTGTTACTGTATACTTACTGTTAACAGCCTTGAGTACAACATGTAGGCTGATCCCAAACTGACAGACCACTAGTCCTACAACAGTGTTACTGTATACTTACTGTTAACAGCCTTGAGTACAACATGTAGGCTGATCCCAAACTGACAGACCACTAGTCCTACAACAGTGTTACTGTATACTTACTGTTAACAGCCTTGAGTACAACGTGTAGGCTGATCCAAAACAGACAGACCACTAGTCCTACAACAGTATAACTTTATACTTACTGTTAACAGGCTTGAGTATAACATGTAGGCTGATCCAAAACAGACGGACCACTAGTCCTACAACAGTGTTACTGTATACTTACTGTTAACAGCCTTGAGTACAACATGTAGGCTGATCCCAAACAGACAGACCACTAATCCTATCACATTCAAGGGATTCATCTTGTCATTGTTGATGGTAGCTGCCAGATACATAATACAGACTTCCTGTAAGTGAATACATCATTATATCAAGATAAGTTTGACTATACATGGAGCAATTGGCAAAAACATTGAGCTTTACAATACAAGGGAAACACAGAGTTCGGAAATCAAAACCTAGAATAACAAGAGATCCCAGAGGGATCTTGGCGCCCACCATGGAATGTTCTGTCTGATCTATGACAGACTGTTCTTCTCTCTCCTTTTTTCTTATTTTGTGTCTCAACATTGAATTTGAACTTAAATCCATATTTCTGTGAAATACTTATTTCACAAGATTATAGCGAAACTGAACTTGAACTGAACATATTACATTTTAAGAAAAAATGGAATTCAACATGGCCGACAGGTGTCCATTTTGGATTTTGATCTCTCTAAAAATGTAATAAGCACATTTAGACCTCAGGGGGAACCTCCATAATTAATTTTGAAAAGATTCTTTCAGTACATTCTGAGAAATACATACTTCTATTGTCAAATCCAAGATGACCACCTGTCAGCCATGTTGGAATCCAATTTCTCTGAAAATGCCATATGCACAACTAGACCTCACGGGGAACCTTCATGTCAAATTTCAAGGAAATCCCTTCAGTCCTTTCTGAGAAATAGCAGTAACAAACTTCCAATGGTCAAAATCCAAGATGGCCACCTTATATTCTGATCTCTCTGAAAATGTAATATGCACAACTAGACCTCAAGGGGAACCTTCATGTCCAATTTCAAGTAGATCCCTTCAGTCCTTTCTGAGAAGTAGCGGTAACAAACTTCATTTGGTCAAAATCCAAGATGGCCACCTGTCGGCCATGTTGGATCCGATCATTTTGAAAATGTAATATGCACAACTAGATCTCAAGGGGAACCTTCATATCAAATTTCAAGAAGATCCCTTAAGTACTTTCTGTGAAATAGCGGTGACAAACTTCCTTTGGTCAAAATCTAAGATGGCCCCAAGTAGGCCATGTTTGATTCCGATCTCTCTGAAAATGTAATATGCACAACAAGGGGAACCTTTAAGTAAAATTTCAAGGAGATCCCTTCAGTCTTTTCTGAGAAATAGCGGTAACAAGAATTGTTCTGGACGGACATTGGACTGACGACGGACGGACCATGGATGCAGGTCCATATGAACTGCCCACCATCTGTTGATGGTGGGCTAAAAACCCAAAACCTACCTTGCCACATTTTCAAAATCTGTTGTCTGAGACCATATAATTCTTCTTTTTTTTCGATGGCCTTGAGAGACCACATTTTTATGGCAGATGGAATAACTCATGGCCGGTTCCATTTTACATTCTGAAAGGGGCTCCAATGAGCCCTTGGTCCAGATGACTTGACAAAAAGAAGGGATGCTGTATTACACATGTTACATCATGAGTTGCTGTTTGCTTTAGTTATTTACCAGAGAAAAGCACTGATCTACAAGTTGACCAGAAAAGGGGAGATTAACAGAATCTTACATATCTGTGTGGAGTGAATAAGGAAATCTCCACCCCAGTGGAGAGCCGACCTGACTCAGTTGGTAGCAAGCTCGACTCTTGATCGTGAAGTTGTTACTTCGAGTCCATCCGGCGAGAGGTTGGTTTCCTGTCCTTCAGGTGAGACAGTAAAAACCTAGGTCCTGTGTCACAGTAGGTGTCGGCACGTTAAAGAACCCTTACTGCTTAATGGCCGAAATTTGAAGCCCTTCACCGGCATTTGGTGATGTCTCCATATGAGTGAAAGATTCTTGAGTGTAACAACAATAAACAAACAAACAAACATCCACCCCAGTGATAAGAATCTAGTTTTAAATCCTGAATGTTCCTCGAGGATTGGACTTTGACATTCTTACCACGAGGGTGGAGATTTCCCTTTCCACTCAACATGCCCATGTTAGATTATTTTTCTTCCATGATTCAAACACATGCATATGCATGTAAATAAAATCTGACGCAACTTTTGATGCTCTGTATTCTCATCACATATAAGTCACATGTTATAGAATTATATTGTGACGTCATAGCGCGTGTAGCTTTTCTACACCCAAGGGTGTGGACAGAGAAATTCTAGCTTGTCAAAATGGCAGATATGCCTGTCTAAGGTGGGGGGGAAAACACAATCATATGACTCATCTAGAAACAAAATATTAAAACAAAAAAATTCACCTTAAAAATGCCTGCTATTGACAGTGTGAGACTTGAGGTGCTGGCAACCAGTAAAAATTCACTAAATTCCAGGAAAAACGCTAACAATGCTCCAGCGAATACCAGCCCTAAATTTCTAGCCAGCAAAGCAACATCCTTGTATTGGAAGAAGTCTTCTTTTGTTGCTAATAATTCTCCTGAAAAGATCATGAATAGATGATTCAATGAATTCATAAAATTCATGGACAGTATTACATATTGTTAAACAAATGATTGTAAATCAAAGAAAAAAAACCAAATGCCCCAAGTGAGCCTAACTTGCTCACCTGAGCACCATCTATAACGGTGGAAAGAAGACGAAGATGAATATTTATGCTGATGTGGCCAAAAAACACAAAACATGGTAACGGACTGTGACTATTTGTGTCCTTTCAAGTTTCATTCAATTCCCTTTAGTGGCTTCAGAGATAAGTGAAAAGTTTACTGACAGAGGGACGGAGGGGCCACAGTTTTGAAGTTAATGATTTTTTCGGGGGGGGGGGGGGGAGCTTTTTGTTTTACAGCTTGAATGACTCATCACCTATGACTAACTCCAAATAAATGTTAATCAGATGAGAAATGGCCAGTGCTGCAAAGGCAGATTTGCATCCCCTCCAAGGGTGCTTAAGAAAAAAATATTGAACAACCCAGATTCAACAATGTTCAAGTACTGTATACCTGGAATTTTTCGCCCCAGGTTATTTTTGCAGTTTTGCGACTGAAAACATATTCACCCCATCTTAAATTCGCCCTAAATCACCATAGTCGCAGGGCTTACATATATGTCCATGCATCAACTGCTCTGCTGGAAAATTTTTCTTTCATTTTAAATTCCCCCTCTCATCGATGGGCAAAAAATTAAACGAGAGCGAAAATTTCCAGGTATACAGTATGATATCTGTGTAATAAAACATTTTTTTCACCGGCTATTCAGAAAATATCAAACTTATTGTCCCTCTCCACAAAAACTGTCTCCCTCCACGGGAAACAGCGAGTGTCTCGGGGCACAATAAACTTGCTGTTTTCCTCACAGCCAGTAAATAAGTGCATTACGCCCATGGCCTAAATCTTACCCTCAAAGTATGCCGACATTGGGAGTAAACCAATGATCATCCATGGTTGCACATGGTACATCAGATCCAATGGATTGTGAAGACCTGGAAAAAGGAAATAAAATTCTCAACACAACATACAAATGGGAAGTATATTGAATAAGGTCAGAGGTCAACATTGAGGATAAAAACTTGACGAGGTCAAACATCTTAAAGGTCACTCAGACTCTAATGGGTTTTTTTTGTAAATACAAATGGTGTACCGATATATACCGGTACATAAAACAATCAATATATTTGTTACATTTCTCCCCTAACACTAATTTTTACCTTCAAATGAGTTTTTAAAAATAGATCAATCAGAAAACAGTGTCTGTGAGAAACATGTTTGAATAAATTTGTAGAGAGAATTATTTTTTTCTCAAACATGACAGATCTGCTAGTATAAACAGGTCTTTCACAAATAACAGGTTTTTTTTTAAAGTCTGTGCAGGTCCGGTATAAGTCCACATTCACGCATTCCCAATGGCAAAATGTAACATTTTCCCCAATTTCAGACCAAAATATTCCCAACTGTTTATCTTGGTGCAAAAAGGAGTATTTCTATAATTAATTCGAAAAAAAACAAAAACATGATAACCAAGGGAAAAAAACAAACAAACAAATATATAGTTGAATTTTAATGAACAAATGATAAGATACAAAGCCAGCTTTGTAAATTTTAATAGATTAAATACTGAACACTAAACATCGGAGGAATTACCTTCAGATATATATATATACAATGGTAGTTCTTTCCCAATTTGAGAAAAATATTGCAAAATTATAAATCCAAAAGATACTGGTCCCTGTTCTCACAGTGCAGAAATAAAAGCAAAAGGCCCAAGAGGGCCTCAATCGCTCACCTGAGAACCATCTACAAAAGTGGAAAGAAGACCAAGAATATGCAAGTGTAGACTGATCTGGCCAAGAAACATAAATATTGCTGTTTTAAGAAATTCATCAAAAATTCTCGAAATCATATTTTGGCAAAATTCTTGCACAAAAACATTTCATATGGGAGATAATTGAGAAAGTCATGCAAAAATGAATGAAAATGACTAAGTATGAAAGTCAAAATTCCTTCAGTAATTTTGAAACAAAAGCTGATAGTGTGAAAAATGCACCCACTCAGAAACAATCCATTTTTCAATTCATGCAGTGGATCTGGAGAAGAAGATTTTTAAAGAGGGATACCTTTTGGGACCTATTCTGCCCCCACCCTGGATCCACCCCTGGACCAATCTGGCTGAAAGCTACAAACTTGGTAAAAGACCTGGAGCATTTGCTTCCTGTCAAGTTTCATCAAAATCCCTTTCAGAGAAGAAGTCAGGTGAGCTAAAAGCTGAATAAGGAAGCCATGCAATATGAGCTTGTTCACCCCTGAATTATGACAGTAGACCGTACTATTTACTGATTTGGGTGAGTCTAAATGTGACCATAGGGAATGATCAATATAATGCTTTACTTTTATTTTATACTTCAAACACTGACGAAAAACTGATAAAACCATGCATGTTACGGTATTTGCTCAGGAAAAGACGACTATTTTAATACACTGATCCAGGACTCAAAATCAATGAAAATTAATGTCTACGAATTAGGTTTTAATAGAAAAACCACAAAAATTTATATCCATTCAAATACATGTAGTGTACGAGTAAAACATAACTCACGGTGATAATGTTCACTATATTTAAGGTTGTAATGAAGTCTAATTACAAGTTATCGGAGTTTTCATTTGTCATAGTTTTAATACTAATTCACTTCCTGGTTGTCAAATGGAACACTCTCAGTACTATTGTTATAACGGGTAGTAACACATGACTACATGGAGACATATAAGTATTGTGGTCTACCTCGTGTTATTAGCGGTCAGACATTGGAAAGGTGCAGCTTGAGGTGGGAACACTTATGTCAATTCAGGATTTAATTTGTCTGAAAATACTTCATGGTCAGTTTTTAGGTTTTGTTATATGTTCAAATTGAGTTGACCATTCTGTTGTTTATTCTGCTAGTTGAGTCAATTACACTCATTGTCTATTTCACGCTGTTTGAGTTCTTGTTTTCGTTATTTTCAAAAGTCTTATTCCCTGTTTTGTCGTTATTTCAGATCCTTCTTCATTGTTTGAATAGCTATGACCAGTTTCCCGTGATTGTAGACTGTTTTGAAGTGAAATGAGCGCATTGTTTGAATGACGTCCCCGTATTGTGAGTGTTTAAATTCAACTTTCAAGTTATATTCAAGTTATATCTAGTTATATTCAAGTTATATTCAAGTTACGTTTAGCTTAACTGTTCAGCTTACCAAATTTGTTATGACACAGCATGTTATTTCAAGTGAAATGTATAGTTCAGGGCTGTTGAAGCGATTCTATATTGCGTTGTTGACACCCGTGTTTCCAAAACAACGTAGTAAACCTTAAAGCTGAAGTGGCTAACTAAAAGTGTTAACTGAAATATCAACATTAAAGCTGAAGTTGCTATTTATGAACAACATAACATCTCCAGATGATGCACCATAGTTGTTCCTTACATGTGAAAACAATAATATACAACCCATTTAAGTGAAATGATGGTTTTACAGCTGATATTCATAGAATCATGACGCTACATTAAAAGTTGTGTCATAACAACAGTGACATTGAGGAGTGACTTTACATGTGAACTTTTTTATCATTTTCATGTATTTATGTTTATGTTATTGTTACTTTTCTTGCACAATTGTGTGAGAATGCATGTACATTCTTGTTATGTTTGTTTAGTTTATTAAATGTTATCTTGTTACTTTTGTGTTATTTGAGGTATTTGTCAACACTTCAGGCAATCATTTAATGAATGTTGGAGTTGATATTATCAACATCCAACAAGGGTGTTTACAAATCCATGAATTCAAGAAACAGTGAATAACTTTTATTGAAACTATATATATATATATATAACGAATCAACCAATTTCGACATAATAAGATTCCACTGTATATGTAAATGGACTTGATGTTGGTGTAAGTCATTACCGATCTGTGAATTAAAAAAACTGCGATCATTTCAGAAGACAGAAAAACGTGAAAATTACAACCCGTGGAATTAAAACCCCTGTGTATTGGATTATTTTACAGCATACAGAACAGACAGCAATACTTACCAAGTTCATTTTTCTGAGTTAACATTTGAGCTAAGGTCCATCTGAGGCCAGACAAAAATGACGCTGATAGCACCATAATGAATCCCTCCAAGTTGAATTGTGTGGAATGATACGTAAACATAAACAATCCGATAGCGATAAATAAAACAACGAAGACTAGAGAACATCTCTGAAATATAAACAAATGATTATTTTTAGATTCTGAATTTTATTTTAAAATTTTGAATAGTGTTTTATGCCATTCTCAACAATTTTTCATTTATATGGTGGTGGCCTGTTACAACTGTACCTGGAAGGAGATTACAAACCTTCCGAAAGTACTGTACGTGTATTTAAATTAGGGCACTCATATTTCAGCACTCTGAGGGGGGTGTAGATTTATAAGCACAAACTTGAATTTGCGCTAATAATTTGGTTAGTTTTGTTGCGTATGCAGAATGACGGGATGGAGAAATTTTAGTGCTGCTCTTGACTTAGAATATCGCCAAAATAAGTACCCATACATTAAACTGGCAAAATTCCAGAAAATGACTAAGTTTCCGACCCCACAAAATCCATAAAAATGTCTGCCATGAATCCATGATAGGAGGTGCACATCTTTAATGTATATGTATATATATTATATTTGTTCTACAAAGATTCAAGGTTCTACATCTAAAATTGTAGGAGGAGTTAATTACACAAAATAGGTACCCCATTGGTACTAAAAAAAACTCCCAAGAATTGACAAAGTTCCACACCCCAGAAAATCCACAACGATGTCTGGAATGAATCCAGGAGGTGCAAATGTTGAATGTATATACATGTATATTTATTCTACGAAGATTCTAGCTTCTACATCTAACACTTTAGGATGAGTTGATTACACCAGATAGGTACCCTATTCCCCACTTGCCCGCCATTCACCATAGTTACTATAACCCGATTGGCACTATGTGCAACCCGGCCAAAAAAAAGTTTGGTGAATAAACATGTTATAAACACATGATATGCATATAAACTCACCGTTTTTTTCTAATCTAACACAATATATACACATTACTCACAGTTTTTCTAATCTAAAACATTATATACCAGTACTCTATACTCACCGGTTTTTCTAATCTAAACAAAAGTGAAAATCCCAGAATAAATATCACAGCTGTAGACTTGGTCATAGTGTATCTGGAAAGAAAGAAAATATGATTACAGTGAAACCTGTCTTTTGAGACCACTCTCAGAAAAGACCACCTGTCTTTTAACACCACTCTCATAACAGACCACCTGTCTTTTGAGACCACCCTAATAAAAGACCATCTGTCTTTTGAGACCACTCTCAGAAAAGACCACCTGTCTTTTAACACCACTCTCATAACAGACCACCTGTCTTTGAGACCACCCCAATAAAAGACCATCTGTCTTTTGAGACCACTCTCAGAAAAGATCACTTGTCTTTTGAGACCACTCATAAAAGACCATCTGTCTTTTGAGACCACTCTCATAAAAGACCACCTGTCTTTTGAGGCCACTCTCATAAAAGACCACCTGTCTTTTAACACCACTCTCATAACAGACCACCTGTCTTTTGAGACCACTCTCATAAAAGACCATTTGTCTTTTGAGACCACTCTCATAAAAGACCATCTGTCTTTTGAGACCACTCTCATAAAAGTCCACCTGTCTTTTGAGACCACTCTCATAAAAGACCATCTGTCTTTTGAGACCACTCTCATAAAAGACCATCTGTCTTTTGAGACCACTCTCATAAAGGTCCACCTGTCTTTTGAGACCACTCTCATAAAAGACCATCTGTCTTTTGAGACCACTCTCATAAAAGACCATCTGTCTTTTGAGACCACTCTCATAAAAGACCACCTGTCTTTTGAGACAACATTTAGAAAACCACAAGGTTAAATAACCATAATCCTTTAGATTAAACCACTTTTGACAGACAACCTGTCTTTGTAAGACCACACAATTACATGTCAGTGGTATGAGGAGTGGTCTCTCGAGACAGGTTGTACTAAACCATATATTATGATAAAACACATGTAACTTGTACAGTAAGTCATAAAGTGCATGTACAGTATGTAGAATATTGTAAATTTCTTTTATTTCGTGAGGAAATAGATTTTGAGTAAATCCTTAAATGGACCCGTTTGTCAATTCAAATATCTAGCAAACATTCGTATAAAAGTTTCTGTTTGTCTTCATGAATATACCCAGTCTGTCCTAAAAATAACTGTACTGTCACTGTTTTTGTTTTTCAATTAATATTTTACGCCACACTCATCAAGTTTTCAGTTATATGGTGGTGGCCAGTAACAACTTAACTGGGTTCTCAACTCCGCCTTTAGATTTAACGAGCACCACTTAACAATAACATTTTTGAGTGTGGCTTAAAACAGATTAAAACAAATATATGAAAATCACAATTCTAGACTAATTAAAGACACGTAAAACAGAAAGATGTTTGTCCAAAACAAACATATCAAAATCACAATTCTAGACTAATTAAAGATGCGTAAAACAGAAAGATGATTGTCCAAAACAAACAAATGAAAATCACAATTGTAGATTAATTAAAGACGCATAAAATGAAAAAGACGCTTGTCCAAAACAGTGCAAACGTTCTACAAGTCAGTGAAAAAAAAAACATAAATGTTCCTCCAAAAACAGAAATTCGGCTGTAAAAAAAACAATCCCAATGACGAATAATCAGACGCCAGAATTTTCATCAAAAAGTTCCCTCAAATTTATCTCCTATGATACGTCTATCTAATACAGTCTAAATGGTAAAAATGGTACACCCATCTTGAACTTTGATAATTTCATTCTTACCTAGCTAAAAGATACACAAAAATATTGTCGAAGTTGTCTTGAGGTATATTATTGGTATTGGACTGAGTTTCATCCAAAGTGGTGAAGAAATGAAAGGCTGAAGACAAGGAAAGTTACTGGGCAGAACCAGACATGACGACTGGATGGATGGAGGGTATACCATACTACCACATAAGTAGAAATTTCAGCGAGGATTCAATTTTCACATGTTATTAGAGGGTTTGTTGAGATCCCTAAAATTGAATACCGCTATCAATCCATTCCTAATTGTAGGTGAGAGTTATATTTTTTTTATCATAAAATCACTAAAATGACTTCTTGCTAAAATTATATACATGTACCATGTTTTTAGGAATGGTAGGACTGAATGCTGAATTGGTACAAAATAAATTTATCTATCTATACTTACAAGGACACTGTAATGAATTCAAAACTCCAGTTAGATAAAGCGATATCGAAAATACTAGCTAAACCTGAAAAAAAAAAATATAGAAATGTTAGTGGGTCTGAACCCAAGCTCTCTCTCTTTATACAACATTCTGCAGAAATCAAGAAAATTTTTACAGTAACTGTATGTCCTGTCAGGAATTTACACGTTTATAGAGCATATATCGGTAATAGCACCATCATGTTAAGTCATGACACTAAAAAAAGCAATGACAATATCGTGAAAATATCTAAGCACGGTGATATCACCGCCACCAACAGAAAATAACATCTTTATGTACTTGAGTTACTTCCATAACATATGTGTCCGTCTTACTGAGGTGATATTATGCATGAAATAAACGACAAACAAACGCTGCTCAAATTGGCATAGGTAGCAAGAATACTATTGAATCTATTTCTGTGAAATATTGTGATATTACCACGACAATATCCGCAAAGTTCGCAAACATCACAATAGTAATCTCAATCACAATAATTGCTTTACATACAGTGAAACCTGTACATAACGACCTCCTTAGGGACACAAGAAAACCGGTCTTAATAGGGAGGTGGTCTTTATGTAGAGGTTGATTTGTACACAAATGGTACTATTGGGGACAGCAAAAATGGTCTTTGTGACCAGGTGGTCTTAATACACAGGTGGTCGCTAAAGCAAGTTTTACTGTATTTATATAAACACAATGATTCTAAGTTCTACTTCAACCGAGGTGACGGGTTACTTATTCCACATTAAATCTAAACTAAATCCAACATTATACACGTACACATTATACAAGTTATAAAAATTACATTGACAGAGTTAGTCGACTGGTTGTCCTTCCACTCTATATACCTGACCAGCTTACCTGTGGGTGCAATTCTTTTGATATTCATTCCCCATGGCAAGGTAACTCTTTCTTCTTTATTGTAACATGCCAACAGTGAACGAAAAATACCAGCCAAAATGAATTTTGTTACAAGATGCGCCATCGTTAAGGACAAGGGTATTTGGAAATGCTGAAATGAAATTGATATAATGAAAACAAATTTATCACTTTCTTCTCTCTGTTTTCCATAAGCAGAAGATTGTAAGAGTTATTTCCCCTTAAGGATCTATCCTGTAGGTCAACATGCTTGGATTTTTTTTTACTTATGCAACCAAAGTGGATTACATGGCACTAGTGAAAGGGACATCAGAATTTAGCTGTATTAGGTTAATGAAAATCAGAAACAAAAATTTTTAACCAAAATTGCAATATTTTCAAACTTCTTTTTTACACAAGAACAACTTGGTTGATTTAGTAAGGAATATATATTTGTGCCTTACAATATGGCGGTTTACATGTAAAGGGGAATAACTCCAGCAAAATACTGCTTATGGAACAATCTCTTACACAGAGTTGTCTGTCCTTGCACTCTCGATCAATCTGTGTCAATGTCTAAAAAGTAGTCCCAAAACATGTGATCATGTAACTTACTGAATGAATATCAAAACCAAATTACAGAGTAAAGATACTTTTCATAAAAATATAGTTCCTATAGTTGGAATGATCAACACACACACATTAAACAAATATATACAAATGCAGTGAGGGTTCTTTACTTACACCGACCTTAAAGTTTGAATGCATTCTATAGCAACAAAAGCGAATACTCTGTCAATAACAGAATAACTCTACCAATCAGGTGAATGCTCTACCAATAAGGGACTTACTTTACCGATGAGGCATTCTTTATTCTAATGTACTCGGTTTGTTTCACATTATTTCATTGGTAAGTGACATTGAAAACTCACAGGGGATTCAAGTTTCATTGTTGGTTTTTATATATGACATCACACAAAGTTTTGCTGACTGACCTTGATGCACTTGCTAAACTTTACTGTTTACATATTTTGTAAAACTATAACTGTGTATATCAAAACATTTTTTTTCAGTGTCTAGAGTTCTCTGCTTAAAATATGAAACATAAAAAAATATATCATATCACTAAATCGGTACTGACATTAACATATGATTGGACAGTAACTATTTTTAAGTGCGCATTAATATACTCAGCAAAGTAATTTGGTCATAGATAAAGGTAGGAGCCAGCATAAGTCAAAGTTTTAGGTAATTTTTGTCATAAAAATGCTAATATAAAATGTGCAGGCATTACAATAGGGTTACCCTGTGACTGTTTTACAAAAGCTTACACGGTAGCGGCGATTCTCCTGTTAATTTTTCCCTGAAATAATTCCCCCTGATACTGTACCCTGTCAATTTTTGTAAAACAGTCACAGATTAACACCTAATTACAAAGATGAAATGTTCTTCTAATGAGAAAAAGATTCTACGTTGTGCTACCGAGGGAACACTCTTCCACTGATGTGATTTCTCTTGCACCTAGGCAAAACACTTTACCAAATGCAATGAGATAAATCATTAAATTCTCTCCAAATGTAGCAAGCCCTAAAATGTTTTCATTGCAAGCTCTCTCTACTCACCTTTATAAATCTCTGATTGTAAAAAGTTAGTCCAATTGAGCCAATGTAGTAAAATATTACACAACCAAATGTCTTGACCGCTAACACTATGAACGATACTCTACAAAGTGACTTCTTCACAACTTTGGCCTTAGGCTGTATCGCATTCTTTAGAGCCCCCATGGGTGGATTCATTTTCATTTTATGTTTACCCATGATGCAGTGATGATTCAGCCTGAAAACAAGAAAAAAATTAATAAAATGAAAGAAAATGAAGGTTGTGAGACTATTTCTCGTACAAAGAATAGAATTTTATCTACATTGTCAATACACTAATTGGCCTAAAATTTCCCACTCTTTCACTCAATTTCCCAACATACAGTATTTTAGATGGCAAACATGTATTATACTGAATTTTATTACCAGTATCATAAAAACTATGGGGTAAAAAGATGTATACAGGAGCTGAAAATGTTCTTTCAGATTCTTGGGTCCTGGACTTTTTTTTGTTAAATTTTGCCTGGGTCTCGTTCTGTAACATATGGGTCCAATTACAATAAATCTAAGTCAGATTTTAATACACATGTATATTTAAATACAATTAATCAATACATAAACAATTATTAAAAGTGGAAAAACAAAATTAAATAAACCAAAAACTGTCACAAAATCTTATCAGAAAATAATGGTTGAACTTAAAAAAAGAAACAAATAAAGTTAAGAAAGAAAGAAATGGACAGAATAGTTATTCACTGATTCAGACATGTTAGGTTCTTGGACCTACATAGCAGGAAAACAACAGGGTCAGAAAGTAAAATGTGTAGGTCCTGGACCTCAGACTTAAGGAATTTTCAGCCCCTGGTGTATATATATATATATATATATATATATATATATATATATATATATATATATATATATATATATACATATATATATATACTTGCTCTTAACTGCAAAATATTAAGTTTTTGATAGAGTATTTATACTTTCTATTTCTTGGAATCCATAGGGTAATGCCTAAAAAATTAAAGATTAGTAAGTTAAGTTATATCCCTGATGCACAAATCTTGTGTAGTTGTAACAACAGACCTTTTTCTAGTTGTCACATTCCGTTCAGTTTTGTGGAATATTTTGTAATCAGATGGTGTGATGTCAACAGAAATGTGACCTAGGTATTTTCCGATTTTGTAATATCTACAGTGACAACATTCAATGATATCTTGCTTCAGGTCATTTGAGCGGGGAGTGGGGGGGGGGTGTTAAACTAAATGTTCATTCTTGTAAAATTCATGCTCTTCCTTTAGGTTACTACTCAAATCTGTACGTAATACATATTTCTGGTCACCTATGCAATAAACTAATTAACCGAAAGTTATGTAGAGCAACTTTCCATCGATGGGACATACTTTATATTATTACGAACCATGTCAGAATGGAACAATGGGGAAAAGATCTATTGACTGGCAATAATAGTCAGGAAATAAAGCTATGAAATGCAAGGCAATTAGCTTTGATTTGTTTTGATTTTAAATTTGTTTTACACCACAGTTAACAATTTTTCAGTTATATGGTGGTGGCCAATTTTTATTGGTGGAGGAAAGAACCTGGTTACTGTACAATGTACCCATGAAGAGACTGTTGGCCTTCAACAAGTGGACTGTCAAACTTTCTCACAGAATTAAGTTTAGGTTCCAGTCGGTTCCAATTTGAACTTCGGCACCAAGTATTTTCGGCACTGAATAATTTCGGCATTTGTACAAGTAACTTCAGCACTTAACTTTTTTGGCATGCAGGTATATTCGGCACATGAACAGGTAATATCAGCAGCTAATATTGATTAAAATAAATGAATTAATATCTCATGATGAATTTTAAGTCCTAGAAATAAAGTTTCAATGCATGTTTTTAGAAGTGTCGAAAATACTTGCTTACAAGTGCCGAAGTTACTCGGTGCCTAAATTACCTAGTACCAGATAGAACACTGTTACTACCATACTGTTGTTACGTTGACGTTGGTGTAGCCTGGTTTACTGCACTGTCACCGAAACACAGTGTGCATCTGGACACCGGTAAATAGACAGTTACAGTTCGATTATTTATTGGCTCTGTACATTTACCTGCCAAATATTCCAAATCTTGATGTTCCTTTTTAACTCGCACGACTGGGTGCTACATCATTATTGTAATTTACTGTGTAAACTATTCAGTGGTCGCCTCAATATTGTGTTGTTGACAAACTGAAAGAAAAGTGCCACACATGACTATTTCAGTGTTCTAAGCGGCTGCCCCTTATATCAATAGAAAAATTCATCCGTAACAACAAGAGTTATCTTTCCCTATATATCGTTACTTCTTTCAAAAAAAATGTTATAAAATTCTTTTCAGTATTATTTTTATCATAAAAGTATCTCTGTGCTGAAAAAATATGGCATTGCTTTAAAACCGAAATACCACAAATTAAAACGCACAATAAATTATAAAACGTTGATAGTTGCCGATGGCCCAAAATGCAGTCACCAAATTTACTCGAGTTCAATCAGAGACGCCTTTGGTTCATCTAACGTATTAGCAGCGATATATAAATAATAGCTTTATATATCGCTGGTATTAGTTATGTAAAGTTTAATGTATATCTACATAGTTTAAATTGCAGCTTGATATGACAAGCATTGATCATGGGGACACAATTCAGAAATATTAAAAAACTAATAAAAAAATTCAATTTTTATTAGAAAACTGTCATGTTTTAATTTTTGAATTTATGAGGTGGGTGGTAATACAAATTACCACCCACCTCGTAAATTCAAAAATTAAAATATGACAAAATCATAAATTTGGTTTATTGTTTTTTTATCCGAATGAAAAAAAATATACCTGTTCATAACACAGGGTATATGTGTTATATATCTCTGAACAATATATTTCCAAGTTTTTTATTTTTCTGAAGTTTTCTTCAAATAAGTCATATTTTTCATCATTTTTATATTGTATACTATAAATATACAAATATGTCCATTTGCAGCATAAATTCTGTGTTTTTATCCTAAAATCGTAAGAAGTTAGTTGCGTTTTAGCAGAGACATGCATATGTCTCTGGTTTGAGTACCGGGAAAATTTGGTGACCTGGGCCAAGTTTGACGATTCAGTTATCAATTGTCAGTGCATTTTGGATGTACAAAATATTTTGATTACAATTTATAAAGATTACATAAATGAAAAAAAACAAATATATCGTCAACAACGGTCACTTCTTGAAGTGTTATGTGTTTGTAATAATATCCAGGAACAATGGAATTGATTAAATGATAATTACACACGCGCGTACATCTGCAACAAAAAAAATATATAATATAAAGCCGCGACGCCACGTATGCACCATATCACGTAATTGCGGATTGTTGTTTGTGAAATCAGAAATTTAAAAAATAAATAAATAAAAAATAAAGAAAGAAAGAAAACACGAGTAGTAAGCCTATATATAATAATACATGGAATAAAATTTACATTAAGTTGAAAAAAAATGTATATTTACTTGTCCTTTCGTTTAATGCACCATAATGGATGTTCGAATATATGACAATCTTCTGAAATATTCGATAAAATAGTCTCTGCAAATTGGGAATCTATGCATATGATTTTTACACATAATATCAGTTAATCTGAATACACATTTTTGCGAAAATACAAATAACACGAAATGGAAAAACAATCTACGGCCTGGAAATAGGCAAAGTGGCAAACCCGTACTGAATTAAAATGTTGAGTTATACAAATGTAGATATCATTGGTTATTTGATTATATTCGCTGTGGTTAAGTTTCACCTATCAAATTAATGCCAAGAACATAATTTTATACGAAAATAAAATTTCGGACCAAACTACGATGATATTCAAAGAATACAACGGTACTGATTTTTTTAAATCGATTTATATCTGCTTTAGTGTATAGGTGTAATGAAATTTGTATTTGTATATCTGCTTTACTGTAGTTTTGTATTTCGATACTGTAATCCCTGTAGAAGGTTTCACAAGCTAAACATTAAACGCATGCTCTCTCTCTCTCTCTCTCTCTCTCTCTCTCTCTCTCTCTCTCTCTCTCTCTCTCTCTCTCTCTCTCTCTCTCTCATATCCATTTGTTACACATGATATAAAATAAGAAATTATACTACACTCATATAACTTTTCATATTTTGTTTCATTTCAAGTCTTATTTAATCACTTCTTTCTTTCTTTCTTCCTTTCTTTTCTTCTTTCTTTCATACATTCATACATTCATTCAAACATTTATTTATTTATTTATTTATTCAAGCATTTATTAATTAATTAATTTATTTATTTATTTATTTATTTATTAATTAAATTATTTATTTTATTTTATTTTATTTTATTTTATTTTATTTTATTTTATTTTATTTTATTTTATTTTATTTTATTTTATTTATTTATTTTTTTTTTTTTTAATTTATTTTACTTTACTTTATTTCACCTACTTTAGATAAGTGTCACGCTTTCATAACGGGATGACGCCAAACGATGTCCGCCTGTCAGTCACAAATACATAAAAGAACACCCGAGTACTACTCCTCTGTTGCAAGTTAATCCGGTCAAAGAAGGGGCCGCCGCGCGGACGGGAAATGTCAAAGACGGGACATCATTTGTTCATAGGTCTGTATATTGAGCCATTCCCAGGAGTTTTCTCTTACAGAACACTAGCTGGGAAATCAGTTTCACTTGTATCTTCGAACAGACAAGAAGCTGTAAAGTATTTTGAGTAGTAAAGAATCTTATTTGGCAAAGTTAAGGTAGGAATTTTTTTTCCCAAGTTTTTTTTTCTGTGTTATTTATCATGCTACTTGGGTATATACTGTAGCAATGCAAAACTTCTTCACTGTTGTTTTCCATCTGGGAAATGTGTTTGTTTGTGTGTGTAATATTTTCTGTTCATATCACTATTCGATTCAGGTTACTCACTTACTGATTTTTCTGATGTGTTTTACAGAATGAATAGTTTAAATGTCACATTTTGATATGTATAAACAGGTATTTGTGACATAGATAATTTAATTTTCCGGGAAAATTTTCATTACAGAAATTTGAAAAAGGCAACAATGAACTTGTATAAACACAGCAATTAACATGAATTTGTTGGCATAACAAGTACAATAATTGTCTACTTAATAATACCAAGAGGTTAAAAAAGATTAGATTTTTCTTTATGTTTGGGAGGCACAAGGAAATATAGATGTTAAATGGTTAAAAGAAATAAATAAAACAAAAACAAAAGTTAGAACCCAAAGGTACCTATTGATTTTGGAAGATGGGTTACATGTATTATTAATAATAGGAATGAAAAATTTTGCAAAAAAGTAACTTTCTTGTAAACTCCAGCACACAATATTTAAGAGTAAATTATATAAGATTTATTATTATATAGGTCAGAAAGAATTTGTCATAATTGTAATTGTAACCAGGTATTTCATTTTAGTTTGTCCTTTTTATACACAATTCAGAAGAGAATACATTAAGAAGTACTATTGGCATAGACCTTCTATGTTCAAATTAATACAATTGTTATCTGTTCACAATAAGAAGCAACTGTGTAGTTTAGCAATCTTTTTGAAAAAAGCTTTGGGGGAAAGGTCGAGGCAAAATTAGTGTTCAGCCTCCAACTTACTTACTAACTTACTTACTTACTTACACTCCACTCACAGTATTTAAATATTGATTGTAAATGTGATTTATTATGTTTGTGTTTACATGATATTGTATATGTATTTATGCTGATAAGCCAGATGGCTTAAAGCTTAATAAACTATCAAACTATATAAGTTATTTAGATTCTGTTTTTATAATGAAATTTCAAATAATTATGTTATGTTATGTTGTAGTATAGTTTCTTTCATTCCATTCTCATATTTACCTGTCTAATATTAAATCAACTTGTAATTATCCAAATTTATAATTTAACATTCACACCTTGCGCTGATTAATAAAAATATACATTCTGAAGATATTGAAATAAAACTTATTTATTATTTCAAATATATTATACTTTAAATATAGAACAGTATAACTTTTTCCTATCATTTATTTATATATTCTAAACATTTTATTTACAAGTAAAAAATATATAATTTCACTCATTTTCTTTTTTTCCTTATATATCATTTAGTTATATAAAATTGTAAATTGTAATTTGTAATAAATTATATAATTAATTGTTAATTTCAGTGTAGTGTATTTATATTTTCCTTTATTTCATTCTTTGTTCTACCTGTGTAGCCTACAAATGTTTAATGTGATTATTCTTATTTATTCTTTAGAACAACAATCACACCAATTTGTTTATATAAATGTACATTGTCAAATTCCCATTTCGCCGCCTTCGCTTGAATCAAAGTGGATTTAGAAATAGGAATAGACAGAAGATTGTATATTTCATACCTATATACATGTATATAGTAAAAAAAAATCTAAATCATACAGCCTGGCCCCCACTTTTTTCACATACAATTTTTTGTATATTATGATCACGCCTGGAATCCAGAAAAGAGGACTTCCAACTCCAAGAGCTTTTGAATTAGGCCTACCAAAATTTCACCATGTCTGTATGTATGTATGTACTATTTGTCGTGTTTGCCCTTCATATAGGTAAAGATATTTTCGTTTGCGTTTTTTAGCATGTATTAATGTGAAAATTTATTTGCAAACAGAATTTGCATTGGAAGTTTACGATTTTCCCTTGTGTTATTATCAGCTAAAGATCTGAAAATTTAATCCATAGGCTTAGGGACCGGGGGAAGCCCCCGATTTTTTCACATACAATTTTTTTTATTTTATCATCATGTCTGGAATCCAGAAAAGGGATTCCCAGAGCTTTTAATTATTGCCTATCAATATTTTCGCACCTCTCTACGCTCGGCGAAAATATTTATATATTCTTCCTTCCCTCTAACTCCCCACCCTGGCTTTCATCCACACGCTCACACGTTCACTTCATGCAATGACTTTCTGGAGTACATGGATACCACAAGAGAAAATAACATAATAAATTATTGGTACTAGATTGAGTAAACACATGTACATATATATCTAATTTGAGTATAATTACAAAACAATCAAAGAATTTTTTTCATTAGAAGTCCATACATATATACAAACGTTTTCGTTTAAAGTCATGTTTCATGTAGAGTAAGATACATATTGGCTTCGTACCCTGGCTTTGTCTGTATATTTTGGATTTGATGGATTTGGTTTGCCCTACATATCGGCAAAGAGTTTAATTTTGTAAACAAAATTTGCATTGGATCAAAATGTATACGATTTTCCCTTGTTTGATTATCTGGGGAAAATCAATAATTGATTATTGATCTTGTCACAGACCACTAAAAAATAAAAACACCCCCCCCCCCAAAAAAAAATTAAAAAAACATAAAATAAAAAAAATTTGGAGCGTCCCTGATAAGTCTGTCAATTTATTGAAATATCTGGCCGGAATTAAAACGAGTCGTAATGTGATAATTTACTATCTGGGGTTTTAAAATGAACATTTCTGGGAAACAATGATTTTGTGTCTGGAAGCTAGAGAATACCGAAATATATTTTTTCACGATAAAGAGGTCAAAATTAAATGCTTGGAGGATACTAGACCGAAATTCTTCCCCAATTTTAAATCACTTTTTTTCTGACCCAAGTTTCTTTTGACAATTATTTTTTCACAATAAACGCTTTGAGGGGGGGGGGGGGGGGGGGGGGGGGGGGGTTGCACTTGTATAAAGAAAAATTTCCCGGTCCGATTTCGAAACGAACTTCTACCAACGGATAACAAATTAAATAGATTAGAGTTACTTCTCTTTGATCAACCACTCGATTTTTGCATTTCAATCCGTTATCGTATTCACTTATATTCCTTTTTAGTGGTATTTACAAACTTGAAGCTCTCTCTCTCTCTCTCTCTCTCTCTCTCTCTCTCTCTCTCTCTCTCTCTCTCTCTCTCTCTCTCTCTCTCTCAAAAATGATTCTACTCTCTGCATTTGTATTTAAAACATGTGTATGCATTGTATGATACGACGTAGATATTTGATTTATTCAGCAGCTGTATATACATTGTGGCCTATAGCTTGTCTGGTGCAAGGGTTGATATTGTAAAATTAAAGGCCTAGATTTACTGTATTTTTCTTCTTTCTTTCTAGAATATCATTCTCAATAGCTGAATTATTTATTTTCTATCCAGTTATTAATTTTTTTAGAGTTATCAGCGATATATAAAGTACATATTTCTCTGGATCTATAGGCTACCGCTATTTTCTATGTGACTTAACATTCATTTAGTAGATACTGATAATTAAGTATCGTGTAATCAGTTTTCACACCTCACTGATACAGTTCTACAGGACGTCTCAATCGGGGTCTTCCGACCACCGCTGTGTTATTTGAAATGAACTACGGGTATTGAGATATGTTGTCTGTGTATAAATAACTTTGTGTGTGGACATACGTATATGTTATAGCCCTAAGAAGGAGAAACTTTGTGTGTGGACATACGTATATGTTATAGCCCTAAGAAGGAGAAACTTTGTGTGTGGACATACGTATATGTTATAGCCCTAAGGAGGAGAAATATAATCTCTCGCATAAATTCATAAAATTGAATTTATTCTAAAACTTTGAATAAAATTGAAACATCGATTTAACACAAGAAGCGATATATCATCGCTGCTACAAGTGATATGTTTTTCGTTCACTTTTCTACATTACAAACTCTTGTCTATTTGAATAAAATTGTATTTTGTATACGATTTTTGTAATTAGATCTCATTTCTGAAACAAAGCTTCATGATTTTCTTATTATTTTATTTTTTAGTTTTACCAGGGGCGTCACTGGTTTTACGCACTATTACAATGTAAATCCAACACGCGGCTTTTGAAACGATTAAAACTCGGTCATTATACAGACGTTTTACTTATGTCGATGATAAAATAGACCGCGGAAAATAATAAAGACTTGAATTATACATGAAATTCAGAAATATAAATTCTATTAATTAAAATGGATATCTAGGAAATATTTTTTTAATTAATTTTCTTTCTTTCAAGCCCGGTCCCAGCAATACTGGCGAAATGTGCCATATACATCGCAATTTCAAACATTTCTGTATTTGAAACTTCTTTTCTTTTCGAATTAATATCTCAATTTAGTCTTATTTCAGAAGAAAAACTTATCATTTAATTTTACCGGTCCCTGGTTTTAAATTGCACATCCAACGTGTATGTTTACTATGGGTTTTGATATGAGTAAAAAACGAAATCCCTGTGTAATTCACAGATGAGAAAATAGACCGATAAGATGATTATATTTAGAAATTATATACTTTATTGAGAAATATGAATATATCTAAACTGATATCAAGAGAATAATATAATAAAAGTTAACATTTTAGTTTTATATATCGCTGCTAAAATCATTATCAAAACACCAAAATAGTAGATGAAATGGGCATACACGAGTGCTGTATTTTCTCACCTGACTGAACAGACAGGCGTCCCACAGAGTATACGTACTAAAGCTAATTGAATTGATACGATGATTGACAGGTGAAACTAAGTTACCTTTTTAGGCAGAAGAGAACCCTTAAAAGTTCCCATTTAAGTCTGGAAAGGATATCATGATAAATCATAAGTGACAAAATAAATCATGGCGTACGGTGACTTAGGAAATTCTTTATGTGCCTAGTGTGTCTTGAGAACAATGTAATAATGCATTTATCTATTGTCACTTATCAAACATAAGAAACTTGAATATTTTTGGAAAGAATAAACACCTATTTTATCCATCAATTTTTCGTATTATTTCAAAATGTCTGCATCTATAAATTATAATGTTAAACAACCACATCTATACTCTACAATGTTAAACAACTACATATGTAATCCATTAATAATGATAAACTACATCTATAATCAACTACATCTATAATCTACAATGTTAAACAACTACATTTATAATCTACAATGTTAAACAACTACATCTATAATCTACAATGTTAAACAACCAAACTATAATCTATAATGATTAACAACTTCATCTATAATCTGTAATGTTAAACAACTACATCTATAATCTACAATGTTAAACAACCAAACTATAATCTATAATGATTAACAACTTCATCTATAATCTGTAATGTTAAACAACCACATCGTTAATCTATTAATAATGTTAAACAACTACATCTATAATCTACAATGTTAAACAACTACATCTATAATCTGTAATGTTAAACAACTACATCTATAATCTATAATGTTAAACAACTACATCTATAATCTGTAATGTTAAACAACTACATCTATAATCTATAATGTTAAACAACTACATCTATAATCTACAATGTTAAACAACTACATCTATAATCTGTAATGTTAAACAACTACATCTATAATCTATAATGTTAAACAACTACATCTATAATCTACAATGTTAAACAACTACATCTATTATCTACAATGTTAAACAACTACATCTATAATCTATAATGTTAAACAACTACATCTATAATCAACTACATCAATAATCTATAATGTTAAATAACTACATCTATAATCTACAGTGTTACACAAGCACATCTATAATCTACAATGTTAAACAACTACATCTATAATCTACAATGTTAAACAACTACATCTATAATCTACAATGTTAAACAACTATATCTATAATCTGTAATGTTAAACAACTACAACTATAATCTTCAGTGTTAAACAACCACATCTATAATCTTCAGTGTTAAACAACCACATCTATAATCTACAATGTTTAACAACTACATCTATAATCTACAATGTTTAACAACCACATCTATAATCTATTAATAATGTTAAACAACCACATCTATAATCTATTAATAATGTTAAACAACTACATCTATAATCTACAATGTTAAACAACTACATCTATAATCTGTAATGTTAAACAACCACATCTGTAATCTACAATGTTACACAACTACATCTATAATCTATTAATAATGTTAAATAACTACATCTATAATCTGTAATGTTAAACAACCACATCTGTAATCTACAATGTTACACAACTACATCTATAATCTATTAATAATGTTAAATAACTACATCTTTAATCTACAATGTTAAACAACCACATCTATAATCTACAATGTTAAACAACCACATCTGTAATCTACAATGTTACACAACTACATCTATAATCTATTAATAATGTTAAATAACTACATCTCTAATCTACAATGTTAAACAACCACATCTCTAATCTACAATGTTAAACAACCACATCTATAATCTACAATGTTAAACAACCACATCTATAATCTACAATGTTAAACAACCACATCTATAATCTACAATGTTAAACAACCACATCTATAATCTACAATGTTAAACAACCACATCTATAATCTACAATGTTACACAACTACATCTATAATCTACAATGTTAAACAACCACATCTATAATCTACAATATTAAGGGCTTTAAGTAGTCACGCCGCACGTAAAATCAACTCTGACTGGCTGATAATTACAAGCAATTGGTTAATTGCAAAACCGGATACATCTATAAATTATAATGTTAAACAACCACATCTATAATCTATTAATAATGTTAAATAACTACATCTATAATCTACAATGTTAAACAACCACATCTATAATCTACAATATTAAACAACTACACACATAATCTACAATATTATGTACATGTATATCTACAATCTACAATATTAACAACTCATATATAATGTGTACTGTAATCTACACAAAATAGGCAAACTAAAACTTCAAATATTCCAATAAATAATCAATGTCCTCCAAAGGGAAGTATCGTTATGCGAAAAACCAGAAAAGCACTAAATATTCACAAGTTTCCGGCCCCATGGCCTCTATCAAGTGAAAGACTTGATATACCTGAGAATGGCCAAGTGGCCGAAAATTTGTGAATATTGAGTAAAAACTTATAACATTAGAAAGAGACCCCACAGTACTAAAACATGCCATGACATATACAACTATTTCATTGCATATAGAGTTAAAATGTATTGATGCCACAATATAAACATGGTAAATAAGAGATAACTTAATTCAGAAGATTAAGAAAGCACTAAGATACAATAAAGATAACGTAAAAATAAATCACTTATATATGGCAGTGTTCCATTAGCATTACGCTGCAAATATACATGTACATAAAAGCTGTGTAGAGATTCTAACACAGACCAAGAACAAGCGCTACATTTTCAAGATTTCACTTCCCAACTGTTTTTTAGTTCACCTTTCTTTATGATTTTAAAGCTAAAATCCCTTTACACAACAATCCCTCATCAAAAACAGATTAACATCTATTATACAAAACTCTTTTGTATACAAAAAAAAATGGAAATCGCAGATATAAATATTTCATGTAAGGTCATGAAGAACCATATTTTGTCAAGGAACACTCTGATTCCAATAGCAAGTACACTGAAGACGTTATTATCAAGATGCTGGAGTTTCTAGTATACAACTTCTTCGTGGTTTTTGCAGGAAAAGTATTCCAACAGATTATCGGCATTCTAATGGGTACCAATTGTGCACCTATCTTGGCTGATATATTTTTGTATTCATATGAAGCGGAATACAGTCTCTGCTCTCCAAAGGAAACTAACAGTCCATAAATAATTCAGAATTTCAGAATTACCTCGGCCAGATGTATCCTGTTGAGCTAGAGATGAATGAGACGACAGAGAGCAACACATCTGTTTCTAACCTAGATTTACTCCTGTTGATTGGAAAAGACGGTCAACTTCACACATCCCTCTATGACAAACCAGACGATTTCAATTTCTATATCACAAACTTCCCGTTTCTAAGAATAATTTTCCATCTTCTCCTGCCTATGCCGTTTTCATTTGACAACTTATACGCTATGCCAGGGCATGCACTCCTTATGAATGTTTTATTCTGAGAGCTAAACGACTAGCCAATAAACTACTTACACAAGGTTACGTTGTTAAACGCTTGGAGTCGTCGTTTAAGATGTTTTATGGTCGATACGGTGATCTTGTTAAACATTATGAAATCTCCCTCCCAGAGATATTAGATAGTATTCAGGATCAGGGCCACAGACAGTGACTCCGTTTCACCAATCACGATTTTCACCGAACTTGACCTCATCACCATACTTGACCTTTTTACCGAATTCATCGAACTAGAAAGGTTTGCATGGAACAATTGCGACGGGTGTGACATGCCAGCAGAAGACTCTGACTCCTTCCGGACACCCGGTCTTATCCCGTTTCGGATTCGTAGTTGTTCTTCGTGTTGAGACCATTTGCACATCTTATTCGTCGTGTTATGATAGACTTGAGTTTTGATAATTGATCAGTACTTCTTCAATTTTACTTTCCATAGTTCCAGAAATGATTAATAAGAATTGTCCGTATCTTTACAAAAAACTGTCTGTCTTTCGGATGAGACAGTAAAAACCTAAGTCCCGTGTCATAGTAGATGTCGACACGTTAAAGAACCCTCAATGCTCAATGGCCATAAGTGCCGAGGTAAAAAATTGGAGCCCTTTACCAGTATTTGGTGACGTCTCCATATGAGTGAAATATTCTTGAGTGGGACGTTAAACAACAATACAAGCAAAAAAGTTTGCACTTGTAACCATGTTGTGTAAAATTATAAAACGCATTTGGTATCTTTCATTGACCTGCAGGATCATTAAAATTACAATTGGCTTTAAAAGGTCTTGGTTGAGTAATTTTTTACTCTTTACTCATAGCTTTCCGAGTCCAGGATAATTCCTAGAGTACATTTTGCCAGGTTAAATTTGCTGAAATGTCCAAATATGAGTGCATTTAGTAAATTTTCTTATGGTTTCAGATGAATCAATATTCGGATGTACAGAATCCTGTTTATACATTGTCCCCACAGGAGAAATATGTGTCCGATGAGCACAGACTTGTAAGGAAAGAGGCTTCAGCATACTTAAAACAGATAAATTATCAACGGTATCCCAAGCCTCCATATTCGTATGTCGGGATGATAACATATGCTATATACCTGTCGCCTGAACAAAGTCTGACACTATCAGAGATCAAGCAGAGCTTTGAAAACATGTTCGAATTTTTCCGTCAGGATTACACTGGATGGAAGGATTCCGTTCGACACAACCTTTCCCATAATAGTTGTTTTATAAAGGGTGAGAGGTCAAACAGGAAAGGAACGAAGGGCAATTTATGGCACGTGGACCTATCTAAGGTGCCCCTAAATGCTTTCAAGCGACAGGACACCATGGTTGCAAAGACTGGAAACTGGGCACTTGACCTCCATGTCGAGTTGAACGTCTCTGAGATTATTATACCACCTAAAACTCCAGTTCCTAGTGCAGTGCCGTCGGCGGAGTCAGTAAAAACAACACCACAAACTAGATTAGCTGATGTAAGTGATAATGAAAGTTCCTTTATCGCAGCCAGTGATGCTGAGGAACTTGATGAGAAAAGGCACGTCCCTCCATATTTTCTTGATTCAAGCATAGATGAATCCATTACCAGTAATGCTGGGCCAATGCGTGTTCGCGGAAGTGTACGTAAGAACTTGAGGCGTTCAGAGGTCATCAGTCAGAGAGACCAGAGGGCGCTCATGAAAATGATATCGTCAACGGCAAAATCCACAGGTATAACTGACAATGCTGCTGTCCAAAACCTGAATATGTTGTGCAATGTAAGTAGCCTTGTTGCAAATGCCACGCCCCCAGAAATGCAGTACAGGTCTGCGTATCAACACCTATCACCAAGCGCCATTGGACCACTCGATGATCCGTATATGCGATATCAGACTTCACCATACAGTTATCAGCCCAGCATCGCCTCTATGGATAGATTTTGGTACCCATACAATCCACACCCATCGCATTTTGATTATCATCATTTGACTTCGTCGTTTGCAGAATATAGAGGTCATGGAAGCATTAGTCCTCAACCAGATTCCTATTATCAAGGTTATTATTCAGTGAACAACACAGAACAACAGGAAATTCCACCATTCTATCCACTATCTATCCACACTAGTACAACAAATAATAACAATGAACCAGTTGATTACAGAACCACTGACACACCCCCATCAGAGGAAACAAATCTTTTGATTCCAGCTTTTCAAAATCAGTGTAACTGATAAACAAATATGCCGTTGTTGTTTACCTGTGTAATTACTATCCTTCACCAAAATGGAATATACAGATATACTTATATTAAGGTGCAATTTGATTCCAAACTTGACAAAAACATTTCACTTGGGAACGTAAGAGTGTTCGGATAGTTTGTTTGATATGCCTATCAAAACAACGACTTTGTTTTGATTTGGTGCTTAAAAGTTTTATGCAGAATGTTGAATACATTTTTTGTATGTAAAATGATGAGATCTAGTGCTTACAAATATTGGAGATGTAACTATTTATTTTGATTCGTAAATCGACGAAACTTGATCCGCTTGTGATGTAAACTACAATGTTATATACTTATACTAGACAAGTGATGTTTAGAAATGGAATATATTTTATATGACATTTTGGAATTTTTGTTCTTTTTGGATTGCCTTACTTTATATTCCATACAGCATATGAAATGCACTGCTTCATATCATTTTATATGTTTAATCCACTTTGGCCTCCGACCAAATCTGTGTCGTGCTAAAATGTGCAATGGACATCATTGTCATATGACTATTTTTAGAAACAGTTAACAAAATTTTCCTTGTGACATACTGTTGTTGTATAAATATCTTTTATTTTATTTATTTATGTATTGTACCTACTATTCATGTACTGTTATATTATGTTCTTGAAGTTATATTTATTTGCCAGATTTCAGTAAGCAGTATATTGTGAGTTCTTTCCCCTGAGCGGCCATATTGTAGAGCATCATAGTTACGTATTTACTTTTACAAATCAACAAAATTCAGTAGTGTCCCGGTGTTAGAGTAGCTTTGGTCACAATATTTATTACAGTTCCCAATACAACTGATTCTAAGGAAAATCTGGCGCCCCTTTTACTAAAGACACAGACATACTATAAAATACAAATACACTACATACGGCATCTTACAATATGTCCGACATGGGAATTGTTTGTTTATTTTGGTATACTTAACACTTTGATACAGTGGATAAATTGTCCTCTAACGGAAAAAAGGTTCACCAATTCCATAGACATGAACTTGGAGAGAGAGAGAGAGAGAGAGAGAGAGAGAGAGAGAGAGAGAGAGAGAGAGAGAGAGAGAGAGAGAGAGAGAGAGAGAGAGAGAGAGAGAGAGAGAGAGAGATTCATCACATCCGCTCCTAAAACTACAACCCATAATATGCTGGTATGAAACATTTACAAAAACGTACTACATACACAGGTATGAAATCTACTCACATTTCTCTTACAGTAATACACGTATGATCCCTATATCAAAGACTAACGTTAGTATTTGGTTTTCTTTGAATCTTGTTTTTCAACAAAAATTTTCTTATGAACTATGATACAACTTCTGCCTAATCTATGTATAATAATTAATAGTAGCTAACTCATATTAAGTCTTGATAGTGGCTTTAAGTCGTAATTATGTGATGTTTTACAGTAGTAGCTAGCTCAATATATATTTTAATAGTGCATTTTTAAATAAAACAAATTCATGTTGTTTACAAAGTACAGTTACCCCCCCCCCCCATCTAAAGACAACCTGGCTTGAGAGACCACCTCCCAACTAAGACCTTACGTTAATATTCAGCCCAATGAAACAATTCTTTATAGTTTATCAGTCTCCCAATTTAGATAACACATCACAACTAAGACCGCTAGCCCCTACATACAATTATAGACCAATCTAAGACAGTAAAATGAGCATACCACTTATACTTTGATATGTGAAATATATGTGTTAATATTCAGCCCCCAATTTTTTAAATAAAAATTAGATCAGTTCAAAATCTAACTTAACTCTATCACTTCTAGGTCTTAGTATGGGTATCACTGTATAATACTTGTTATAATACATCGTACACCATATTTCGTTCACCTGTTTATGATATGGTTAAAAACAATACTCATATATCTCGTATTATATATAGAAATTTATTTCAAAGGTTCTCTCTCACATTCACAAACATTCATAAAGTTTATTAGATTTATTTAGCTTAATATGTTTCTATTGATTAAACATACATCATTCACTGTTTCGTGAAAACGAGGTATACCCGCAGTTAAAACTTACATCGTATCCCATTGGTCGTTATCCGATTTGATTTAGGCAACGCCCACATTTACTGATTTAGAAGTTACGCTGCATTCCATTGTGTTTTATGATAAAGTTAAAGAAACAATTTTTCGTTAATTCTTTTGGGATATGAATTTAGGAAATAACATTAGCCAGTGCATTGACTTACTGTAAAAAAAACTCCATTACATGAAATTTAATGTTTTATTAGTTGATAACATTTTTCATTTGTCTGTCGTTAACCCCCCTTGACTTAATATAGGAGATATGGATATGAAGTAATTTAATTTAAAAATGACGAACATATTTGCAGTGGTATAATTATATGTAGATAAGATTTTGGTATGGGAGTTTCGACTTTTGGTTAAAAACCAAAGATATAAACAGACACCGTTTTTCTTACTAAAACTATATCAAAACATTCAATTTACATGTGTACAAACCGGTGGTTAATTAAGGCGGGTTAAAGCAAATCAAAAGTCATTCAGTTTGTTTGTATAAATAGTTTATTTCATGACTATCTGAACAAATTATATGTAAATATACTTTTTACCGAATTCATACAGTGTATGGCCAAAAGTGAGTCATCAAAATGCATGGCTAATAGTGAGTCACCAAAATGGCTGACGTCATACATCGTGTGCAGAGGAAATGGTACTTTGAAGGCTTAATCTTATAAATATGTAGTGTATTTCTTATCTGCTTGTGTGATTCACGTCATAAGTTGTCACAACAACAATATTTATTTACTAGTTGAAATTTGGCTACGAAATATTACTCTCCAAATCATAGTACAAAAGAGACAGATGTTTCCAATGTTTACTGTTTTGATGACTTACTTTTGACGGTATACTGTAGTTATTTGATGTAAAGTAATTGTAAGTTAGTTGATTAAATTATGTAATTATCTGGTTATCATTACGTCATATATTTCCTTAAATTGAATTTAACATCATCATTTAGTAAAGTAGTTTTAATAGTAGCTAAAATACGATTACTTATTGTAATGCAGTTGTTGTTTCAGAAATATTGAATAAATTTTGGAGAATTTATTTTACGTTTTCTTGTGTGTTATTTTTTTTTAAATCGAAGCCAATGGGAACGTGATACAATTCTAAATCTATGATCGGTGAAATTCAAACCGAAAGTAAACACAAGACCAATGATGTATTCATTCATAAAATATTTGTGCAAGAGAAATACTCCACGGCACCTGGTCGCACCTCTCGATTTTCAGGGGTCTTTATGTGTCCTTTTTTACCCGATTTGGATATTGTTTCATTAACTTTCTTTCGATTAATACTTGGTATCTATGATTTCGATATAATTACATCTATCGTTGTTTTCGGACAACGATGAAAATAACACGGCCTGCCATTCTGAATGAAGGTGATCACGTGACAAGGCATTAGGTTTACTTTCGTTTTCGCCATTGGATCATGGTCGCTCGAATGTTTTACACCTGGTTTAAGCATTTGGAACTGCGAACGGAACCAAATCTCAAATTCGAAAACTTCAAAAACTCTTGACTAAAACTGAAACAATTAATACGACAATAAATACATGTACTGACCAATATTAGCTATATTTCTGTATTCCCCCATTCTTAATTAAAGCGATAGAGCGATGAGCTGTCGTAGGTGAAAAATTTTATATGCCCATTTTATGTGATATTCTATCTCATATATATTCCAAAGAGACCATCAGGTGGTTAGAATAACAAAAACAATCTTGCCAACCGTAACCCGTAAAATCAGTTATTTTTTGTCCGCCATACTTTGAGCATTGCAAATTAACTTTTGGTAATTTTTTACAAAGATTACCGACTGACCAATAAACACGTGTTATTTGCAGTTAATATACATTGTATTCTTATTACCCTTTGCGTTTATTTTCAAACATCATCATTTCATACCTAAATCAGGCAAAGTTTGTCTGTTTCGTCGTTTCAAAACATTCGTTTCTGAAATTGTCCACGTGCCGGGTATATCGGGTGAGCTCGACCTATTTTTAACTCGTCCCATCGCATTCTCGGGTTTATCATTCTTGACACATATGATCATGAACTGCCCAACTCCACCGGACATGGCGGCATGATTGTAAAACATGAGGTACGCATACCTTTCACAGTTATATTGTTTTGATTTGGTCAACGTCGGCATTCAGGGTAACATTAAAGATTGGAAAAAATTCTTTTAATGAGCCGACATATTTATTCATACATTCATCCAATTTTCATCAGGTATTTTAAATAGTATTGAAAGGCATACATTTTACATAATGCATGTACTTTCCAATAAAAATTACGTCCTGTATTTTAAAAATAAATATAAAACACATAAAAATCAACCGACTTTAACATAGTCCGAGCGCGTAAAGGACCGAGATCCCCTGACCGAATTACGAAGTACATTTGATATGCCGAAAAAGATTACCTGAAAGGTCATTGCATACGTACGGTGGCTGATTTATGGCACCTGTTCCCACCTGGATGTTCGTGTATTTCAATGTTCCAAAAATGTTCAAATGCCCGAATCTCCTGAAGTTCCTAACGATTTATACTTTGGTATCTAAGATTTATATATTAAAAAATCATATTACGAAAACTGCGCAAATTGAACTACATGTGTAAAATGTCTGACAATGGGAAATGAAACCTGAAAACCACTAACAAAGCTAATACAGAAATTTTATCAACATCAAATACAGTTTTACCCGAAATCCGTACAATATTTATTTAGATTGTACTGCGTAAAAATAATATCTCAATCCCTTCACCCCTATATATCTTAGTGGTATGCTCATTCTATTGTTTAAGACCAGTCTATTATGGTCTGTAAGGTTGAAAGGGTTTAAATCTGACATTTATACGATTATGCACAGGTTGTTGTTTTTAAAACAATCAACAGTCACTCACATGAACTTCAGTTGTATACATATAGACTACCATTGGGTAATTAGTCGAAACAATTTTACAATATCACAGTCCATTTGAGTAACAAAAAATCGTGTCGTACTGGGTTCAAATCCAATGGCATATGGATTCTTAATGTCATTATTTTGATCTAGAAGTAACTTGATTCTAGATCCATCCTGTGCAATTTGATGTACATTGTTTGAATCCATACCGCATACATAAAAAATCCCTTCGCTATCGACAGCGAATCCCCTGGGGGATCTAAGCGACTTGTCGGAGTATGTAAATAATGTGTCGTGGTTTTCCCCTCCACATACAAGCGACGTTTTGTTTGTGTAGCAGATACGCCAACGGCAATCCAGTTGCGCATATCTCGTCCCACGGTCAGTTAACCGTATAACACGTTGCGTGTCGCCATCTCTGGTCATTATGCTAATGTATGAGCTACATGCAATTACGAAAACACCTTTTGAATAGTGGATTCCATGGCAACCAATTGTGGCAGGAATTTTTTCACTCGAAAGAGACATTTCAGTTTGGTTCTCCATTTTAACGACGCTCATTTCGGGAACGTCGGGCGTTGTCACAATTAGTTCATTTTCTTCCGTTTGTACCACTCCCCAAGGAGGATTAATAAAGGGCACCTCGCAAACTAAATCATTCATGATATTGAACGATTTAAGTTTTTTGTTTCGATAGTCGACTAAAACCAAACTCCCGTTTGGTAAGAATATTCCGCTAGTAAACCATGAGTGTGCTGGGTCCGAGCTGGTTCTCCCATTTAGATCTCCCAAATCGACTGCTACCATATGTTTTGTAAATGTTGGGATGGTATTTGTGGGTTCTTTAGTTATGCTTACGTAACCCAACTCCGTTACATTATCCCTGAAGTTTTCAATGACGTCATGTAGTTTTGTATCATATTTATAATAGTTAATTTGACTGCTTTTGTTCTTGAGATATTGTTCATGATTCTCAGACAGTTTCTTCAGTTTATGAATAGTTACGAAAATCTGTTCATTGGTTCCATACAAAATTGAAGCGTTGATGACATTTTGTCCATTCTTCATCGCATTCTGCAAAAATTCAAATTTTCCTTTTTGATTTTGAAGCTCTTCAATTAATGCTGAGTGCATAACATCGAAGTCTTTATGCATGCTACTTTCCATGGTGTTCAGATATTTTACTATATTTTCTCGAGTACTTGCGATTGACTCAAAAAATCGATGTTTTTGTTCTCCGAGTTCCTCTACATTGACGGTATAATCAGTAATTACCGACTGAACATGGTTATCAATGGTCTTCATCTTTTCAAGGACAGACCTCAGATACTGGCTGTTTTTCACATCCTGGACTGCATCAGTTATTGGCAGAACCGTTTTGCATGTGTCGTGTTCATAAGTGACGCAATCCACGCAACACAGTATGTCGTGATCCACACAAATCGCTTCTATCTTCTTCACTGTGTGAATAGGACATATTTCATCTGTGTCAGCCATCTTTTGCGGTTGATTATACATATCTTCCAATGGGAACACACTGTGCTCCATTAGTATTTTTACGCGCTTATGATACGCGGTACATGGACTACACAACGCTTCACCACATTCTCGACACCACGACGTTGCTTCAATCTTCTTATCTCCTCTAAGACACGGGTCGCAATTTTTGGCTCTGTCGAGAGACATTTTCTCTATAACAGTCATTAGAAGTCGATTTGTTGGTAACATTTTTATCCATGATTCTTTGGTTGTTATCAGATCTGGAATGGGAACTTGGTTATCACAAGAGGGACAATTAAATGGAATATCCCTATCATTCTCATCCGGTGTATTTTCCTTAACGTAAGCTGTAAGGCACGATTCACAAAATGAATGCATACACGGTAAGCATTTTGGTTTCGATAGCCATTTTTGACATAATTTACAAACGATTATATCACCGTCTCCGTCCATATATGTGTTAGTTTTTACATTCTCTGCCATCCGGATGTAATTCAGTGTGAAAAAATATATATGTTCAGTTTGACAATTCCATCAACATATGAAAGTGAAAATACCAAGGTCCTGTATTTACAGTTTCAAACTTACTTTAACGTGTGTTAACCATCTCCACAGAATCTAAATGTTATACAGAGTTTATATTCAAAATAGCTCATTTTGTTTGTTCATTCGATAGTAATATTTGACTACCAGTGAAGAAATTATCGATCCACTGCGAAAAGTATGAATAGCTTTTTAAAAGTATGTGTAAAGAATCGATTTACGCTAACTTTGGTTGATAGATGGAAAATGGATCTGAATAAGAAATGATAAGACATGTTTTTAGTACCTTTCATTTCAATCTGAATGTCAAAATTATCAATAGAAACAGCTTGAAACACTTTCAATTTATTACACTCATAGATACATATTTTATGTATACGCGCTTTATTTTGATGTGGTATGCAAATCAGCTGAGATCTATAACCGTTCATGATTTATCGCAAGTTTGTTTCCTTTATAGCGTTATGACTAGTTGTCGTGTTGTAAATTTTGTATGTACACCCACCCAGTAAATTCAAAATTTACAACATGACATTTCGTGCCTGTATGGAAATGAACACACGTGTCTTGCAATACTTTAATACATACGATAACATACTTTTCTCTCACTGTATATGTCATTCGCTAACTTCTAAAATGACAAATAGGCCAAAAGGCTTTGCAATTTTTTTTTACTTGTCCAACGTCATTAAGGCCATACAATCATTTGAATATTCACTCAGACACACACTTGTGTGCGACAAAAGGCAATACATTTCATGTTACCGAATGTACACAAGGCGAAATAAACATTGTGATCACATTAAATTATTATATTTTATGCTTTTCATGTGATACACCATGGAATTTCCTTATAATACACACAAAAAACACTTTGTTTTTGTAAAAGTGACACCCATAGCATATTTATAACAATTTAAAAGCAAGTACAAAGAGACCCACTTATATCGAACCATGTTACTTTGAAAACTCGCTTGATTTGAAATGATTTGGAATATCCGGCAAATATCTTTATTTGAAGGAAATGTTCATTCGCCTTCAATTTCAATATATCCGGGTTTTCCTGTATCTAAATGTACAATCGTAATCTGACAGTATCTTTTTAAAACTTGGCTTTGAGTTAACGTATCGATTTAAAATAACTCTGAAGGTTTTCCCTTGTATATTACACCCCCAGCACAACTACTCATACTTAATTATAAAGTGAAAACACAGTTCTAAAACTAGAGAACAATGTTTCACAAGTTGAAAAGGAAACAGAGACGGAGCATGGAGAATAGATAGATACATGTACTTGAATGGAAGAAAGAGAACAAAGGGTGACAAATTTTGAATTTAGATTATATAAAGAACAATACGTAATTAGATATACGGAAATAAAATCTCTATAACAGCATTCTGACCTCTGCTCCGATACACAAATACTCTCTCTCTCTCTCTCTCTCTCTCTCTCTCTCTCTCTCTCTCTCTCTCTCTCTCTCTCTCTCTCTCTCTCTCTCTCTCTCTCTCTCTCTCTCTCTCTCTCTCTCTCTCTCTCTCTCTCTCTCTCTCTCTCTCTTACACACAAACACCACACACACACACACGCTCACACTGGTTATTTTGATCGGTTGTCGGAAGTTTCGGTTCTAGGAAGTTGACCATATGCCAATACTGTTTTGTTACTTGTTTTATACATGCGTATTTTGGCCGCAATTTTCTTCCAAATTCAAATATTATTTTTTATACTAAAGACATGCATGCTGTCACAAACGCGGACCTCTGGAAACCAAGAGGTGGGATAAGGTGCCATGGAGAAGTAAGCATCCCCTGTCGACCGGTCACATGAATGAAATACGCTGACGATTTGTTCACTCGATGTGTATTCCACCCGGGATCTTTATTTATTTGTATAAAACTTCAAATAATTAAAATTTTAAGTACAAGCTGCGTGCATCACATTGATTTCCATTAATACAGAATGAAGATGAAATCAGATCACTTGGGTAGCAGAGATCTTACACAGATTAGTGTGATGTTGTAAATTTTGAATTTACTGGGTGGGTGTAAATACAAAATTTACAACATGACAAGTTGTAAATTTTGTATTTACACCCACCCTGTAAATTCAAAATTTACAGCATGACATTAGTCCGGCGTCTTATAGAAATCCTTCCACACAGAGAATCCCACCCCCGGAAAGATTTCTATATAGAACCTCCCCCATAAAAAATTTTCTACATAGAAAATCTTACTCGTAAAGATATTATATTATATAATATATAGAAAACATTTATTTTCCCGTGGGAAGTTTTTCTGTATGGAAAATGTTACCCTTTTCATAGAAAATGTTCCCACCTCAATCCGGAAAATAATATTAACTACGGAAGCAATGGATGAGTGTAAATCCCACGTGCTAGCTTATTTTCCTTTTTAATTTTTTTATTTGGTACTCAGATTAAGTTATATGATGGAGGTGCCAGTGTTGTGCTGCTCTGCCCCGATAAATAACGGTAGCAATTAAAACTAAAGAATCGAAATTCAAAGTCCATTAGAATTCGACAATTGACATATAAATTGACCTCAACATGACTTACAATTGCAAATCCCAAACGGGATGGGACCACATGTCCAGACGATGTCTGTTCCCTGTTAGCATGCCTCCACTTACCGTTAATGTTACATGGAAAGCTACGTATCAGTTTTCATAAACTAATGCAAATGTGTCTGGTGAATTTTGAAATTTTAATGAAATTTGCGGAAATTGTCGGCTTGTAAGGACATATTTACAACAACAACAACAATAATAATAATAATAATAATAATAATAATAATAATAATAATAATAATAATAATAACAATAATAATAATAATAATAATAATGATAATAATAATAAACTTCCTCATTATAACTAATTCTTTTGAAGAGTTGAAATACGTTATTAGAACCTGAATGAATCCAAAAATGTAAATGTACCGATAGTACGGAAATGTCAATTGAATGCAAAGTGACAAGGGAAAGCTGATATATATCTAACATTTTGACTAAAGTTATACAGGGAAATATTTGGAGTCATCTTTTCCATTGTTGTTTTCCAGTAATTGTTTTCCAGATAATCGGAAAATGCCAACGGGAAATCATAAAAACATTCCGGTTTTCTCCATATTGTTGAATGCAGCATATATGGAAATCGGAAAGAAAAATAAATTTTGAAATATCTTAAATCTATAAAATTCTGTTTTATTCCTTTCTTCACATAACGTTGCCACTCTATAGAAACCATTTCTGAGGACTTGCAAAACCAGACAAATTTTTCGGGTTCAGTTTCATGTTTTCGTAGGAAGATATTAGAGTGAGTAGTGGTCAGAGATAGAGATGGTCATGATACTTCAAGTTCTGATATATTTAGCGATTCTATATGGATGTGGTGTCTGTTTCCCAATAACAAGTATTTGAATGTTTCGTACATATATTTGTGGAGCAATTTCCTTTGAGATTTACAGGATTTATTAAGTATTTCAGTGTATTTAAAGGCAAAAGCTTATACTAAAGTGCTTCTGTTCATACTGTATAGTGTACATTGTGAGTAGACTCGAATCAGTGATTATCCACAATGGATACGGTTTCAATGAGTGAAACCTCGGATATTCTTCGTACGAGTTTATCAATCGTAAACAGTGAGGAAAGTAATGTCGATCAAGAAAAACAGAACATATATGATATGTTAAAAAAGATAGACCAGAAGTTAAATAAATTTGAACAGAAATTGAATGTTATCGATACACTGGATGAACGAATGACGAGAATCGAACGATTAGTTGAGCGGTTTGATATTGTAGAAAACAAAGTGTCAAAATGTGAAACAAAGGTGTCTGCAATACAGAGTGAACTAAGGGAAATGAATAAGAATCATGTAGAACTAGAAACATGTGTTGATGGCCTGAGCAATCTATTTGACGATACCGTAAAAAAGAACAAAGATACACAGAAAGAATTAAAAGATGCAAAAAAAGTAATCAGTGCTCTTGAGGTCAAAGTGGACTCTAAACTAGGAGATGTAATTAAACTTAAGGATGATTTAACAGATACACGGAGCGAGTTGTCAGAGGATATACTAGATCTTAAATGTCGATCTATGAGAGATAACCTGTTATTCACTGGTATTCACGAGGAAGAAAGAGAGGACTGTGAGGAGATACTACGAGCATTCATCCGTGACAAGATGAACATAAGACAGTCAACTGATTTTGAACGAGTACACAGACTTGGCCGGAGACCCAACAACCATAACGGACGTCCTCGTCCTATAATTGCCAAATTTTCGAGATTCAAGGACCGGGACTTTGTAAAGAAGCAGGCCCCAAAAACTTTGCGGGGTACTAACTTTTATGTGCAGGAACACTTCCCAGGTGAAGTTGAACAACGAAGAAAGGCATTATATCCAGTCATGCGTGAGGCCCGTAACAGAGGGGATAGAGTTTCTCTTGTGAAAGACAGACTTTATATTAACGGTGTGGAATATGTGTGTAAGCAGACTGAACTCGATACTGACGCATCTGCGTCCGCGGCTACGCGCTCGCCCGCCCTGTCACCTTCTACCCGACAGTACCGCAAACGTCAAAGGTTTAGCTCGAGCTAGGACAGACATGAGGACCAGGGACCTATTACCAAAGACTATTTACTTAAATTTTTGAGTTGGAACATTAACGGTGGCCTGGAAAGGAAATTAAATGACACTGCGTTTCTAAATTTTATATGTACATATGATGTAATATTTTTATCAGAATGTTGGTTTGAGAACGAGTTTGAATTTACAATACCTGGTTTTACATGTAAATATATTCCAAGATCTCTTTCAAAAACAAAGCAAGGGGGTGGTCTAGCCTTGTTTATTCGTGAAACAGTTGAAAAACATGTAAATATTGTAGATGTGTATTTTGATACTATAATATGGCTGAAGGTGGACGGAGTAGTCAACACTAATGGTGAAGATGTTTATATATGTTGTACTTACATTCCACCTGATAGATCATCTTTTTTCAGACTTTACAACTGTGATATTTTTTATGAATTAGAAAATCAAATTGTAGAATTTGTAGAAAAAGGTAAAGTTATGGTTATAGGTGACATAAACTGCAGATGTTCTGTTGTAAATGATTATATTGTTCACGATAGTATGCATGATCGCATTTCGGACGTTTTAGCACCTTTAGGTAATTATAATGAAGACGAGCGGGTTTGTCCAGATAAAACAGTTAATGCCTACGGGCTGAAATTAATCCAACTTTGTATAGAAAGTGGCCTTCGCATTTTGAATGGAAGACACGTAGACAATATGGCAAATGACTTTACATACTGTGGTCCAAACGGTTGTAGTGTAATTGATTATGTACTTACAACTCCAGATATTTTTCATATTTTTTACAAATTTATTGTCAGTAGTTTTAACACGTATTCTGACCATGCACCGTTGCATGTTGAATTTGTGATAAATTCAAATATCTCTAGCGATCTAGAGGTTGAGGTAGATAGCATTTCAAAGCATAAATATGTGCGGTTTCGTTGAAACAACGAAATGGAAAATGATAGTAAATCTTTTTTAGAACATAACATTCACTGTTTACAAAGTTGCATAAATCGTTACGATTTATCGACAGAACAGGGTATAGAAAATTGTGTTACAAATTTTGTTGATGAATTATGTAAAATGATGTCTGCATTTCATAAATTACCCATGCGTGAACATTCCTCTTTAGAACGTAAACCAACATTCAGCACAAGCTGAACAAGCCATGGTTTGATGATAAGTGTAAGCGCTTGTATACCAGTTATAGAAAAGCGCTATATGATTTTAATAGAACCAAAACAGTCGAAAATCACGCTAATTTGAATACATGTAAAAAACGATACAAAATATTTGAAAGGAAAGCAAGGCGTAAATATCTTTTTGAAGAAGGCAATATGCTCGAATCTATAAGGAAATCAAACCCAAATGTATTTTATATACGAAATTTACGAGAAAAAAAGGCTAACAGAGTAGATGTCAGTTTAGATGTTTTACACGATCACTTTAAGTCACTTGCAGGTAATACAAGGTTGGATGATATAGATGTCGAGGTAAATGAAGATGTTATTTTTGAAGAATTAGAAATACCAATAAGTGAAAAAGAAATTTCAGATGCAATTAAAAATCTAAAGCTTGGTAAAAGTCATGGGCTTGATGGTGTAATAAATGAATATTTTGTCAAATTTAGAGATAATCTACTGCCTTTCTTACATGTGATTTTCAATGCAATGCACGATTCTGGTTATTTTCCTAGTAAATTATGTGACGCTCTTATTGTACCTGTATACAAAAAAGGTGTAAGTACAGACCCTGGAAATTATAGAGGAATAAGCTTAATTAGTTGTATGACAAAAACTTTTTACTGCTGTATTAAATAAACGTTTAATATCATGGGCTGAGAACAACGATATACTTACTGATGCCCAATTTGGCTTTCGGCCATCACACAGTACCGTAGATGCTATTTTTGCTTTGGAAACTATCGTTAATAAGTATCTGTCTAACAAAAAAAAACGCCTGTATTGCTGTTTCATTGATTTCAAGCGTGCTTTTGACTCTGTTGATCGTATTAAGATGTGGCAAAAAATATCGAAACTAGGTGTCCGAGGAAAACCTCTGAGAGTTATTAGATCTCTGTATAATAATGTAAAGTCAAGCGTACTTTTAAATGGTAAAATTTCAGATTTTTTTGTAAACAAAGTTGGAGTTTTACAAGGTGAAATAGTTTCTCCTTTGCTTTACTCCATGTATGTTAATGACTGTGAACTTAACTTTTTAAGTAATAACATGCCATATGTTGATCTGCAAGAGTTATCTTTATTTTTACTCATGTATGCTGATGATATGGTCATTTTTTCAGAATCAGCTTCAAGTTTGCAGTCACTATTAAACAGTTTAGAATCTTACACGAATAAATGGTCTTTGACAGTTAATATTAAGAAAACAAAAATTATGGTTTTTAGAAATGGAGGTAAACTAAGTACTGAAGATGAATGGTTTCATTTAAATGAAAAAATAGAAATAGTTGATAGTTTTTGTTACCTTTGGTTTATTACTAAATTACAATGGAAAGTTTTCATATAACTCAAAAACAACTTTCATTACAATGTAAGAAAAGCACAATTTGCGCTTAAAAGAAAGTGTCTCGACATGAATTTGAATTTTGTAACGTTATTGTCACTCTTTGAGACATATGTTGGTAGTGTTGTATTCTATGGTTGTGAGGTATGGGGTTTTCATTCAGCCCCAGATATAGAAAAAGTACATGTAGATTTTTGTAAAAAATATGTTAGGAGTGAAGAAATCAACACCAAATTCTGTAATTTATTATGAATTAGGCAGATTGCCTTTAGAATGTTTTCGTAAAATTCGTATTCTTAAATATTGGTTAAAACTTCTTAACACTAAAAATTGTATTTTAGAAAATTGTTACGAGTATATGCTCGGTGAATTTTAAAAAAAGAATAATTGCAATAACTGGGTTGCTAAGGTAAAACATTTTTTAGCTAATATTGGGATGTTGGAATTTTGGATTAACCAACACACAGAAAACCCTAAAGTTATTTTAGCTCTGGCTAAGCATCGTTTATTTGATCTGTATAAGCAGTCTTTATTATCTGACATTAATGCAATGTCAAAATGTTTATTATATAGACACTTGGTCGACAACTGTACTTTACAGTCTTATTTGTTGAAACGTATTCCAACACTATATAAGAAACTCATTTGTAAATTAAGAGTGTCATCACACTGTCTGTTAATAGAAACTGGTCGTTATATAAAATGTTCCTTTAGAAAGACGATTATGTCCTTTATGTAATTCAGAAGTTGAGGATGAATTTCACTTTATTTTGAAATGTCCCCAATATGCTCATGTAACACAACGATTTTTGAAAAGGTATTATTATGTTAGGCCCTCAGTCTTTAAATTAACTCAGCTCCTAGCTTCACAAAATGTAAAAGAGTTATGTAATCTAGGTAAATATATTAAGTATGCTTTTAATATTAGAAAACACATTATATAAGATCAACACCATACACTCTGTATATCTCATCTTTGACCATGATGATGTATATATTATATTGTTGTTATTTATTTACTTAGAATAATATGTCTATACGCAGTAATGCTTTGGACGAATAAACAATACAATATTCTGGTTAAATTACCTAATTTTTAAGGAAAAAATTCGTTGGAATTTTTTTATCAACAAAACCACCCATGATTACAAAGCATAAACTAGAATTTTTCGTACTTCGTGATATACAGAAAAAAAACAGAATATAATTACCAGTGATACAGTATATAGGGAAATTTTCTCTCACGTTTAATTTTTTTGCCATTTTCGTCAGCTGAGATATTCCTCTTACATTTTACTCTAAGAGGAATTTAGCAACACATTTAGATTTATTATTTGTACTTTAATGGTATCTTCTTTTTATTTTGGAAATATACACTAGGCCATTCCAAGAAAATTCTTTTTATCTATTTAGCGTCCGCGGATGGATTGGTTGTGAGATCATTAAACAGAAAAAAATCACAAACATCTAAGGACAAATATGGAATATATCCCTAAAGTGAACATTTAGTTTAAACTGTATTTTATTTCGATTATATTGCAAAACATAATAATAATACACCAAGGCTGGGATTTGAAAAAAGCGTAACGCTTATATGAATTCATCTTCCACAGCAGGACATAACCAATACATAAGTCAGTCGTTACATGCATTGAGAAAAAAAGTGGAAATTCAGAGAGAGAGAGAGAGAGAGAGAGAGAGAGAGAGAGAGAGAGAGAGAGAGAGAGAGAGAGAGACATTTGTTTACATCATTGTAAGAATAAAAAATCCATAGGTTATTTACCAGTATGTGCATAAGATATGGTTTTTATAAGTGTAATTTTATTTTCCTTTGTTAAATTAGGAGGAAATACTTAAATGTCCATAAAATTGCATTTTTACTTATAAAATATCTCGTGTATTTTCTGTCATTCTATGTATTTTTCCTAATAGAAAGATAAGTTTTTGACATTAGGGTAAGCTGTAAGGCACGATTCACAAAATGAATGCATACACGGTAAGCATTTTGGTTTCGATAGCCATTTTTGACACAATTTACAAACGACAATATCACCGTCTCCATCCATATATGTGTTAGTTTTTACATTCTCTGCCATCCGGATGTAATTCAGTGTGAAAAAATATATATGAAAGCGAAAATACCAAGGTCCTGTATTTACACTTTCAAACTTACTTTAACGTGTGTTAACCATCTCACCAGAATCTAAATGTTATACAGAGTTTATATTCAAAATAGCTTATTTTATTTGTTCATTCGATAGTAATATTTGACTACCAATGAAGAAATTATCGATCCACTGCGAAAAGTATGAATAGTATGAAAGTTTTTGACATTAGGATGGACGCTAAACATAAAAAAAACTTGGAATGGCCTGATTTTAAATTAAATTCTATCTCAACTGATGATGTGTTATTGACAGAAACGATCGTCTTGAGCATTTATTTTGACCTCTGTTGTAATTCTATAACTTTGGTATTGTTAATAATTGTTAAATTCAAGGGCGAGTTAAAAAATGTACGCGAAATTTTCCGAGCTAAATAATCGAAGACAGACATACAATCCAGGAGTCTTTGGTGATTTAGGGCGAATTTAAGATCGAGTGAATATGCTTCTTTTGTCATAAAAGGGCGAAAATATCTCGGGGCAAAAATGTCCAGCTATACAGAACGTGTATTTGTACAGTAGTAGATTCTTGTTTTTATGTTCTGAAACATTACAGTTGAACCATTAGGCCTACTGGATAAAATACGAAATTAATTTTTCTTGATATTTTATAGCAGAAATATAAAAAGAATGAAACTGAACTATAACTTCTCGCTATTAAATTGCCGAAATTCAAATTTTAAACTTCAATCTATGTGATTGGTAAACCGAACCTGATAAGCTTTTCTGACGAATTGAATTTACTGACAGTTAAAGGCGTCCAACACTCTTCAGAGTGGGTAACGGTGTAAACCAAGTCATGGAGCTAGCGTTGACGGCGTCGCCGCTGTTTCGGAGTTTGAAGACTCGTTTGATATATCTAGATAAAATCGAGGTCCCATGTTGCAAAACGTACGAAAGCATAATAGTATCATTGAAAAAAATAAAATTATCTCGTAATAACGAGAAAAGATCTCGTAATTACGAGAAAAGATCTCGTAATTACGAAATACTTATGTCGTTATTACGACATAATTATTTCGTAATTGCGAGATAGGGATAGGAAATTATAGTTAATTATCTCGTAATATATATATATATATATATATATATATATATATATATATATATATATATATATATATATATATATATATATATATATGAGCATTGTCATTTGCTTACTTTTAAATTGAAGATAAATTCAAAAGTGAGCACATGACTACTAGTCATGTGCTCACTTTTGAATTTATCTTCAATTTAAAAGTAAGCAAATGACAATATATATAATAATAATAATAATAATAATAACTCGAAATTTTGGGATAACACGAAAGCCGATTAGTATCAAAGAAAAAATAAAATTATCTCGTAATTACGAGATCTTTTCGTATAGGTGTCGGCACGTTAAAAAACCCCCATCGCTCAATGACCGCAAGTGCCGAGCATAGGCCAAAATTTGAAGCCCTTCATCGGCATTTTGTGACGTCTCCATATGAGTGAAAGATTCTTGAGTGGCACGTTAAACAAAAATAAACATAAACAAACTCTAGATAAAACGTCGATTTTGAGCTACGATATATGTTTTGGATATCTGAACTTAATTAAAAACGAAAACTATACAGACAGATATATATATTTCAAGCTCCAGCAAATGTTTCACCAAACGTTCTTCTATACCGAAATGCTGATGCTGTATAACCACTTATTCGATGAGGGATGTAAATCAGACGCGAATATCTAAACAATTAAAAGCAGATTTTCAAGACACACAATTTTCTTAGCTCCACTACATCAAATTCTACCACTCTACTCTTTTCTTTACAATTTCGAGTACAAGTCTCACAGCCAAGTGATATTTTAACTTTAAGATCAAGCCCGGTATTGTAGGCTTTTGTAATATTTTATACCTTACATTTCGACGACTGTTTATATCCTGATTAGAACGTATTTACACGTTTTTTATGCTTGAAAACTAGGTATTTATAACAAAATTCATATGAATTACAAAAAAAAATTAAAAAATCCCGCAATCTGTATCGATACAGGAATAAGAAACCTACATCGGTCGAAATGTCGATTTCCGGAAATCTCGAAACCTCGAAGTTTTTCTGTGGTCCCATGGACCCATACATATATACGTCACCAGCTCAACGTAAATACTACTACTGTCCGACAATACGTCCCCCTGCATCACGATTATGACATTCAGGATGGGTTTTTCAATTGGGCTTAATTCACTTTTTGTTTCGTATTTTCCACCAAAACTTATCAAATTATATTGCATCTAAAGGTAACCTATTGTGATACAAAATTTCAAAGTACGTGTAATTCTATCAGTTGAACTGAAGATATTCGGTAAAAACTTCGATTTTCGCCCGAGAATAGGTCCCGCACCAGTACACCTAATTATCACAGAGCCTAACATTTCATACCCTTGTGAATGTTTTGTTTTGTTGATTATTTTTAATTAAATTATTTTCGTCATTTTCGGTTCCTTGAAAGATATATTAGAAAGCAATAAAGGTAGAACAGTGTCCAAGGCACTTGAATGACTACATTTCGGGATAGAGGACGCCAGTTTGTAAACAAGACATGATGCTGCTGCTGCTGGTGATGCTGGTAGTGATGATGGTGTTGTTGTTGTTGTTGATGATGATTGTAACAGAGGCAATTACTTCCTCGGCTTGGAAACGAACCCCTAAGATCCCTGGTTTACGAATCAGGTACTCTATCGAACAAGTCAAACGGGGAAATTCTCACTAGCTCATGTTAGTAGGAACACCATATAATTAACCCTGACACATGATGATGATGACGATGATGATGGTGGTGGTGGTGGTGGTGGAGAAACAGATAAAATAAATTAGAATATCAGTTTTGAGAAAACGTCGGTTATTATGATACGGAAATATTTGAGTTTGAGGAAGCCGCTGAATATGGAATTATTTAAGCTTTGACACCTCAGAACAAATGGAATATTCCATACGGAATCTAATGTATATAAACAGATACACATCTATTAGTTCAGTATCCAGAGATTCAGATAGGTAGCTGCAGTATTGTAAACACACTTTAGATAATATGTGTTGTCGTGGTGCAACTATTTGTAATATCTTGCCAATGGTTTTGGCTCCATTTGTCTTTTTGTTTTCGCTAATTGGACTTGTTTCAAGTAGCTGGATTACAGCTTCGGGAGGAGTAGGTGTCTTACCTACATTAGGCCTTTGGGGAGTATGCTTTGGCATTTGCGCACCTTTTCCAATAGTTCCAGGTATTTAAATTTATCATATCTTACTGTTCATCCAGATATTCTGTCGCTTGACCGATTGCCGAGCATTCGACTCGCAAACGGACGGTAGACGTTTCGATTTTAGGAAATAATAGGACTAATCCTTCATAACTACAAGCACTATATAATGTATTGTTTCTTAACCAGAAATTTTAAATTTCGTTTCAGGATTTCTTGTAGCCACAAGGCTTTTTGTAGTTTTGGGTTTCATCGCCTCCTTCGTCGCTATCATAATTACTGGTGTTCATATGTGCAAACCTGACTCCAGACCTCTGACAATAATCTCCATTGTTTTACCAGCTTTAATAGGTGAGTATGTCTTGGAGTAGTAGCACAATTTCACGATATCATAGAAACTATTTTGATTCTATTTAATGACGTCATTTTGACCTCGTCTAATTTCGCCGCTTATCTATTCTACTTCCACTTCCAAATTTTTGATGAGAGAACCATAAAAAAAAAAAAAAAAAAAATGCGGAAACATCTATTGGTGTTTGTTGTCGAACTGGTATTAAGCTAAATTTCATTAAAACGATTTTGATGTCGCTAAAGTAACTAGGTTTGTACATTATATCAAAATGCCGATATCTAAAGGGGGCAGTAGCTGCTGTTTTCTCCAAAATAATTTTTCCTTTTCATATACAATGGGAAAAATAAATAAATTAATAAAATAATAATAATAATTATAATAATAATAATAATAATAATAATAATAATAATAATAATAATAGTAAAAAGAAATATACACAGGTATAATTTTTTGTGAGATTGCTGGAGAAACTCAAGTTTTGTTTTTGTTTGTTTTTTAATTTACAATAGATTGACTCAACCTTACTATTTGTATATGCATACCCCACTGGACCTGACATTCCTTTCACAAAATATATAGGAGTGTAGAATATATTATGCCCGTGCATGGCTCTTATTTGTTGTTGTGTATCATTTATAAAAGTAGAAAAATCGAAATAATTGTTTTGGTAAACGCAAGCTTTAAAAATATCCAATAATTGGTATACACTGATTCAAGTGATTAAGTCTCTTTCACCAATTTCTTGGTTTATATCTATAACATATTTTCACATGATTTTTGTTTTACACTTTTCCTTAAACCTTCATATTTCAATGTAATGTGCACGTATCTCTTCAACAGGATTCTTTAATTTGATTGGTGCAATTGTCTTTGCTGCAAGTTTTTCCTCGGAAATCGGAGAATTAATTGATCGTGGAGGACTCAACAAATTGGACTATTCCTTGGACTGGGGATTCGGTATGTGTCTTACGGATGCTCTTTTAGCCTTCATCATGATACCCCTGCTAGTCATACACGAGAAAAAGAAGCAGTAGTGCCGGGATGCATCGTATGAAGAATGTTTTGTAATTATGGTATTTTGTATTCAGACATTCTGATAAGTATGGCTGAACAAAATGTTTCTCTAATTTTAGAAATTTCATTTTTTTATCTTTAACTTACGATATTACTGTTAATACTGAAATTTTCGCTGAACTTTATTTTCGCGAAACACCAGTTCCAAATTTTAAGTTCGCGAGATGATATTGTCGCCATTTCGAATGCCAATTTCGTTAAACTGTTATCATGCTTCATCACAAAAGTACACACATGTTCTGATGTGAACTTACAATTAATATCAACGCCGTTTTTTCTAAAACTTCTTATTTTCTTTTCTGTTTATGGGCTAAAATCAAGCCAAAGAACATTGCACTGTGCCTTTCAGTTTTACATTCGGTATCAGGTTAGAAAATAATGTGAGCATTTTTAATTTTCACAAGCGAGAACTCTCGCGAAATTACTTGGAAATCACGAATAACAGTAGACATTTTGGTATTACGATGTACATGTATTTGCATTCAAAGTGATATTACAAAATTTCAAAATTCTTGTTTCATGGTTATTAAATATATTTCTCAATCTCTATTATAACACGTATAATACATGTCAATATAGCTGTTTCAGCTAGTTTGTTGATGATAGTTAATTTAAAGATTGGATGAACTATATTAAAAAAAAATTAACCCTTTCGCCCCTATATTTAAAAATGGTTCTCGCTTTCCTATTGTTTAGACATGTCTATTGTGGTTTGTGGGGATGAAAGGGTTAAGACTTAATCACTAATTTTAGTAAATGTATACTAGTGCTGCATATTTTTGTACATTATAGATTATAATATAATGTAACACTTTAGAACTTTGTACATGACACCTAAACCCAGAAGCTCATCTACTGGTTTTTTATTTAACCCTCGGTTAAATATCATGACCAGGGATTAAAATTTAACCGAGGGGTTAAATTATGTTGCTTAATGATTGGTTAAATCATGATCGCTTAATTATGAAAAATCTAGCCATACTTCAAGACTCAATTACATATTTTAACCAATTCAGAGTTATTATTTCAAAATGGCTGACAGATGGGAACTGTTATCAAAATTCAATCCTAGGTTATGTAATCTCCAGTTAAAATATTTAAACCAGAGTTATATTTAACCGGTAGTTAAATTTAACCAATAGATGAACAACTGGGTCATAGTAGTATAAGGACTCTTCGGGACCCACAAACTGTCAATTAAAATTAAACTTCATCTTATCATATATACCATCGTCTACGTCTTTTTTTCATAATTACCGATTCCAGAGAGGATTAAGATATACGTGAAAAACCTTGGTGATGTTTTGAAGACGCTGAAGGTACAGTTCACTAATACTAAAACCATGTTACGACGAGCTTGTCCAACTTTCTCAACGCAAACCTAAATGTAAGGATAACTGGGCTGTAGACATTAAAAATGTACAGAAATCTAGGCTAATACGACGAAAAGCAAACGTTTACGTTATCCATACGCATGATCAATTTCTTACACAGAGTTGTCGATCCTTGCACTCTCGATCAATCTCTTACAAGGAGTTGTCGGTCCTTGGACAGGATCAGTCTGTTACACAGAGTTGTCGGTCCTTGCACATCTCGATCAAGCTCTGTCAACGTCTAAAAACAGTCCTCCAAACACGTGACCATGTAACCGACAGAATGAATATAAAAACCATATTACTCAGAATAAGGATACTTTTCACAAAAATATAGTCCATATATTTAAAGTCATTTTTAAAAAGTTTTTTTGCCTCAAATAGTATTTTATTCTATGTCAGCACTCAAACATATGCAAAAAGAGCAAACAAATCTATTGAAGATTTATATATATTTTCAAGAATCTGGTTAAAGTCGAGACGTTGACAGAGATTGATCGAGTGTGTAAAGACCGACACCTCTGTGTTTGATTGATCTAGAGTGCAAGGACTGACAACTCTGTGCAAATTATTGATCGAGAGTGCAAAGACCGACAACTCTGTGTAAAAGATTGACGCATTATATGAGAGCACAAGACGTGCTTAATATAAATTATAATAATAATAAAAAAGGAAGTTCATAAACGGGTGCACGTAAGATTGATTTCGACTTCAAACTCAAATAAAAACCGCCACTTCTAATACAATTCAAATCAAAGTTACATACACAATTCAAAAGACGATTATTTAAAACTATTGTATACTAAATTGTTCAATGTCTATAAAATGTAGGATCTACGTCCGTTTTTCTTGAAACTTGGATGAACTCTGAATTAGCCAATTAGAATTTTTATTGAGTTTAGGAATAATGCAAGTTTTTATACCATCATGGTAGAAGGAAAGCATGATGACATGATGTAAACGGTAATTATTATGGGGAAAATGCATTTTTACTCAACACATAAGAAATATACACTGGCATAAAATTTCTTAATTCCTATATGTTTCGTGAAAATTGCTTGTAAAACCCAGATTGGCAGTTATTCATTCGCAAATGATCAGTCCAACTTTACTATATTTATATGCTGGATCTGATCTTATTTTCACAAAATACATAGGAATATAAGAATTTTTATGCCTGTGTTATAACTCTTATTTGCTATTGTGCAACAATATAACTGTCGAAAAACTAATTTGTTTTTGGAAAACACAGTTAATGCCCCTTTTAAAATGTTTAATTTCCTTAATACTGAGGTAATCTTTCTACAAGTAATTTCATATTAACCACACATTGTAATATTCCTGATTCCAAATAAAAAATGAAGGTACAAGTATTTTTCGCTTAATTTGGAAAAGCCTCAAGTTTCAGATAGATGCAGCTATAACGCTAAATTTATGGATCTCTGCATCCGGGAAGTTTGATAATTAGGAAGAGTCACTAGAATTAATTTTAATTTGTTCATGGAAACGCACATAGAATTATACCGAAATATGTCATTTGATAAGACAAAGGGAAACTAATACAACCTCTCTACATAGCCTTTAGAGGCGTTGATCATTGCAAATTTGTTATTATATTCGCATAATTTGCATGGGCAATAAATAACGGAATTCACAGCGCATACTACAAATTCCTAAAGTTAATCAAAAGACTCCACACTGGTTAGTACTTTTGAGTAAAACAGAAATAAGAGCAGAGGAAGCAAATGAAAAGATAATTGGAGAGTCGAAGAAACAGAACACAATAGGAGGAAAAAATATAAACAATATGATGCGGAAGATTTTGATGGAAATCGGGAAGCTTTGATAGTATTGTGTCCGGTCGAACAGGCTTGAAACAGTATATATATATGTATATTGTGTGTGTGTATTAAGAATACCACATCACAAACAGTTTTTAGTTTTATTTACTTACATTGCGACACGTGTTTTGCGTTCCACACGCTCATCAAGCAATGTTCATTAACAAAAATGTATTGAATATATATCATGAGTCTCATAGTGGTAAAGTAAATATATATATATGCAGTTGATGAAATAGATTAAATAACAATAATGTATGAAGCTTAATGCAAAGAATAAACAAAATTGGTCAATCTGATAAGAAGACTACTCCTTTGCATAAGATTATATGAAATGTATGGGTTAGGTTCTGTTAAATAATGACTTGAATTTATCAATAAAATCTTGCTCTTTGAGTGTAATCTTGTAAATATATATATTCAGATTTCCGAAACAATTTCCTCAGTATTGCAGGTGAACACATTTAATTAAGCAATATTAATGATACATAAATTTCACGCTTCAATTGTAATAACATGAGTCATGCGGAATCGTATTTATATGAAACAGCCTGTACAGATTGAACCATAAGTCTTTGGTGATCAATTTACCAAGTTAACATTGCTTTTTCTACCAAATCAACAAACTAATACTGAGAGTAATAAGTATAATAACTGTGTACCTAATTAGTCACACCTTCCGAACTAAATTAGAAATAAATTCAAGGCCAGGATTAGAGTCGAGCATGTTGTGTACGTCCATAATTAATCAGTTTTGTGTATTATATTCCGTCTCCGGTTTTTGTTACTAGTTTCAGAGCCATGTTTGCAAACATAAAAACGTGTACAAATACGTCGTATTAACGGAAAAAAAAAATCAAAAGTATGTTATTAATACAACATGTTTAACATGAAAATATAGTAATAACAACAAAAGAAATTGTAAAAGAAACTGCATTTGCAAATGCATGCGTGGCTCATACTCATACCGCCAAATATTTCACACGAACCACACGTAAATTAATTTACTTTATCCATTTTGTGTGTTTTCCTGTATAGAAAACATGTATCATTAAAATTGCTAAAATGTGTTCACTCCATTTGCAAGGCATTAGAATTGACCTATCGCAAAATGTCTGACACGGCACCTTTTGGCAATCTTTTTAATTATGACATCAGAATCGAATGACGTCAAAAAGCACATGGACACCCAAGGTCAATTTACATTTACCGAAAGGTCAGACACGCCATCTTTTGGCAGACTTCACCATTATGACGTCACAATTAAATGACCCGTCTAACATTTGTGATTATAAGGTTACAATCCAAAGACATCAACAATGCACATTGAGAGGCGATAGGTAAATTCTTACAATAATGTCATTCATGGATATGTGTATTCAATGGCGATATGCTGTATTTGATGAACAAGTCTTTTAACAATACCTACTCAAAATTTACATCATTTTTAGACGGGAATTAATTCAAAACATATCCATTGTGTCAGAGACAGGCAGAACAGAAATCAAGCCAGTTTCTAATGTCTACACAACAACAGCAAATTAAAATGAAACTTAAGCACCAGAATTTGGTTTTAAATATAAAAATCAGAGATAATCTGTAGGATGTCCAGGATACAATATACAAATCTGGTGAATATTGGACAAACACGGACCTATGGAAATCTCGAGGAAGCTTATAATCCTCTATAGCCACCTGTGTTGTGTTAGTGTAGTTCCTGTGACGAAGGCAATACAGGCAATTATGAAAAAAAAATAACAATAAAGATCCTGTTGACAGTAATATGAAAATAATTGAACTTGAATAAATCAAATGTATTTACTTAACAGACTTCAGTGGAGTTACTGGTTGCTCTCCTTGGTAATTTAATTTCAATACATTGAACTAGTAGTTCAATTACCTATGTTAATATTGGGTCTATTGACACGACACCAAACATCTATTATAAAATCGTGGTGCAAAATAGTGAACAATTTTGTTATTTACATTAGCTTTTTTTATTTTAATTATATGAATTTGAATACAGTTCTTGAAAAATAGGACAATATCTTCAGATACACTTCCTGGTTAACTGCCATCCTTTAGCTGTGCAAAAAATGAATTCTTCTCAGTGGTAGAGAGGTAAAACATCAGATGAGTGCATTTGTTCTGTTAGATTGACGATTTGGATAGTTATAATTACATGTATATTTAAAACTTCCTGATTTGACTGACTAGAAAACACTATATCTTTTTTCATTCATTTTCAACAAGTAAAACATATATATTTTTTAAAATAAAAAAATACCTTGGATATGGTACTGAAAATTTTTAGTTACGAGTTGCTGGAACATCTACTCAGTAATGTTATGGTAAGTTGTTTATTGGGAACAAGTCAAAGCACATTTTGCAGTATGGGGTTAATACCATAATATTGACGGGAAATTACACATGTATGTGTATTTTAGCAACATAAACTCATCTTTAAGATTGAAATTTCCAAATCACTCTTTTATTTGTATATTTTTGTTTTTTTAAATTGACGAAAATATAGTAACATTTCGCTGAAAAGTATAGATCTACAAGGCGTGTTGAAATATATGCTTTTAAAGGTCAGTTGGGCGTCCTTTGTGAATTTTAAGATATTATAAATTTGCTTTAGAATGTTACTTTTCAATTATTTTTAACATTATACTCTTGTGATAGAATTGACATTAAAACCTTTAGACTGGACTGTTTATAATTCTTGCGCGCGCTTAATATTCAAATTAGTTTTAGACAAATTTCTTTCACTGAGTATTGGCAAGATCTGGCTGTGAAGTTGGACATAGAATTTGCGTCATTCCTCATTCATATGATCTTAACTGATGAGAAACTGCAGTCTTTGAAGTTGGGAAAGTGTACACGTATTGACCTAGAGATTTAAGGCTACTGTTGGGAAGAATAGCGTATGGGTATGTGGCAGGGTTAGTTATATGGTGTTCCTACTAGCTTGAGCTAGTGGGGTTTCCCCTTTAGCTCGATCGGTAGAGCACCAGACTCGTAAACCAGGGGTCCTAGGTTCGAGGCAGTATTTGTCTCTTTTACAATGGCGCCCAACGTGGTGGTGCTCTACCGATCGAGCTAAAGGGGAAACCCCACTAGCTCAAGCTAGTAGGAACACCATATAACTAACCCTGCCACAGGTATGTTTTAGAAACAAGATTTTTTCAAACAATTGACCTGTCTCAAAACGTTAATTCTGACTCCAGAAACTTGGAAACTGCCCCGATTTTAAGTAACTTTTTTGTAAAATCTAATTTTACCGAATTAAAAAGTAATTTAAAATTCGACCTATAAACTACTCACGTGTGATATAAAATTTTAAAAATGTGAAAAGATTGTGATGTTTTCTTTGTCAGTATTGTTCTTTTTTGAATAAAATTGGGTGATTATCGCAGATGTTTGCTAATTTAGAAACTCTTGAAATAACATGCATTTTCTCAGTAAAAAGGCTGATGTTATATTGTGACAGTAAAGTCAAAATTTACAACACGACATTTGTACCCTTTATTGAAATTAGCAATATGGAAAAACACCTGCTTTGTTTACAACATGGGCGCAGACATTTTGTGCGGAGGGTAAAATGAGCCCAGAGATCTGATTGGTCATTAAATGAAAAAAATTAGTTTTGCCATTAATAAGTGAAATTAAGGTGATAAAAAAGATACATGAATATTGGTAGTACTTTGGAAATTATAGGGTTGACGGATGAAAATTGAAAGGGAGGGGGTCATATGAGAATAGATATTTTCCTTTGGCGCGGAATACTACGAGTTGTAAACAAGTGAAAATTTGAAGTAGAAATGCAACGGCAACCTATACTTTTGATTGCATATTTTGTTATCAAAAATATTGATCTTTCAGCACAGGGTACTTATTTGACCCAGATCTAATAAACATGGGAGTGACAGTGACCTGAAGTTTTGTAAATTAGCATTGAGGCCTATGGGAAAATATTTTGTGGTGTCTGTCCATATATTTCCATCATGTGTATACAATGTATATTTTGTCAGTATACTGAGTGTGTTATACCTCATTAAAACTTAAAGATTACCATCAATTCGTATCAGTACTTTCAGTACTTCGATTTTTTATATTTCTGAAGTTTTCTTTCAGTGAGCAATACGAAGTTCATTTTTATTTTCAATTCCATGCTCTAAATATACAGAAATGTTCAGTGCGACATAAAATCTGTGTTTTCATCTTAAAATCTGAAAGCATTAGCCGAGCTGTGTTAGTAACTTTGTTGTCTTTGAGTCCATATAAAGTGATTGGAAATCAGAGATATCTCAGAGAGTTGGTGTCTATATTACTGATGTGGTAGAGATATGCCTTATCTCGGCTGATGTGGTAGAGATATGCCTTACCTCGGCTGATGTGGTAGAAATGTGCCTTATTTCTGCTGGAGTCTAGTATAATACTGATGTGGTAGAGATATGCCTTTTTCTCTGCTTGAGTCTATAATACTGATGTTGTAGAGATATGCCTTATATCTGCTGGAGTCTATATTACTGATGTGGTAGATATATGCCTTACCTCTGCTGGAGTCTAATACTTTACTGGTGTGGTAGAGATATGCCTTATATCTGCTGGAGTCTATATTACTGATGTGGTAGAGATATGCCTTACCTCTGCTGGAGTCTAATACATTACTGGTGTGGTAGAGATATGCCTTTTCTATGCTTTAGTCTACATCACTGATGTGGCTAAGGTCTGCCTTATCTTGGCTGGAGCCTATATTATGATCTAAATGTGGTATCTAGGGGTCCATATTATCTAAAGCCCTCTTTTAAAAGAAGAGCACGAAGACAAATTTCCATATTGATTATATAGAATCTAGCATAGGTTGTTGATGTTTATTTGTTTAATTTGCTAAATATAGACATTATCAACTTGATATAAATGAAATGCCTCAAATTTTTACCGATGCTATGACCTTACACCAAAGTCTTTAGGGCTTTTTAGTCATCCGAACAGGATGAAGAATTCCATGTGAAATTCTTGTAAACTTATATGAAAGGATTTGTGTTACATCTATCGGTTACTTTTTACCCGTGATACTCTTCCATGACACCTGATTCCATCTATGAATAAAAGTGCGCGTTTGTCCAATATTCACCAGATATACTCATGTGTGTTGTATCCTGCACATTCTGAAGATTAATACTTTGGCATCAATGATTTTTATATTGTCTCCTGGACATCCGAAGATTAGCTCATTCACCTCTAAAGACAGATTTGGACTTGCCCAGTTCATTGATATACAGAAGAGTCCATTATTTTTCAGGGGTTGATGAGTTAATACTTTGGTATCTATGATTTTTATACATTTACACAACTTTTTTATCTTTTGCATTGTCATACTATTGTTGTTGAGGAGATTCAACTATTTGCTGAGACAATTGACTTGCCGATTATTTTCTATGTTGGTTTAACACATCTGTGTCAGTATTATACAGTTCTACAAATAAAATTATAATGAACAAACATTTCAGTTGTTCTTTTACATACATATTTATATCTATGTTAATACTAATTATGCGTCGATACTATTGCCTTGGTAAACAGATTATAAATAAGGTGCTTAAAAATGGTATAAAACGGCCAATGCGAAAAATGTTAATTTTCATATTTTTGAGTTTTCGATATTTATCAAGTCTATATTAAATGAGTAAAAATATGTATACATACTTGGATAAAACCATTTAAAATACTTTGACAAAAATCAAATAATTCAGGAAATTTGGTTATAATAACTCAAAAGGAAAATCAAAATCTATTTTTTGAAGAAGGTAAGTGGCAGTTGTTACATTAACGTATACCCTTTACATTATCTTAACTTTATCAGAAATTAAGAATAAATACATGATAAGTATTTTGTATTAAGAAAATGACACTTGGTGATTGTGTTTTTGAATAGAATATTTTACCCTATTAACCCTATTACAGACCATTATAGAATGGTCTTAAACAAGATAAAAGAAGCATACCTTTTGATTATCCAAACTGTTTTTAAAGGTTTGCTGTGAAGCTATTTCGTGTTTGTGCAAGATGAAAATAGATTGCTGTGAGATGATTCACATTGAAATCGAGACTGTGTTTGCCACAATGTCAATACTCAAACTGGACATTACACAGTATACAGAGATTTTTGTATAAACAAATTAAATGTGATGTTGTAGGTATTTTTGTCACAATGGTTGTATGTAATAAATTATTACAATTCTCGAAGAAATTAACGAAAATATTTTGAAAATAAATCGGATTGGCTAATTTGGCAGCTGTGCCAATTTGGGTACTGTTATGATACCACTCATATTCTCAAGGTTGTTAAGAGTTATATCAAATTGATAAGAAATTGTTGTTATGTTTTTGTAAATATTTTATGTATTTTTCAACAGATAAGATACAAATTTTACAAATTATTTCAATGTTTTTGTTGGATCCCATTCTGGTGTGACGGATGCTTGTTGCGGGAGTAATTGGAGTATTCGGGCATCTCGGCAAAGTTGAACTAAGGGAATCCCAAAATCCGGGTATACTCGACAGAGTTGTGAAATGCCATTCCGTAAATTGGGATATTTTGGCGCCGTTAAAATTTGGCCAATTTAGTCACCAATGAAGGTTATATTTTGAGCAGTTAAATGTTGACCATTAATGCTCATATAATGCTTAGATTTGACCTAATATCAGATCGTGGTCTTGTCGTGTCAAACATTCCAGGTGTTTGAAATATCAAAATATTAAAAGGTGCCAGTAGAAATATTAGAAAAATGTCACATAATACTTAATTAAACTTCACACATTCACACAGTGCTCTTATTAATTTTTAATTGTTTGTTAATCTATAAATCACTAAAATATTTTTAAGAAGTACCGATGCATATTGTTTATATATTTTGGATGGTTTACTTTTAGCCATAAAAATAGGGTGGACAAATAATTTGCCAAAATCAAACAATGGCCAAAATATCCCAATTTACGGTATTCGAGAAAAACGCGCGTTCGAACTGGCGGGCGACCGCCATTCAATTTCACATACTTTCCTGTCCAATATAGGGATGGAGAAGCGACTGTGCTAACTATTGTGCTATATAGACAACATTAACAATTTTGTTAGAATCTTATAACATCGATCTGAAGCTGATATACAGTGTTCAAGTTTTACGCGAACCTTAACTATTAAGACGGACAAAGTGTAATTGACTCGTTTGTCCGTTTGTTGACTGTTGTGGTTTGTATACATGTTTGTCGAAAAGAAACGTAGTGTATCATAGTAAACTACAGGTTTAAAAGCGTCCATTGATCCGCCCACAACGAAAGAGAGAGAGAGAGAGAGAGAGAGAGAGAGAGAGAGAGAGAGAGAGAGAGAGAGAGAGAGAGAGGATTAAATCTTTGAATAAACAAATATCAATTATTTCGTAATATTCGAATAACAATCAAACAAAAGCGGACATTTTGTTTCACAACATAATTCTCAATGTTTTAGAAACAAGATCGAACCCAAATTTTTTCAAACAAATGTTCTGTCTCTAAACGTTAATTCTGACCCCATTAAAGTACTTGGAAAATACCCTAGAATCAAAATACATCCTAATTCTAATGACTATTATAAACATAGTACCAAAATTATAATGCTCAAGACGATATCGTTTCTGTCAATTAGACTTCATCAGTTGAGCTCCAAACTAATATGTATGTGTATTTTCCAAAGAGAAAAAAGATACAAGGCCAAAACATTACTCTAAAAGTATAGCCGAAATCCCTCTAAGAGTAACCATTGTAACAAAATGAATATCTTAGCTTTCGAAATGTTTGGAATTTAAATAGCGTTATCAGTGCCAAATATTACTTTAGTATAAGATAAACAGCTGGTACCGAAATACCAGGTACTAGGTTTATGTATACCCTCGGGGACTCAAACGGTCCACCAGCAGTGGCAACGACCTAGTTGTTATAAATATTATAAACATAGTACCAAAGTTATAAAATAAACGCATTAACCTTTAGACTCTACCACAAATTTTAAAATCTTTTCACAAGGATGTCAGTGAACGTACCTGGGCTGGTTGGTGTGATCGTTTTCTATCTGATTATATTGGTGATTGGATTGTTGGCAGGGAGAAAGAAGTCAAGATCTAACTCCTCTGATACACAATTTCTTGCAAACCGAGACTTGGGTTTGTTTGTGTCGAGCCTTACCATAACAGGTAAATACATTACATATTGTATGAATATTGTGCCATTTTTATAGCTTTTGATGTACATGTACAAAGATTTTTTAATGAAAGTGAAATTTTTTCACTTTCTTTTTGATTTAAGGATGACCCATTGCTTGATTACGTCATAGATACATTAGGGGAGATAACTCTTAAAGTACAGCAATTTTGATTTTGTCAGATTACGCTGAAAATAAGTATAAAGAGGTATTTAGATGATATTTGTTTAATGAAAAAATAGCAGTTCTAGGTTTTTTGGTAAGATGAAGTCAACAGTAGATGTTACAGAAAGGTTGTTTGCCATTGTAACAGAATAAAAGCCTGTGATTGGTCAAAATTTTGATATTGTCATATTACGAATTCAATGGGGGATGTTATGAAAGTGTCGATTGCTATGGTAACAAAATAAAGGTCACCGATTGGTCAAAATAAAGATATTTTCAGAATTTGCTCTTCATATCATGTATTGGCAATGTGCCAATACTATTTCTCTAAAAAGGGGATATTACAGTTTAACCTGTCTTAGTGACCCACTGAATTAAGAGACTACCTGTCTTATGTGACCTTAATGCGTGGCTCCCAACAGATATTAATATATATTTTTAACCTGAATTAAGAGACCACCTGTCATTTGTGACCCTTTTTGCTTCTTCCTATAGATGGTCTCTTAAAACAGGTTTGACTTCGCCGTCTATACTGAAAATTAACATGGGTATATATATATTTCTTTTGTTTAATTAACATATAACAAATTGTATTGATAAAAGAAACCTGTCAGACTAGTTTTACACACATTCTTATTTTACCATCGCTCTTTATATTGTGTATTGACACAATTTTTGGGAAAAAACAAGGGGGTGGGGTACTACTAACCCGTATATTCTGAAATCTAATATGAATAGATACTTATTTCCATGGACGTAATAGACATGAAACTTAAAACTTGATGCTTAATATGTATTCGTTTGGTTTTTAATGGTTATCCTACATAAGAATTGATAAACATCCTTCCGTGAAACCCTTGCATGTTACACTGTAAATAAATTAATTCTGAATGATGTTTCTACATAGTTTTAAAATTTTACTTTCAAAATATTTTAAACGAATGAGTGCATCCATGGGTGAATATATTTCAGCTACAAATGTCGGTGGAGGTTATATAAATGGGACAGCAGAAACTATGGGACGGGACGGCCTTGCCTGGACAATCGCACCAATATTTTACAACATCGGCATGCTATTGGGTAACTATAACGAAAAACATGTATATTGAAACAGTATACCGAGAGAATTTCTATATAACATTAAATATATGTTCTGGAACGCATCATTCGGTATTCTATTAGGTAACTGTTCCTATGAAAAGAAAAGGAAAGGCAGTTGCCTAAATAAGATGGATGAACAAGGATTTGAAAAAAAACATTTTATTTATTTGATGACAATAAGGATTGTTTGTAATTATACTTCAGTCTGTAAAAATTAATTTCAATTATCCATTCACACCACATATGTTATGAGCTAAAACGTGAATTTCTTTAGAAATGACCCATTGGCGTCGGAAGCAAATTGAAAGTGGAGGGGCTAAACTAACTTAAAACACACACACGCCAGAAACGTCTGGGGGCTAAGCCCCAATTTTCAACACTTATGTCTATCTTTGTCTATCCTAGACCCCCCCCCCCCCGGTTCCGACGCCTATGTGACCTAATCTGGGATCTCCAGTCCCAAATATCCAACAGCTTTTCTATCCTCTTTAAAGTAAAAGTAAAGTAAAGTTTCCTTGAATGATTTATTTCTGCAAAGTATAAAATACACTCATTCTTATCTTTCAAAATGGTGAAATGACTTGAGATGATAACAGAAATTTTAGATTACAATTTTAAAAACAATTGTATATTTGGACTGACCCTGTTTAGATGGCTCCAGAATGCAATTATATATAGATGTATAACAGGTTACTCCTTCTTATATAAGTTATTTATTTCTGAAGCTAATCTATGCTCGTTCTGTTCTGACGAAACTTTCTGTAAATATTTCGTATGCTTAAAGAGGCATCAGTATTTTTTTTTAAATCTTTTCTTTTTACTACTTAACGTCAAGAATTATTGATGAGATGGTATATTTGATATACAAATGTATGGTATTTGGAAAGAACCAACGTAATCAAAATAACGTCAAGAATTATTGATGAGATGGAATATTTGATATACATATGTATTATATTTGGAAAGAAACTTAAATATTGTGTCCACCTTTTTGTCATTGCTTTAGAAACAATATAATTATTATAAAAGATGAAATTTATTCAGAAAATTCTTTCCAAGATGAAATATACAATCATTTTTCAAATGTATAACATACCTATACAATTGTGTTGCAGTAATGATATGCCTTCTTGATTTGTTCTAGCTGGGTTTATAATTGCTCCAAAGGTGCGCCGCGCAGGTTACGTTACAATTATAGACCCCCTGCAAATTAGATACGGAAAGACAATGGGTGCGGTATTAACCATCAACGAGCTTGTAGCTAATCTGTTTTGGGAAGCATCTATATTAGGAGCACTAGGTAGGTATATTTACTGTATTAAATTCCATTGGCATTTTCCTTTCGAGAAAACCAAACATGGTTGAAATATATAGTGGGTAAAACTTATAGGCGGAAAAAGCTATGTCCGTTTTCATGTTAAAAAGGAACTTTAAGAAAGGTACATTTCAGTCGTTTCGACTACAAGTTTTACTCACCGATTATTTTCTATTTTTTCGTTACCAAATGTCATGTTAAAATGTAAAAAAAAGATTTAATCTACCGAATAACAATATATAAGATACATTTACCTGTAAAATATCTTTATTCACGCGATTTTAACCGGCAAAGCTTTTTCCGGTTCGGCATAGGTTTTTCGGCCTACAAGTTGAAATATATATTTCTTTTGATCACCTTGAATGACTAATATTTAAAAGAATATAATTAAAATTGCACTTTATCTTGATCTCTCTGTGTCGATCTCCTCTCATTCTCTCTGCATATGGAAATGTTCACTCCTGTTTAAATTTCGTCCTTAAGTTAGACTGCAAATTTAAAACAAAATACAAACATGCTACAAATGAGGCTGTAGTAATTTAGGGCGAAATTTAGACGGAGTGAATATGTTTTCTATCGTAAAAGGGCGAAAATAAGCAGAAGCAGAAGTATACTGTAAATTGATCATTATGAGTAAATAAAAATATTTTGTGGAAGACCGAGATGTATTCCATCATCACTTTCTGTCTTAACTGACATTGGATCACCCGCCGTTGCTGTTGTCGTTGTTGTTTTTTATCTATCGGTCGTCCATAGAACGTACAATGGAAGGTAGCCACGCGACAATTTCGTCCGACGCTACATAAAATACATCGACTTCAGACAATATGAATAACTAAAATTCCAATCTTTCGGCATTTTTTCCTCCAAATTCCAGTGCTGTATGCCGTCATATTGCAACTGAAGATCGCACTTTGTATTGAATGGTTATATATTTAGAATAGAATCTAAACTATTTAATTACAAACAGGTATTGCAGTGCCTAGATATCAACCATTTCAACAAAAATTATTGATATCTAGGCACATATGTGTTTCGAGTCCATTCAAATAAAATTATATCTGGTAACTCATCCATATTGACATTAATATCGTCAAAAATGAAAACCTAAAAAAAATCCAAATTGAAGACGTCCAAATTTCGGCAAAACCCGTTACTTTAATTGGAGACAGAACATCACTTAGTCTTACTCTATTTCACTGGGTGAAATGTTGAGTTGCCTTTTCGTTGGCGGTTGTTGAGACGTCTGTACCAATTGTGATGAGGATTCGTTCCTCGTGTATTTCATTTGGACTTGACTGTGGACTCACGGCGGGTGTGACCGATCGGCAGGGGATGCTTACTCCTCCATGGCACCTGATCCCACCTCTTGGTTTCCAGTGGTCCGTGTTTGTCCATTTTTGTCGGATTTGTATCTGTGTCCTGAACATCCTAAAGATTTATACTTTGGTATCTGAAATGTTTTACATCTTAGGTTATGAATTTTTGTCGAAGACTGACAAACAAGACGTCGAAGAACCAAACACTTTGTCGGAATGATTAACATTGCACAATGCTTGATAACAACTTGAAGAAACAATGGAGACATTGTCTATTTCTTTGTTCAGTGACACTGTAGGGAAGCTGGAAATACTACACGACCAATACTTTTTGCTGCCAGTACATTGACCATATTGTTTGCACTGATTCCATGGCTTACTGAAACTCTAATATTTTATATTGACATGTAGCCTGTTACCCCCTTTATGATTTAATATAGACTCGTTGTGTTTGTAAACATATGATCATTTTATCTTGATAGACCTATATATACGTACCCAAGAATATCACATAAACAGTATTTGGAAGATACTGGTTAGTTTCCAGTTAAATGAGGAAAAACAAATGGTAAATTAAGGAATTAATGGAAAATGCTCTAGTTTAGAAAAAGGAGTGCTCGAATAAGAATAAAATAATAGTCACGAATTTCCGAATATATAATTTTCCATTAGCGGTTTTCTGTGCGTGTGAGGTATTCTCCTTTATTGACCATATTGCTAGGCGACATATTTACTCTTAAAATTTCATCCAAATTAAGTAAGGTTTTCTGGGGTAGTTACTGTTTGAAAACATTCTTTTTGTTAAAAAAAATTCAGGTCTTCATTAATCTATACAACTAGTTGTAATAACAATTTTGTTGCTTTAACAAGCACTTTGTAATCCAATTTACTATGTGATCCAGCAAACCGAAACGTGGTTTATTGATGTTTACATCAAAGAAACCATCAAATAATTAATGAAACTGCCATTTTATTTAGAAAGGCATCGTCGCAATCAATGCTGCATTCAAATATTAAGGAGACCCTCTATTACTCGAGATCCTTGTTAAACAATTTATGACTTTCGAACCTCAATTAGCGGTAAAATACCCGAGAAACACCCCTGCACGTGAATGGACTCCTCAATTGACTTGCGTACTAGAACGTTGTTTGTAAACACTCGGTTTCATTACCAAGAATGATAATGAATGCAATTTAGCAATTCTCGATTATACTGTTTGTTGAAATGTAATCAATGGGGGTAAGAGATTATGACTCTCGTTATATTTGATGACTTTATGGATAATGTTCACACACGACGACATTTTTACGAATTATATACAAAAAAAAAAAGAATTAAAAAAAAAGAATAAAACTGAGCAAGTTGACCTACAATTTGAGCGCTTAAGGGGAAATAACTCTAACTGTAAATACTGCTTTTGGTAAACTTTGTATACCGATTGATAGTATCTATTTCAGCTCTTATAAGTACTTTATTTTACATTGTAGGTTCGACCATCTCGCTGATACTAGGTTTGGACGTCAAAATAGCGGTCATAGTCTCCGCCTGTGTAGCATTGGTGTACACGTTCTTTGGTGGTCTATATTCTGTGGCATATACGGACGTCATACAGCTATTTTTCATTGCTATTGGACTTGTAAATACATTTTTATCGTTATAGAAATGACTATAGAGTAACGTCCAAGTTATTCAGTGGCGTAGCGCTGGGTCCAGAAAAGTGGGGGCGGGGCACAACCGTTCAAAATATAGAAAATGGATTACAGGGGCGGAACCAGGAATTTTCAAAGAGAGGGCGTAACTTTAATTAATTAAACTTGTTTATACATTAAGATTTAAACTTAAAATTAAATCTGTTTATGCAATGAATACCTCATCAATAGCAGGGTGATAATTTGAAGTTGTGGTGTAAATAATAATTAAAGTCGCCGAGCGAAGCGAGGCTCGATAATGTTTGGAAATTTGTCTATAATTTGTAGACTTTTTATAGAAAAATGAAACGTTTTACACCTATTTTATCACCTGTAGGCGGCATTCTCTCCCTCATCACTGCACATATATTTCTAAGTGTTGGATTAATTATGAGGCAACATTTCATTAGGAGTAGGGTTTTAGGCATCTTTTAGATAGTTTTTTTTTTTTAATTTGGAATCACTTTTTTCTGCATCCAGACGCGAAAATACGCATATCATTTCCGCTAATAAACCACATTGATGATCCTTCTCAAAAGAAGGTAGGAACAGCAAAAAAATACTAAAATCTGGACAGAATTTTGACCTAGTATCCTCCAGACATTGAATTATGACCTCTTTATCGTTAAAAATATCGTTGATGGATTAATTTGGAAGCCCGATCAGGGATCCTCTAGCTTCCAGACACAAAAATCGCCATTTCCCCGTAGTCCAGGGTATGCTTCCCGGAAATGTTCAATTATTAAAACACAGAGAGTTAATTATCACATTGCGACTCGTTTTTATCCCGGCCAAATATTGCATTGAATTGACATGCGTATCATTTATCAAAAATAAACACTAATGCATGCAGAGCATGATAAGGGAGTCCAGAAAATTTTTGAATTTTAAAAGTTCTGGGAAATTTTTTTTCTGGATTCCAGACGTGTTGATAATGTATTTTAAAAATTGTTATTTGAGAAAGTATGGGGAGGGGGCAGGAAGAGTATATATAATGTAATTGTTTTTGCCGATCGTTGCAAGGCGCGAAAATTTTGGTAAAAGTAAGTTAGGATTCTGTAAATACTTGTGCCCCATCAATTTCAAAAGTGCGGGGCACCCCCTGTCCTACGCACTTGTTATGTCACCTGTCTATAACGCTTCATTTCGAAGCATATAAAGGTAAAACATATTGTCGAAATTCAAGATCCTTTGTTCTCTTTTACACTAGATAGAATGATATTAATTAGAGCAATTGGAATGAATAATATCAATAAACGAATAAACAGAAGTGGCCTTCTTTCTCTACGCCGTTTATTAGTTTCTGTGTTTCCGACTTCGCCTCCAAGGAACAGTTCCATTAGTAGTAATATTGCAAGAAATTATGGGGCTATTCTCTCGTCTGTAATAAACTCCTGGTTTAAGATTAGGAATATAAAAATCATTTCCTTTTGTAAAAGTAACGTTCCAAAACATATCAGTTGCCAAATTGTTATTGCATCTTACACACGAAACATCTAATCTTCTCGGCTTCTATTATGAAACCGGAAGTGACCTAGTCGACGTTCTGTAGAAGTTTTAGTACAAAGCATTCCGGATAAAACTACACGGAACAGAACAATCAACTCAAAAACGGTCTATTATAAGCTGTTTATATGCGGAAATCTTACATACTGATGCTCGATATTTTTTCATAATGGTACACTGCTACTGAGTTTCACTTCAAACAGTAGACGCTACCATTATATCTTGACAGATAGATTCTCAAAACACCCGTATAAGATAAGAACGTGTGTTTCTGATAAAGTAGATCTCTCTCTCTCTCGATCTCTCACACACACACACACACACGCGCGCGCGCACACTGAATGCTTGATTTTTCATAATGCTTCTTCACTCATTCAGTCTAACTCTGTATTTCAGATTCTAGCGTTGCCTTTCATATATACTAACCCCGCAGTTGCCCTCTGGCGAATCAAAGATACGTGGAAAGGCACGGTTCCAGTATATATGACAGGTGTATATCTCGATACCATTATCTTTTGTATCCTTGGTGCAACCACGTGGCAGGTGAGTTGTTTATATCTAAAAATAAAACAACACAACCAATTACCACATCGCTCACCTGAACTGTGTTGGTTTCTTACAAATATGGTTATTGGATGGGAATCTAAATTTTCATTTTCTAAATTAAATTTTCTAAATTATTATAACACTCCTTGGGTGTACGTATTATTGAACAGGACAAGAAAATTATGCAAATGCCCTTTGGTTAACACAATGAATTATTTTATGCTGTTAATAATCAAAGTCTAGTTACAGTAAGTTTGTATTTGGAATTCCTATCTGCTTGAGATATTAGATAACGGTCATTATTCAAATTTATCGTAATAGGTTAAGGGTATAAAATATGGTCATGTAAGATTTGATGGTATTGCTGATAGTCACATCACTAGTTTCAAACGTTTATCCCTAACATCATTCTCAGGTCCATATAAATCTCATATTAATCGGTGTTCACCAATAGAAATTAATGACCTCTCATATATTAGGTTAAAAGGTAAAAGGTCAGATATCTGGAATAACATGAGGAAGATGTAATTAAATCATATTTCAGGTCAAAAGAAAGTCCTTGAACATGAATTGTAATCCCCTTCACGCAAGTTCAGAGCCAAATAAGGTTAAAATTAATTTTTTTTTTTTTATACTAAGCTTCATATTTTTCTATTTTCTCAATTATCTCCCATTGAATATGACACGAACCTTCATTTTAAGAAACTTTAAGTCTTTGCACTGAAGGATAATATGTTCCAACTTTTGTTGGTCCAGTGGATCCGCAGAATCGATATAAAATACTATACATCATATTTCACAATTTCTTCAATTATCTCCCATTTGAAAATACTAGAACCGTCATTTGAACAAGTTTGAATCCCCTTTATCCTAGGATGATTCATGCAAATCCATTTCCATTTCCCATAAGAACAGTTTCGTCCATCTGAAATAGCTGAAATTAAAACACTGGATTTGCAGAAGAAGTTGAAGATGTGATAAGTTAACGAACAGATGGATGTATTGTGTACGTTTGTTTGTTGTTTAATGTCTCACTCAAGAATATTTCACTCATATGGAGACGTCACCAGATGCCGGCGAAGGGCTTAAAATTTTGGCCTATGCTCGGCACTTACGGTCATTGAGCAGTGGGGGTTCGTGCTGACACCTACTGTGACACGGGACCTCGGTTTTTACTGTCTCATCCGAAAGACAGGAAACCAGTCTGTCGCCGGCGGGACTCGAACTCACGACCTCACGATCCAGAGTCGAGCGCTCTACCGACTGAGCCAGGCCGGCCCCCTGTGTACGTAGATAAAGACAACAACATATTTAAAGGGATAATTAGTCCCTTAAATTCCTTCCAAATGTCATCAAAATATCGCTAGTCGTCAACAAACTGTCAATGTAAAACGACCATCCCATTTCTATCTTTAATCTTGATTTTTTTAAATCGAAAAATTTGATTTCGGCAAAATTATTTCATTGCTGTCCCTAATAACAGGTAAAACGCATAAAATGAATTTATCATAGTCAATAAAGGGATAAAAGTCAAATAATTCACTAATATGAATGAAAATGACGAGGTCTGCAAAGACGTAAAAACGCGTCAAAAGTGATTTTTCCAATTTCTACAAAATACAGTTAATTGAATCACACATCCATGTAGATAACCCAACTTCAATACAGTTTTCAATTCATACAACAGTTCTGGAGAAGATATTAAAAGAGGGATACCCTCTGGGACCCTAATTCACCCCATCCTAAATTAACCCCTGAGTCGATGTGGACAAAATACACAAATTTTGTAGAAAACATAGAATTATTGCTTCCTGTATCGTTTCGTCAAAATCACAAAAGTGGTATCGGAGAATTCGAAAATGACAACAGGTGATCAGAAAAGCTAACTAAATTTCTAGGCTTAGGTGAGCTTAGAATGTAACATTTTTAGTTTTGATGTCATAGAACGTCACAGAAACCGCGGTGATAGATGACATCCAAATTCAACAGTTTATGTACAATTTGATAAACGATAACGTATGTAATATTCAGATGTTGCTTAATTCATTTCCAGGCTTATTACCAAAGAGTCTTGGCTTGCAAAACGCCCGAGATTGCAAGGACGTCATCATTCATAGGTGTTATTCTTTCATTGGTACTAGGCGTTCCACCTGCCATGATTGGAATTGCAGGCGCCGCAGCAGGTGAATTCTTGACTTGTTTTTATTTCACATAGAATCATCACCAGCTAACAGTCGCGATGAATTGGCAAATACATACTGTAAACGTGAACATTTCCGCGTGTTTTTAATTTCACGATTTTCTTCCATACGCGTAGGTTTTTTTACGTGATGTCACAACTAACTCTGTGCAGGCCTGATGCTTCCTAGTACAACTGTGGGACTGGTACATTGGGGGTAATTTACACGAAAAACTCTTCATCACGTATTTAGTGTAAATTACCTCACGCGTAAATCTTCTTTTTTACAGTATACTGATGCAACACAGTGTCTTTAAATCGTGACGCTCCCCTTACATAGATTAATCTGTACCAAAACATAGGAATTAGCCGTCCCACACAATTTACCGATAGTCAACCGTTCACTCCTCAATCCCTGTTGTCCAATTTAGACTTAGAATCTATTGTCATAATGCAGGTGTAAACTATTTAATACCGCATATAAAATTACTATCAAATTTGAATTCTTAATCACCTCCTGCACCCCTAAATTCTTATAGTGGACCTAATCCTTTTTTGAAATGGTTGTGGCCAAATGTGGCTACAGGGGTTGATGTGTTAACCGTTGACCAGGTTGAATGTGGCATCCGAAAAAAAAACTTTCAAGCATGTTTATTTATGCAGTACCGGATTTGAATAGTATTGGGTATGACGAGGACCTTGGTTAGAATCCGGATGTCATGTATACAGGTTGAATGTTCATCCAATAAATTAATCTGACTGTAATGATATATTGATGATATATCTAATATACTGATGTGATTTTGATTTTTCTTATACGCCACACTGAACAATTTTTCAGATATATGGTGGCGTCCAGTTTTTAATGGTGGAGGAGAGAATCCGGTTACAATGTATCCGGAAAGAGACTGCCGCCCTTCCCGCAACTAAAGTGGCAAACGTTGTCACAAAAATCAGGTTTCAGCAGGGATCGAACCTGGGCTGAGAGATTGCATGGTTCGAAACGCGATGCTCTTACCATTCGGTCACGAATACCCCCTTATATTCTGAATTCTGTTTGCGTTTACATTGTTCATTTTGTTTTATCGCTACATTGGGGGTATATTCAATGATTTTCATTTGTAATTGGTTTGTTTGTTTGACGTCCCACTCGAGAATATTTCACTCATATGGAGACGTCACCAAATGCCGGTGAAGGGCTTCAAATTTTGGCCTATGCTCGGCACTTACGGCCATTGAGCAGTAGGGTTCTTTAACGTGCCAACACCTACTGTGACACGGGACCTCCAGCTTTTACTGTCTCATCCGAAAGACAGGAAACCAACCTGTCGCCGGCCGGACTCGAACTCACGACCTCACGATCCAGAGTCGAGCGCGCTACCGACTTAGCCAGGCCGGCTCCATTTGTAATTGGTGGCCAGTCTTTAATGGTACCTTAGAAAATCGGGTTACAATATAATATGGGAAAGACCACCGGTCTTCCGGAAGTAAGCGGGTAAACTTTCCAATATGATCAGCTGATTTAAGGTAAAAGACAGCATGTTGAAGCGCAGTGGTCTAAACTTTTAGTCATCGATACTATATTTGTTTATCAAAACGAACAAGAGTGCCAAGGGTAAAGATCAACTGTCCGGAATGGACATCTATGAATAAACAAGTGAGCCATAACTGGCCTTAAGTGTAAAAAATTAATATCAAAACTTTATCTAGTACTAACAATTGCATGGAAAGATTTTTTTTTCAAAACTCTCTTTTTAAAAAGATTCTGTTTTATTGTACTGCAGACTGGAATGCAACATCTTACAATGGTGAACTGCCTTTGTCTAACGATGACTGGACAAATATTCTTCCAATGAGCATGCAGTATTTGTGCCCTGTTGCCGTATCTGTAATCGGACTTGGTGCTGTAAGCGCGGCTGTAATGTCGTCTGCTGACTCCCTTGTTCTGGCGTGTGGAACTGTTATAGCCAAGAATGTGTATCATGTTTTGATAAGACCAAAGGTAAGCTTGTTTTATTAATTTTTTACTTTAAATTAATTTAGATATTGTCATGAACCTTCGGTAACGAATACAGATTTACCAGGATACCAAAGTAATGTATAATATACATTTGCCAAAATGTCCAAGAAACGTTATCACAGATTTGCCAACATAACCGGGTAACGTTAACAAAGATTCACCGAATTTTCAGCTTGCTTTATACATATTTTATTTCAAGATATATTTTGGCGTGAACCTCGGGTAACAAATTTGTCAGAATATTAAGGTAATGCTAAAAAAATGTTTGCCAAAATATCCAAGAAACGTTATCACAAATTTGCTAAAATATCCGGTTAACGTTAACAAAGATTTACCCGGATACGCGAATAACATGTACAAATATTTCACAGGATACCTGAGTGATTGTCAAACATATTTATTTTTTTTCTAATTGAATTATTTGATACTTACTGTTTAGATGAATGCATTTTGAATTTATACATGTATAAGGTATCATATGTTTATGGGTATTACTGAATATATTAAACATATTAATTATATCGACTTTTAACAAAATGAATAACTAAAAACTTTCACATATATCTGCACGAGCTTCTTTAACCCACCAAACCCTGAAAAACAACGGACCCCTCTGTAAATCAATGACTTAGACCAGTCCAATGTATGTGTCTTTAGACTTTAAAAATATTTAAAGAACTGCTGCATCTAAATTCTGTATGCAGTTTCACAAACAATGATTTGTATCATATTTTATGAACAGAGACTTTAGGAAGAAAAGTATAAGAATTGTATGAAATTTCGTTACAGAACACCTGGGAACTTAATCTAGAATCAAACATTTGTGGCCATAAGTATAGGTTATTGAGTGTATATGTTGAAATACTTACGCCCGAGTTCTTGGCGAGGCAAAAGACCTAGTTTGCGAGGTCCTTCATCCGCGCCAAGAATAAGGGTGTAAATATATCAATATATACATTCAATAATCTTTATATTATATATACTTATCAATTAAACAATGGTAAAAATCTAAAATATCGTACTCAAATCACAATGACATAAAAAATAGTGTAACGTGACATTGTCATACCGTGTATGAATATATTAACATAAAAGTAGTCCCGGAACATAAACAGTGGGTCGGGCGTATAATTATGGTAGGTTATTGCACCTTTCCATCTAATTTTAAGAAAATGGAAAACGCAAGCAGGATAAATTATAATGCCCAGATCTAAATACAACGAAAATACCCGTATGATATTTACTGGAATAGGTGCATTGTTTTTATTGCAGGCTTCTGAGAGAGAAATTGTGTGGGTTTCAAGGATATCAATTATTGTAATTGGCGTTATCGGAACCGTCATTGCCTTAACTGTCAGGAGTGTGTATGGATTATTTCTACTATGTGGTGATGTGATGTATGTTGCCCAGTTTCCGCAAATCGCCTGTGCACTCTGGTCACCTTTTGCTAATGCTTATGGTAGTATTTGTGGTCTGATTGGCGCCATACTTCTTCGGTTCCTAGGTGGAGAACCTCTTTTGAATCTTTCCGCGTATATAGAGTATCCATTCTATGACAGAGTACAAGACATCCAGCTCTTTCCATACAAAACATTTTCTATGCTGTGTTCAATAATCTTAATAATCTCCGTGTCCTTCTTGGCCAATCTTGCGTTTAAACGGAAGGTCATTCCATTAAAATATGATGTGTTTAAATGTTTTCAAGAGCCTGTTGTCAGTGAAGGGAAGTCAGAGACATGTTACTCTATTTCAACAAGTTTATAAACAAACTGAATTATACAGTTCAGGCGCCCGTGTTATCTAGAAGTCGTGAGTCTTAAATTATTTGATCTAGAGTGAAAACTTTTTATCGATGCGACTCTAAGTCAAATCTTACGGTATTTTGGCATATTTTCAAATAAGTTCATGAAAAATTTATGAATACTTTTACCTGTTACCTGTTACATTTAAAAGATAAATTATGACACATGCAAAAATAACTTAGACCTGCGCAAGGCCTCTTGGAAGTTATAAAGATCTGGGCCTGGCACCATAAAACTTAAAAATTACTTAAGTCTAAAAACTCAACTTTGGCTAATCCTGAAATCTGATCGGCTGAGCAAGTAAATTATCAAGTTTTATGGTGCCAGGCCCTGAGCTGATTTGGTCGTAAGTCACAAGTCCTATTTCTTAGTAAAAACTGTCGCAGATCATAAGTGTGATCCTAAGGCAAAGTTTAAGACTTCGGACCTTTCGTAAAACGGGCCCCTGAGGTCATCGACACCAATTTATAAATAATCTGAAAATTAAAAGGAAGAAAAAGAAAAGAAAAATTCGTTTTTCCTACAAAGTAAAAAAAATCTTACATTCATACATATTTTGTGAAAATAAGGTCAGTTCCAGTACAAATAGTAAGGTCGAATCAATCATTTGCAAACGAATAATTGCCAGACTGGGTTCTCAAGCAATTTTCACAAAATATATACGAATTAAATGTCTGTGTACGTCTATTTTTGTTATTTTACATCAATCTAAAAAGAAAAAAAAAGAAAACGCACCAAATGCCTCTTCAAGGTGAAGGTGATATTTAACTTGCATACAATTACAGTGTATGTCTGTTGGAAAAAAAGAAAGGAACTTTTTTGGAAAAAAACACCTAATGACTCTTTAAAGTGACTGTGATAATTAACAGTTAAAATTGCATATAATTACAAAGTATGTCTGTCGATAGTATGTATTAATATTGATTCATCAGATTTATTCACTCAGATTGTTTTAAGCAATGTAAATCATGGTGTTGTTTACTAATATTATGTAGATTACGGTAGTGAGATAAATATAATAAACAGTGTATATAACAATTTTGCTTTGATATTTTCGTACAATCGCCATTCATTGTTTTTTAGATACCCTGCAATCATCATGAAATTTAAAATTTTGTCAGTGCCTATCCACGTGTCAAGATAGACGTGGTTCGTTCAAGAACATTTCGCTCAAGTGCATAGCTCGGGTCAGTATTTGTGAAACTTCACCTGCATGTGATGGCGTCTCAATATAAATGATAGATGCGGAATGGCGGACAAAGAAATGATATTAAATAAGAATTATAAGACATTAAACAAACGTAAATGGAGATAAAATAAGTCAAAAATGTAACATTTGTACATGATCATGGTTTTATGACTTTGAGGTGTCTTCGTGGTCAAGGCATCACGCTTTAAATCACGGAATCACTCATCTTTTTCTCAACGTGGGTGCGTATCCCGCTGGAACTAAAGCTGATTTTGGGGGGATGATTGTTAGTTTTCTTGCGGAAGGCCTGTGGTCTCGTCCTGTAACCAAGCCCTCTCCTCCACCATTGATATCTGCTGCCTCCATACACTTGAAGAATGCTCAGTAAGCACAGATTAAACAACAATATGACTCCAAAATGCTACTAACTACTTGTACTAGCAAGCACAGATACACGTTGTGTCTGACTTAATCATATTGAACTGGATGATCGTACATATGTAACATAATATATGCGGTCATTGCTAATACACATCACTCTAAATGATCAGTTATCTTGGAAACAAAATTATTTTGACACGAAAGGTCGATGGTCTCAAAAACACAGAAAATAAATTAGATGTCATTGTAATGATAAATGGTTCCATTTGTCACTTGGTTAATCAAAAATGTACAGAACAAACTTCTGTCAGCAAATAAATGTGTCGCTCAAATGTAGATATGAATGATAATTGTTGTTGACTTTTCAAAAAAACAAACTGATAAAAAAAGAATAGTTAATCCTTCTTCGATACTGATATTCATACACACAGGAATATATGGATATGCAGTTATAACCGCATCTCATTTTTGAATGATGCAAATAACTTATAATTGCTTAAAATTTTAAATCTAGGTAGAGAAACGGTTAAAATGGAGATTTTTAAGTTTTGATATCCTTGATTTCCTACAACTTCATACAAATACATTCCCCTCGGAATCGGTTTTCCGCGAGATTCATCCTGCATGGTTCCGAAATGTCAGCTACCAATACGAACTAAATTATATCATTCTCAACAGATGCCGTATCGTCGAAATCACAATGAGTCGTTTTCAATGCGCGAATTTAACCCTACAGATCATGATAGACTGGTCTAAACAACAGAAAAGAGCATACCATCAAAATACATAGGGATGAAAGAGTTAAAAAAAGAAATACGAGAAAGCAAACAGCAACTCTCTATTCATACTTCACACACCAGTCATTGGAAAAATGTGTGACTATGACAAGTATCGTAACTGTGCGTTACTGACGTTATATAATCTTATTTGAACTCAAAACGTTGATGACGCTATATACTCTTATTTGGACGCAAACGTTGATGACGCTATATAATATCGTACGCAAAATTCATAACATATTACCTTTTTTACTTTGTGTTAGACTCTTACTGATTGGGAGGTTTTCACGTCATATTTCACTCATTGCGTCTTTGATTGTTGTAGCTATCTGCAAGGGAAGTGCCACAAATTTTAACCCAGTGATATACCTCGGCACCATGAAGATTTAAAGTCCCTCCGAAAGATACGTGACCATTTTGTTTGGCGGGATAATATTTACATTCCTGTTGGATACCGCTCCCGGTATTATGCGCTCTGTGTTTTAATGGCGAATGTTCTTATCGACTGAAGAAGCGCGAACCGTTTCACTACCTATATATTATATTTCTCGACTAAAATTTTTATTTTGCACTGCAAATAAATGAGTCGTTATCTTCCCCTCACTAGGATCACTCGCACTTCCTTACCTCGAAAGAAGGAGAGAATCGGAAACGTGGATGGCTTGAATTGGAAAGAAACTAATTATGTAGACAAGGATATGACAAGCTATTCGTATCACAAATAAGTCATTTACAGTCAGTAATATTCCGACTATTCCTATTTACATATTTTAACATGTCAACTGTTCCAATGCAATGCTACTTTACCAAACGGCAGGTCAATGTCACTCTCAGGTTTATAAAATCTGGGTCAAATAAGAACCATGTGCAAAATATGCAATACAAATGTAATGAAGTTTCATCTATTTAAAGATCGTATCACTATATTCTTATATTTCAAAATCCCATTTCATGAACTGAAAGTGGTTATACAAGATAGCGAATTGATTGTGGTCGCGAAAATGTTTGAAATAAAGAAAACTTGAACTAGAATGTTCGCTAAGTATAACTGATTTAAAGGCATAAAAGCTGTCAAAATGGATTTTTTGCATTCAAAGTTTCAAATATTCGACGTTTTTTTACCAATAAAATGTTTTAAAAAAATCCCATGTTGAAAAGAAATCGAAAATGAATAATGGCCAAGTAAAAATTTGTTTTCTTACATGGACGACAGCAATATGAATCGTCGACATATTTCATTTATTCTATAGAATAGTGTAGATTACATTTCCATATTCTTTTATCAAATTATTTCATTTTTACTACTAAGCGCAGTGCTTATATTCCATGATTGTAATCTGTTTTCATTTTCTCAACAATATAAGTGTAATAAAAAGAAACATACCCATAACAAGTGTCATGTTCTTTACTTCACCAATCGTACTTACATTTATAGACATAACAGTTATGTACATATCACAGATACCAAAGTATAAATCTGCAAGACAGCCAGGATACAATATACAAATCTGGTGAATATTGGACAAACACAGACCTCTGGAATTCAGAGTTGGGGTCAGATGCCATGGAGGAGTAATAATCCCTTGTTGACCCGTCACAGCCGATGTGAGTCCACAGTCAAATTCAAATATAATAAGTAAATAAATCCTCGTCATAACCGATACGGACGACTCAACAACGGCTATCGAACAGGTAAATCAACATTTCATTTAGTGAAACACACAACATGTAATTGCAAACAAGATCATTATACCAACCGCAAAATTTGCGGAACGTTAGCTTCGATCGCGATTTCCGACATCTTTATATCGTATAAATCGGATGCCAGTACGATACAATATAGTGAAGAAAGTTATTGTTTGTATATTTCTAAATCTGAACTTTGGATTTGAAAAAAAAAGCTTACACAATGATTCTTTTTTTCAAAATGAATGATTTTATTATATCTATTGTCAAAATCAAATGTTTTACAAACTATTATTAAAAACCTAGAGTTAGAATCTCGAAACCTACGTATTGTAATTTCAAATATAAAATAGATGCCTTAATATTTTGAAAACATTATTGTATATGGATATTAAATATGTGAATTAAACAATTACACATGTATTTATACTCCTTTTTTGCAATAATATATGGATGAATTGTACTTGATTTCAGAGCTGCAGATACATGCGTGACTACGTAAACCCCTTGTCACTCGTCCCGGTGGGACACGGTGAGTGGTGAATATACATATTGTACTCTAAATCATCAACCGAACTATTGAATCCAGTGCATTTGTTATCCTTTAATTCCCAAGTTCACAACGTGTTGTCAGGTTTTCAGTCAGCAGACTTCAATTTTGTACATGTAAATCTTTCCTAAAGAATTTGGCTGACTTCAAATAAATTTACATACAAAATAAACTTGACAGGAGATAAAAAGTAAAAACCTCGCTGTTTTGATACTCGTAATATATATTAACTCACTCATCCCTAAAGACACATTTTGGACTAGTGTAAGTCATTGATTTACAGAAGAGTCCATTGTTTGTCAGGGATTGATGAGTTAAGGAAATGTCAAATCAAACCTACTTTGACCGTCGTTAACCTGCACGTGTAGCCTAAATGTTGCGCACATGCTTCTTCTTACATAAAGTGAGAAATGTGTTATGTTAATGCATTTCTTAATGTGTCAGTCGACGAATAATAAAACCAGAGTGACGTCATTCAGTTGATTAAAAACATCAAATTATACGCGATGGTATAGCACTACAGACAATTAGATTCTATAAAACGTCTGACTACCTACAATGGCGTCACTGACACTTCCTGGGAAATTTAATTATAGTGTTATTAATTTGTTATCGAAATATTTTTTTAGATATTTTAAAAAAACTGAAATGTACAAAATGATATAAAGTCTGGACGATCGGGGCAAGACAAATGTCTTCGTGTATTATAAAATGTACTTTGTTTAATACATAAATTAGCTTAGATTTCATATAGCATAATAAGTAAAAACAAGACGTTATTAATATGACATGTCAAAGTCATCATCGCCATACTGAATATATTGTTGCAACTGCTGGTGGACCGTTTGAGTCCCCGAGGGTATACATAAACCTAGTACCTGGTATTTCGGTACCAGTTGTTCATCTTATACTAAAGGCATATTTGGTACTGTTGACACCATTTCAATTCGAAAATTTTCTAAAGCTAAGATAGTCATTTTTTTTTTACAGTGGTTACTCTTAGACGGATTTAGGCTATACTTTTAGATATATTATTTGGCCCTGTATGACACCACTTTATCTTTAGAAAAACACATACTTTTCAAATTGGAGCTCAACTGATGACATCTTATTGACGGAAACGGTATCGTCTTGAGCATTATAACTTTGGTATTATGTTTATAATATTGCTAACTTTTAAATTTTAAATTAAAAGGTGCGCTCACTTTTTAAATATCAAAGTCAGCAAATGACAATGTTAATATGATGATAATTATGCATGTATGCTATGACCCGTCATTTGACGTGTCAAGGGTTTTTGGAAAGGTGTAACAGACTGATCATATAAACTTTTAACGAATTGTAGGGGAATAATTAAGGTATTCTATGATTTCTTGGGCTTGGCAACATTGCTATCGCCTCGTTTTATATGACAGGGTTATCATAGAAACTTTAACGTAACTTTACATTTAACACTTTAACTGCTGGAGAGTGTTTTATATATTCTAGGATTTTCTGGGTATGGAATTGCCAAAATCTCCGGGAGATCATAACGTATCGCTAGGGAATAATTTAAATATTCTAGGTTTCCTTAGGCTTTACGGCATTGCTATCTCCGGGTTTTATATGTCAGGGTTATCAGAACAACATTAACGTATTGCTAAAAGGTAAATTAGATATTCTAGATTCCTTTGGCTTTGTTATTGCCATCTCTGGGCAGAGTGCAATAAGGTTCTCGTAGGAACTTAAACGTATTGTAGGGAAAAGTTTTATATTCTTGACTTTCCTGGGTTTAACAGTCGGCCTGGCTCAGTCGGTAGCGCGCTGGACTCTTGATCGTGAGTTCGAGTCCAGACGACGGCAGGTTGGTTTCCTGTCCTACGAATAAGGCAGTAAAAACGAGGTCCCGTGTCACAGTGGGTGTCGGAACGTTAAAGAACCTTCACTGCTCAATGGCCGTAAGTGCCGAGCATTGACCAAATTTGAAGCACTTTACCGGCATTTGGTGACGTCTCCATATGAGTGAACGATTCTTGAGTTAGACGTTAAACAACAATACAACAACAACAACGAAACTCCTGGTTTTGACATTGCTATTTCCTGGTCTAGTCATGAATACTACCTTACATCTAATATCTTATTATGAACACTGTCTCCAATCTAATTATGAATACTACCTCCCATCTAATTAAGAACACTACCTCCCATCTAATTACAAACACTACCTTACATCTACTATATAATTACGAACACTGTATCCCATATAATCATGAGGACTACCTCAAACTAATTATGAACATTATCTCACATCTACTGTATAATTACGAACACTCTCTCATCTAATTATGGGCATTACCTCACATCTAATTATGGACACTAACACACATCTAATTATGAACACTACCTCACATCTACTATATAATTATGAACACTACATCTCATTTATTTATGGACACTACCTCCCATCTAATTTCGAACATTACCTCCCATCTGATTACAAACATTACCTCACATTCTAATTACGAACACTACCTCACATCTTATTATGGACACTACCAAACATAATTATGAGCACTACCTCACATTTACTATATAATTACGAACACTACCTCACATCTTATTATGGACACTACCTCCCATCTAATTACGAACTTTACCTCCCGTCTAATTACAAAATTACTTCCCATCTAATTACAAACATTACCTCCCATCTAATTACAAACAATACCTCACATCTAATTACGAACACTACCTCTAATTATGACTATCGTTTCACATCTAATTATGAACATTTTCTCACACCTACTTATGAGAATTACCTCACATATAGTATCTAATTATGAACTCTGCCTCAGAGTATCATAGTATTTACTCCACCTCAAAGTATCTAATAAGAACACTACCTCACAGTATCTAATTATGAATACTACTTCAGATATAGTACCTTATGATGAACACTACCTCACAAATAGTATCTAATAATGAACATTACCTCAGATATAGAACCTAATGGTTAACACTACCTCACAGTATCTAATTATGAAAAGTACCTCAGATATAGTACCAAATTATAAACACTTCCTCACATATAGTATCTTATGAAAAACACTACCTCACAGTATCTAATGATGAACACTACCTCACAGTATATAATGATAAACACTACCTCACATACAGTATCGAATTATGAACACTACTTCAGATATCGTATATTATTATGAACACTGCCTGACATGTAGAATCTAATGATGAACCATACCTCACATATGGTATCTAATTATGAACACTACCTCACAGTATGTAATCATGAACACTACCTTACAGTATCTAATTATGAACAGTACCTTACAGTATCTAATCATGAACAGTACCTCACATAAAGTATTTAATGATGAACACTACCTCACATGTAGTATCTAATTATTAACGGTGCCACATATATAGTATCTAATTATGTACACTACCTCACATATAAGTTTTCTAATTATGAACACTACCTCACAGTATCTGATTATGAGCACTACCTCACATATATCTAATTATGAACACTACCTCAGAAAAAGTATCTTATTATGAACACTACCTCACATATAGTATCTAATGATGAACACAATCTCACATATAATTCCTCTAATTATGAACACTACCTCACAGTAACTAATTATGAACACTACCTCACGGTATCTTATTATGAACACTACCTCACGGTATCTAATTATGAACACTACCTCACGGTATCTTATTATGAACACTACCTCACGGTATCTTATGATGATCACTATCCCACAGTATCTAATTATGAATACTACCTCAGATATAGTATATCTAATTATGAACACCACCTCACATCTAATTATGAAGACTACCTCTCTAGTCTTCCTCTTCGTTTTTTTTGCCCCAAATTGTTTTAACCGCAGTCATGTCAATGTTCATTTCATATCCGTATAAAGCATTAAAACTGAATTCTACTAATTACTATATAATATATTTAAAGATGATGTACACTGAAACAAAACATATCTGTCAAACTTCTTATTCAGTCAGTTAATTTTTTCTGTTTAATATGACAAATGCAAACGTGTGAAATTAATTTTGCCATACAATGTGAGTATATGTCGTAAAGAATGTATATCATGTAATACATCGCTTGTGGTGTGAATAAAATTTCTACCACGTGTAAGCCTTGATGAATACCTGTAAACCGTCTTGAGAGAATGGACACGTTTAGGATAAGCACGTGTAGTGAGAAGTGCGGAGCACAATGTGTTGGCCAGTATTTCAGATATGCTGTCTGTAAAAGAAATTTCAAATTTCAAATCAGAAATTTCAGCACAACTTTAATTTGCTGTCATTTATATCTTCGTACATACAAAGTCAACAAATCTTTCGATGCGTAATAAGACTGACAACAACGTTGGTCATAAATCACGTTATAAAGCGTGATAACTAATCACATAAACAAGGTCAAGGTCATTTATTTTCCAGAACCCGTACAAGACTTGTAGTTGTAGGACATGATAATTAACATATACGCGTATGTACATATATATAATATATACAACAATATATATGACATGAATATTATCCAATATATTCTACAGCATAGTATTAATATGGAATAGATTCCAGAGTGCAGTTCTGTGGAAAGTGGTGAAATCAACGTGAAGAATTTTTGGCCTAGATTCCTACATGTATAATACGGACACAATATACCAAAAACACACTCGTGATACCAGTTTGATCAATATACAGCGTTTATAGGAAAAGAATACGATAAAAATACTGAATTGATTATTTTTTACTTACAGTTAAATGTAGCTGAATATATGCGTGCAATCGTAAGCGTCTATAAATTGGTGTAAATACATGTATTATAAACATAATAGTAATACCAAAGTTATAATGCTCAAGACGATCGTTTCTGTCAATTACACTTCATCAGTTGAGCTCCAATTTAAATAGATTTTCTAAAGTGAAAGTGGTATCAGACAAGGCCAAATAGTAAATCTAAACGTATTGCCAAAATCCGTCTAAGAATATCCACTGTGAAAAGATGGCTATCCTAGCTTTGGGAGATTTTAGAAATTTAAATATGCTATCATTGCCAAATATCATTTTAGTAAAAGATTATCAGCTCGTACCGACATATCAGGTACTAGGTTTATGTATGTCCCCTCGGGGACTCCAACGGTCCACCAGTAGTAGCAACGACCTAGTGGTTATAAATGTTATAAACAGAATACCAAAGTTGTCAATTAGACTTCGTCACACACACACACGTGCGTAGGGTATATGAAAATGTTGACGCAGTAATAGACCAATTCAAATATCACTGAAATGACATTGCACTTCGTGTTTACATTTATAAACCGACCTTGAATATATATATATATATATATATATATATATATATATATATATATATATATAAATATATATATATATATATATATATATATATATCAGTATCTCGGACAAAGTTCTAAAATTGACAACTCCATACCATTCAAATTGAAAATATTATTTCATCCTTTCCGTTCTATATTTGTAGGGCGCACGTGTCTGGTCTGTTGAATTAAAATAAAATAGATTTCATGTTTGTTCACTTTGTATATGTTGACGTATATAGATAAGAATGTATAGAACAGATCGCAGTCTCAGCTACGTTGTTTGGGACAGCAGATTTTATGCTTTTTTTCAATTTACATTCTACTTTAGAAATAATGTACACAATAGTTCAGATACAAAGGTTTACTCGCCTAAAGACTACCTCGCATTTCAGACCATCTCGCATCACACCTCGCAATTAAGACCACAAGTAGTCAGTCTCATATTTTTCTCAACAAATACTAAATAAGCTCAAAGCCTAACCATGAGAGACCACCTTGCTTATCAGACCAGTTTGAGCCAGTAAGATAGGCCGTATTATTTAGCAAGGTTACACTGTGAAGTTGATCAAATTCTTAATCCCGCCCCCACCCGTTTCTGCGTCTGTTTGTTATTTTACACCCTGTCAATACTTTTCAATCGTATGGAGTATCATTAGTTAAGGCGAAGTGTCACAAATTTTGACTTTTGTCACGGACTTATAATGCCAGTGCAGGGAAGGGGTCGTCATCGTGCCACGCATGTCGCGATGCAGGACTTCCGTTTAAATTGATATTTCTTCTTGTGAGCATGTATGTTTAAGTTAGGCTATAAAAGTACATGTCATTCCAAGCATATATAAATTTCTTTTACAATCCGATTATATTTTTTTTTAAATCTAACTTGCATTTTTCATTTTAGTTTTTCTTTCGCTTGAAAGAAATTACTCATACAACCTATATCATTCGATTTCTCATCGAAAAATAGACCACGCCATCAACGACAACGTGTCTCGAAATCTGATTACTATATGTCAATCACACTAGGCTAAATATGAGGCCCGACCTGGGGGGGGAGGACAAATTACTAATAAATTACTAATATACATACTTACTATGAGTTCTCTGATCTATTATGTTATTCACTTTTTAATATACCAGGGATTTTATCAAAAAATGAAAACATGTTATCATTATTTACTTTTTGATAAAACCCCTGGTTAAATAAAAAAAAGTGCATATAAATGAGATCATTGGTTTCACTTTGTTTTGGAAAATCTATTTTAATTTTATTCCAGAACAAATCGAATTATATTGCTTATTTCCTGGGTATATATTATAGACACTAGCTGTCCGTTGAATCACATGTGAGGTGACAAACCGGCAATTGTACCCTGGTATAATTATATTCAGCCAAACATTATTATACATGTACACGTATACAGTGAAACTTCGCCTATAATTTGGACCACCTCGCTTAGGAGGACACCTTGCATTAAACTTGATTCAATATTCAGTCTCTTAAATATTTCTTAACAAATACTAAATTTGTCCAGACCTTTAATTTAAAGACCACCTCGCTAATCAGATCAATTTGGGCCACTTATTTGGAGAGTCTGTTATAACTAATCGAGGTTTCACACACACACACACACCATATATAAAGTGACCTAGTTTTCATATTATTTTGTTTTTACCTACTTTGTAACATGTAAAATGTAAGTCACTTGTGTACCCCTATGGACAACAACAACTCGGATCAATAACCTAATAATCTATGTTTACATGGAAAAAATCTTGAGAGCTGTGTCAATATTTCATCAGGAGCGGATCTATGGGTAATTGATCAATGTGAACTGTAGGACCCCAACTCGCCAAATTTACTCAAGCTATTTGAAACATTTATTTACTGATTATTTTGACGATATTGTCGTTTGTGAAACTTCTGGACCTCACACAAAATTACTAGGAAACACATTTTATTATTCTTAAAATATTCACAAAATAAATAGTATGTATGCTTTGTTTTATAAACATTAAAAAAAAGAAACCGACTTGAGTATCGTAGTAAATTTGATATGAATTAACAAACAAGAGCCACAACAGGAACGATACTTCCAAAGTGTTTACCCCTCCATGTAGTTAGGTTCAAGTTCAAAGAACTTGTGTTCAGTTATATATTGTAACATTTATAAATAAAAATCGTGAATCATAAGCCTACTGCATCTGCTGTTTTCTCTATTCGTCAGCGCAATCAATGTGGGAAACAGATTTTACATACAAGATGTCGAAAGATAGTGTCATATATTTTCCGTTGTCTCAAATATTTCATATAGATTTTGAAACTGTACGAGAACCCTTCATTGTCTGTTATATCAATCTAAATGATATTAAATGCAAGTAAATAAAAATAAGCAAAATGACGGGAAAATCACAATGAAGTTAAATACAAAACGAAAGATACTATTTAGTCTTATCTACCTGACTGTGGATCTGTCTATCTATCTAACTAACCAACTATTATCTATAACTTATCTTTGTATCTACCCATGCATATACATGCAATTGTTAGAGAGAGAGAGTGAGAGAGAGAGTTAGTGCACAGTATCTAATCATGAACAGTACCTCACATAAAGTATTTAATGATGAACACTACCTCACATGTAGTATCTAATTATTAACGGTGCCACATATATAGTATCTAATTATGTACACTACCTCATAGTATCTAATTATGAACACAACCTCACATATAAGTTTTGTAATTATGAACACTACCTCACATATATCTAATTATGAACACTACCTCAGAAAAAGTATCTTATTATGAACACTACCTCACATATAGTATCTAATGATGAACACAATCTCACATATAATTCCTCTAATTATGAACACTACCTCACAGTAACTAATTATGAACACTACCTCACGGTATCTAATTATAAACACTACCTCACAGTAACTAATTATGAACACTACCTCACGGTATCTTATTATGAACACTACCTCACGGTATCTTATGATGATCACTATCCCACAGTATCTAATTATGAATACTACCTCAGATATAGTATATCTAATTATGAACACCACCTCACATCTAATTATGAAGAGTACCTCTCTAGTCTTCCTCTTCGTTTTTTGCCCCAAATTGTTTTAACCGCAGTCATGTCAATGTTCATTTCATATCCGTATAAAGCATTAAAACTGAATTCTACTAATTACTATATAATATATTTAAAGATGATGTACACTGAAACAAAACATATCTGTCAAACTTCTTATTCAGTCAGTTAATTAATTTTTTCTGTTTAATATGACAAATGCAAACGTGTGAAATTAATTTTGCCATACAATGTGAGTATATGTCGTAAAGAATGTATATCATGTAATACATCGCTTGTGGTGTGAATAAAATTACAACCACGTGTAAGCCTAGATGGACACGTTTAGGATAAGCACGTGTAGTGAGAAGTGCGGAGCACAATTGTGTTGGCCAGTATTTCAGATATGCTGTCTGTAAAAGAAATTTCAAATTTCAAATCAGCACAACTTTAATTTGCTGTCATTTATATCTTCGTACATACAAAGTCAACAAATCTTCCGATGCGTAATAAGACTGACAACAACGTTGGTCATAAATCACGTTATAAAGCGTGATAACTAGTCACATAAACAAGGTCAAGGTCATTTATTTTCCAGAACCCGTACAAGACTTGTAGTTGTAGGACATGATAATTAACATATACGCGTATGTACATATATATAATATATACAACAATATATATGACATGAATATTATCCAATATATTCTACAGCATAGTATTAATATGGAATAGATTCCAGAGTGCAGTTCTGTGGAAAGTGGTGAAATCAACGTGAAGAATTTTTGGCCTAGATTCCTACATGTATAATACGGACACAATATACCAAAAACACACTCGTGATACCAGTTTGATCAATATACAGCGTTTATAGGAAAAGAATACGATAAAAATACTGAATATATTATCCTTTACTTATAGTTAAATGCAGCTGAATATATGCGTGCAACCGTAAGCATCTATAAATTTGGTGTAAATACATGTATTATAAACATAATAGTAATACCAAAGTTATAATGCTCAAGACGATCGTTTCTGTCAATTACACTTCATCAGTTGAGCTCCAATTTTAAATAGATTTTCTAAAGTGAAAGTGGTATAACAAGGCTAAATAGTAAATCTAAACGTATTGCCAAAATCCGTCTAAGAGTATCCACTGTAAAAAGATGGCTATCCTAGCTTTGGGAGATTTTAGAAATTTAAATATGCTATCATTGCCAAATATCATTTTAGTAAAAGATTATCAGCTCGTACCGAAATACCAGGTACTAGGTTTATGTATGTACCCTCGGGGACTCCAATGGTCCACCAGTAATAGCAACAACCTAGTGGTTATAAATGTTATAAACATAATACCAAAGTTATATAAATGCTCAAGACAATCGTTTCTGTCAATTAGACTTCGTCAAACACACACACACACACACACACACGTGCGTAGGGTATTTAAAAATGAAGGAATGGAATGAAGAATAGACCAATTCACATATCACTGAAATGACATTGCACTTCGTGTTTACATTTATAAACCGACCTTGAATATATATATATATATATAATATATATATATATATATATATATATATATATATATATATATATATATATATATATATATATATCAGTATCTCGGACAAAGTTCTGAAATTGACAACTCCATAATATTCAAATTGAAAATATTTTTTCATCCTTTCCATTCTATATTTGTAGGGCGAACATGACTGGTCTGTTGAATTAAAATAAAATAGTTTTTGTATATGTTGACGTATATAGATAAGAATGTATAGAACAGATCGCAGTCTCAGCTACGTTGTTTGGGACAGCAGAGATTTTATGCTTTTTTTCAATTTACATTCTACTTTAGAAATAATGTACACAATAGTTTCAGATACCAAAGGTTTACTCGCCTAAAGACTACCTCGCATTTCAGACCATCTCGCATCACACCTCGCAATTAAGACCACAAGTAGTCAGTCTCATATTTTTCTCAACAAATACTAAATAAGCTCAAAGCCTCACCATGAGAGACCACCTTGCTTATCAGACCAGTTTGAGCCAGTAAGATAGGCCGTATTATTTAGCAAGGTTACACTGTGAAGTTGATCAAATTCTTAATCCCGCCCCCACCCGTTTCTGCGTCTGTTTGTTATTTTACACCCTGTCAATACTTTTCAATCGTATGGAGTATCATTAGTTAAGGCGAAGTGTCACAAATTTTGACTTTTGTCACGGACTTATAATGCCAGTGCAGGGAAGGGGTCGTCATCGTGCCACGCATGTCGCGATGCAGGACTTCCGTTTAAATTGATATTTGAAATCGAAATTTTCTTCTTGTGAGCATGTATGTTTAAGTTAGGCTATAAAAGTACATGTCATTCCAAGCATATATAAATTTCTTTTACAATCCGATTATATTTTTTTTTAAATCTAACTTGCTTTTTTCATTTTAGTTTTTCTTTCGCTTGAAAGAAATTACTCATACAACCTATATCATTCGATTTCTCATCGAAAAATAGATCACGCCATCAACGACAACGTGTCTCGAAATCTGATTACTATATGTCAATCACACTAGGCTAAATATGAGGCCCGACCTGGGGGGGAAGGACAAATTATTAATAAATTACTAATATACATACTTACTATGAGTTCTCTGATCTATTATGTTATTCACTTTTTGATATACCAGGGATTTTATCAAAAAATGAAAACATGTTATCATTATTTCACTTTTTGATAAAACCCCTGGTTAAATAAAAAAAAGTGCATATAAATGAGATCATTGGTTTCACTTTGTTTTGGAAAATCTATTTTAATTTATTCCAGAACAAATCGAATTATATTGCTTATTTCCTGGGTATATATAGACACTAGCTGTCCGTTGAATCACATGTGAGGTGACAAACCGGCAATTGTACCCTGGTATAATTATATTCAGCCAAACATTATTATACATGTACACGTATACAGTGAAACTTCGCCTATAATTTGGACCACCTCGCTTAGGAGGACACCTTGCATTAAACTTGATTCAATTAAGACAATGAATATTCAGTCTCTTAAACATTTCTTAACAAATACTAAATTTGTCCAGACCTTTAATTTAAAGACCACCTCGCTAATCAGATCAATTTGGGCCACTTATTTGGAGAGTCTGTTATAACTAATCGAGGTTTCACACACACACACACACACACACACACCATATATAAAGTGACCTAGTTTTCATATTATCTTGTTTTTACCTACTTTGTAACATGTAAAATGTAAGTCACTTGTGTACCCCTATGGACAACAACAACTCGGATCAATAACCTAATAATCTATGTTTACATGGAAAAAATCTTGAGAGCTGTGTCAATATTTCATCAGGAGCGGATCTATGGGTAATTGATCAATGTGAACTGTAGGACCCCAACTCGCCAAATTTACTCAAGCTATTTGAAACATTTATTTTACTGATTATTTTGACGATATTGTCGTTTGTGAAACTTCTGGATCTCACAAAATTACTAGGAAACACATTTATTATTCTTAAAATATTCACAAAATAAATAGTATGTATGCTTTGTTTTATAAACATTAAAAAAAGAAACCGACTTGAGTATCGTAGTAAATTTGATATGAATTAACAAACGAACGATACTTCCAAAGTGTTTACCCCTCCATGTAGTTAGGTTCAAGTTCAAAGAACTTGTGTTCAGTTATATATTGTAACATTTATAAATAAAAATCGTGAATCATAAGCCTACTGCATCTGCTGTTTTCTCTATTCGTCAGCGCAATCAATGTGGGAAACAGATTTTACATACAAGATGTCGAAAGATAGTGTCATATATTTTCCGTTGTCTCAAATATTTCATATAGATTTTGAAACTGTACGAGAACCCTTCATTGTCTGTTATATCAATCTAAATGATATTAAATGCAAGTAAATAAAAATAAGCAAAATGACGGGAAAATCACAATGAAGTTAAATACAACACGAAAGATACTATTTAGTCTTATCTACCTGACTGTGGATCTGTCTATCTATCTAACTAACCAACTATTATCTATAACTTATCTTTGTATCTACCCATGCATATACATGCAATTGTCAGAGAGAGAGAGAGAGAGAGAGAGAGAGAGAGAGAGAGAGAGAGAGAGAGAGAGAGTTAGTGCACGCAGTGTACGGACATATAAACAATAATTAAGTATAGGTGTTTCCTATTCTCCCGCGAACTAAGTTCATTTTTGACAATCAGAGCTTGTAAATTTAATCAGCGATATATCATAGGCTTAATATATCGCTGATTTAATATGTGAGTAGGCCTACTTCATTTTTAACCTGAACACTTGAGTCACACAATAAATCTTTGTTAAACTTTTTTTAAAATATATAAATAAAAAGACAGCTCAGCGTTATTTTTGACCTTGAGTAGTGTACAAAAACAAATCAGACGCCTCGTCTATCGTTATCATAGGTAAACATCTTTGCCCCCGTGTCGAACCTTGTGTTAATACACACGCAACACCTATTGCATATCATCAGGCTATATGACATCATCTTTGTTTTCGTTTTGCCGCGTGGTCACATGACCAAACTGTTTATAAACAAGCGAGAAGCGTTGTGTATCATACCATTCGAGAACTTAGAAGACGATAATCAACCAGGTGTCGTGATTATATTATAAGAGCGAGACGAAAATGTCGGATTACTTTATAGAAAACTACTGTGACGAGGCCGATTTCTATAACATGGATCAACACAAATATATCCATGTAGGCCACAGTGGGAAAGGGAGAAGCAAACGGGAGGCACAGACCCACTCCAACCTTTACGATCCTAACGGACACACAAGAAAAACCGTTCAGAAATTGATAAACAACAAAAATAAACAGCGCCCGTGCTGATCAGGTCCATTCAAGGTATGATTTCTTTAGTTTTTCTGGAGATTAAATAAATTGTTATTCTAAAAACTTGACTTAAATCTGGATTAGTATACGGTAGAAAAGAAGAATGGACATTCAACAGTTTAACAGCGTATGGTTAGCTATTTGACCTAGATATTTTCGGTTTGCTTGTTTGCAGGAAAGGTAACTCACAATGAATTGCTTTCTTTTGCTATTTTTGGATCATAATTTGACCGTTATGTTTAAAAATACGGTGGCTTCGTTCAAGATGTAAAATTCGGATCTCATTAGCGATAGCAAATTACTACAAATAAATACATTCAACTAAAATAGATTAACGTTTAAACTTGAATAAGGGAACTATAATAAATTTAATTTCTGTGAAAACGCTGGGTAAAATTGGAGAATTTTATATGTCCCAGCTGTGGCATATAAAATTCTCAGATTTTACCCAGCGTTCCACAGAAATTATAATAAATTATGATGGAAAAAAAAATCACCGATTTGTGGATCTGGATAAAAATCTGATGCTAAATTTTCCTTCAGAATGTTAACTCAAATTCGAGATGGTTTTTACCTACAAAATTTTAACCTAATACTGTATGTATCATTGGCAGAAAATTTAGCCCCGCCTTTAGTGTAATGACCAACACATCTATTTTATTTAATAGACAAGATATATCGGTGAAATTTTAATTTTTTAATTTTTTAAACATCAAGTTGAATCCTGGATCTTCGATAACTGTTTATTACAACCTACATTACCGGTAATCACAATGGTGTTGCCATGTAAAATTGTTTAACAAATTAAAAAGTCGGTCATGATTGATGTGTAAATACGATTATGTTTTTCACCATAACTTTTGAACTATTTATGTTGAAAATTTTTGAAATTTTGAATTGGTAACATGTGCCAAATTTACGAACTTTAAACCAACTGTGTAATTCTATAACGCACTGTAAGTCCGATTGCGTATTGACAAAATTATAATGTAGGTCTCGTCATTCTGCATCCCAGTGGTGTAATCGGTCTAAAGATTGCTATGTATTAAAAGACAACATAAAGTAATGTTACAACACAGTATGCAAATACATGTAATTATGCAAATTTTCCGAATTGGCTGGAAGACATTGTTGACCGAATCTAACTTCGATATCGGCTTAGAATACAATTTACCGATATTGTGTCTTCCCCCGATACAATGGGACTTTGGTCTGCATCTAGATTTTGATGTCTTATACCCGTCTTTTTATTTCCAACAGGAATGTCGTAACAAAGATTATTTTGGAGGAAATGACGCAATGCACATACAATGGACGTGGAATTGGAACATGGACCAAAGGACATGCTTTGTTTGGACACTGGTTCGACAGAGCAAATCAACTGAATACTGGTTTCTGGACCTATAGTTCATCGAAGGTCACCGTTCAGCTGGTATAAACCAGTTGGGTAGACTCATCAGTTTCAGCTGCCTATCACTGATGTAATCGATTTCACCGCAGTATTCTAGATGTACACGTGATGACTTATTTATTATACTGAATAAATCGATGTTAATCATTATCTAAATCTGATTTTGTTTTTGACATTTTACCTGTGCTTATTGCACCTGGGGGCCTTACATGGCCGCGTGGTTAGAGCATCGCGCTTTGAATCATGAAGTCTCTCACTTCTGGTCAACGCAGGTACGAGCCCCGCTGGAACCTAAACTGATTCGGAAAGTTTGACAGTTCAGTTACTTGCGGAAGACCGGTAGTCTCTTCCTGGTTACATTGTGACCGGGTTCTCTCCTCCACCGTTAAAAACTGGTCGCCACTAAGCACAGATACTCGAAGTTATACAAATGTATCCCTCACTCGACCCTAAGTGTATAAACAGTAACGAAATATCCCCACGTGCCTCTCTCTATTTATTCTTCCACGTGGGGCTATTTCATTTACATGTTAAGGTCACATTCATTTATGCACTGGGGGTCGATAAGGAAAACATCTGCATAACTTTTGAGTCTGTGCATATCACTGAAAAACTGGCGTAAAACGCCATTCAGAATTCAAAATCTTACTAGCACCTGTGTTTGTTTTTACACGTCACTCATAATTATCCTAAATACAGGTATGCCTACAAAAGTGAAACATTTTCATCATGTATATATCTTGGGCCGAACTTTCTGCTCCGATCTTAGGCGATTTTTTGGGGGGGGGGGGTTAAAATCCGGCTTTTACAAAAAAAAATGCTTAATATCGGGGTAGAAGGTTCGGCCTACATGTATCTGTGTATTTCATATAATAGCACATTGTAGGCTACCCACAAAATATATTAATTACAAAATTGTTTCAATACCATTTGCCCCAATGTTATGAATTTTCATTGTCTGGTTTCATATATCTTGGATTTCATAGCATAGGCGTCGGAACCGGGGAACATAAGCAGGGCGCTTAAAAAACTGAACTATCTGGGCCGACACGGTCTACATCTACGAGACTCATTTAGTCATTACAGAGCGAGTTATTCAGTTGGGTGTCAAATGTAGAATGCTGGGGTAGGGGTGTGGTCAGACCGGGAATCGAACCTATGACCTTCCGAACCTAGCAGGACACTCTTGTGTAATATACATAAAGTAATTACAGAACAACCATGTCCTCAGTTCAGGTAATTCAATTACAAACAGACAATATGCGTATCATTAGGTCGAATTATCATCGGTCACCCACCCTAACAAAATAAACTGACCAAGATTAGTATTGAATGTTCTCGCTTTCTTTTATTTATCAGAGGTTTATGAAAAAGTGTAAATAGGTTTTGGTAAAACCCGTAAAAATTTTCTTTCAGTGATAAGAAATAGATGGTTCAAACGATCACTAAACTGCTGTGAAAATGCAGAAAATTCAGCCGAACGCCCCAGATGCCTCTTTTAGTATATATCAAGGATACGGCGCGTCGGAAACGACAAAAGGTCCCTGGTTCGATCTTGAGATAGTGACTAACTAGTGACTGTACCTTTGCCAGTCTCTTGACATACGAAATGGAGATAATAGATGGAGACTTAAAACTAGCTTATTTCCGTGCCAAGGCATGGGTGGTACAGTTAAGAACCACCGCTACGTTGGCGTCAGAGACCATAGCAGGGACCAGCAC